>CM033622.1:237856-328932 GCA_019453435.1 Rhinogobius similis
AGATCATATTTCACCAGTGTTGGAGTCTCTTCACTGGCTTCTGTTGAGTTTAGAATCAAATTTAAAATCCTCCTCCTGACTTATAAAGCTTTAAACAATATGGCCCCATCGACCTCAAAGATGCAATAGTAGCGTACCATCCAAACAGAGCTCTTCGTTCTCAAAATGCTGGACTATTGTTAGTCCCAGAGTCTCCTAAAAGCACAGTAGGAGGTCGAGCATTTAGCTCCCAAGCTCCTGTTATGGAACCAGCTCCTGTTCATGTAAAAGAGAGCCGACACAGTCTCTACATTTAAGACCAGCTCAAAAGCGTTCCTCTTTGAAATAGTTTATGGTCAGGCCAGTTAGGAACAGAAATAAAAACCTACAGTTTTAGCTCCACTGCCCTTGGAGCGACTCTGCTGGAGAAGTATGGAGCTGAACACTATCCTCTGGTTCTTCCTACTTTATCTATCAACAATATTTAATATTACTTCAACTGTAGTCTGTTCATTGCTGTTCACATGTTTCTCTTTCTCTCCACTTCCCCCAGGGAGTGGAGACTGTTTCAGGCACACTGCGGCTGCTCCGAGTGGACGACCCCATCTGTCTGGACGATCTATGCGCCACCCGCCTGGACAGCTGGATTAGCCACACCTCGTCTGCCTGAGACCACCTCCTTCTACTTTAGATGAACTGTTCCTCATCTCCTGCTGGAGGATCTCTCTACACTGGGGGACTGCTCCGCGTCCTCCTGGAGGATCTCTCTACACTGGTGGACTGCTCCTCGTCCTCCTGGAGGATCTCTCTACACTGGTGGACTGCTCCTCGTCCTCCTGGAGGATCTCTCTACACTGGTGGACTGCTCCTCGTCCTCCTGGAGGATCTCTCTACACTGGTGGACTGCTCCTCGTCCGCCTGGAGGAACTCTTTAAAGCCACCTCCCTCTTGAGTGGTTCTGGTTCAGTCCAAGTGGATGTCAGTCCTAGTTAATCTGCAGCCTGTCCGTCCGTGGGAGTAGGATCTCTCCTTCACTGTGGTTCTCCTCAGGTTTATACTTTGTCCGATGGGGTTTTGTAGTTTTTCCTGAAGGAGGGTCAAAGGACAGGGGCATTCTGGGACAGTTATCTGAACTGCTTTGACCTGTGGCCCATCGAGGCAACTGTTGTTGTGATTTTGGGCATTAGAAACATAAATGGATTTGATTTGATTTGAGTAGTAGTAGTAGTAGTAGTAGTAGTAGTAGTAGTAGTAGTAGTAGTAGTAGTAGTAGTAGTAGTAGTAGTAGTAGTAGTAGTAGTAGTAGTAGTATGTAGCGGTGGCAGTAGGTAGTGAGTAGTAGTAGCGGTTGTGGCGGTTGCGGTTGCGGTGGTAGTAGTGGTAGTGGTAGTAGTGGTGGTAAGTGGCGGTAGTGGTAATGGTCATGGTGGTAGTGGTGGTGGTAGCGGTGGTGGTTGTGGTAGTGGCGGTGGCGGTGGCGGTAGTGGTAGTGGTGGTAGTGGTAGTGGTAGCGGTAGCGGTAGCGGTAGCGGTAGCGGTAGCGGTAGCGGTAGCGGTAGCGGTAGCGGTAGCGGTAGCGGTAGCGGTAGTGGTAGTTGCGGTTGCGGTAGCGGTGGTAGTAGTAGCGGTAGCGGTTGTAGGCAGTTGCGGTTGCGGTAGCGATGGTGGTAGCGGTAGTGGTAGCGGTGGCGGTGGCGGTAGCGGTAGCGGTTGTGGCGGTTGCGGTTGCGGTGGCAGTGGCGGTAGTAGTGGTGGTATTGGTGGTAGCGGTGGTAGCGGTGGCGGTGGCAGTGGTAGCGGTGGCAGTGGTAGTGGTGGCGGTGGCGGTAGCGGTAGTGGTAGCGGTGGTAGTAGCGGTGGCGGTGGCGGTGGCGGTGGCGGTTGTAGTAGTGGTGGTAGCGGTTGGCGGTTGCGGTTGCGGTGGTAGTGGTAGTGGTGTATGGTGGCGGTGGTGGTAGCGGCGGTGGTGGCGGTGGTTGGCGGTGGTAGCGGTAGTAGTATGGTGGCGGTGGCGGTGGTAGTGGTGGTAGCGGTAGTAGTAGTAGCGGTAGCGGTTGCGGTTGCGGTTAGCGGTTGCGGTTGCGGTAGTAGTAGCGGTGGCGGTGGCGGTGGCGGTGGTAGCGGTTGCGGTTGGTGGCAGTGGTAGTGGTAGCGGTAGCGGTGTTGCGGTGATGGTAGTAGTGGTAGTGGCGGTGGCAGTGGCGGTTGGCGGTTGCGGTTGATGGCAGTGGTAGTGGCGGTGGTGGCGGTAGCGGTGGCGTGGCAGTGGCGGTGGTGGTGGCGGTGGCGGTGGCGGTGGCAATGGCAATGGTAATGGTGGTGGTGGTGGTGGTGGTGGCGGTGGCAGTGGCAGTGGCGGTGGCGGTTGTGGTGGTGGTGGTGGTGGCGGTGGCGGTGGCGGTGGCGGTGGCAATGGTAGTGGTGGTGGTGGTAGTGGTGGTGGCGGTGGCGGTGGCGGTGGCGGTGGTGGCGGTGGCGGTGTGGCGGTGGCGGTGGTGGCGGTGGTGGCGGTGGTGGCGGTGGCGGTGGTGGTGGTGGCGGTGGCGGTGGTGGCGGTGGCGGTGGCGGTGGCGGTGGTGGCGGTGGGAGTGGCGGTGGTGGTGGTGGCGGTGGCGGTGGTGGCGGTGGCGGTGGCGGTGGTGGCGGTGGCGGTGGCGGTGGTGGTGGTGGCGGTGGCGGTGGTGGCGGTGGCGGTGGCTGTGGCGGTGGTAGTGGTGGTGGTGGTGGCGGTGGTGCTGGTGGTGGTGGTGGTGGTGGTAGCGGCGGCAGCGGCTGTGGCGGTGGTGCTGGTGGTGGTGGTGGTGGTAGTGGTGGTAGTAGTGGTGGTAGCGGCGCTGTGGCAGTGGTAGTAGTAGTAGTAGTAGTAGTAGTAGTAGTAGTAGTAGCAGTAGTAGTAGTAGTATCCGTAGTGTCCGTACCTTGTGCCTGCGTTTCTCTTTCCTCTTGTTCTCTGTGGCCTGTAACATCTTTTCTCTCCACAAACTGAAGAAATACGACGGGTCGGTGTAGAACTTCATCCCGTCTTTCCCATCGTCCCTGAACACACAAATGCAAATGAGGCCCCGCTATGTAAATGAGGCATACAGATATGCAAATGACCGAGAGGAGTGGCTCCACAGCGACTCCCACCTCTAGGGGCCCTCAACTGTAGGGGGCCCTCACCTGTAGGGGGCCCTCACCTGTAGGGGGCCCTCACCTGTAGGGGGCGCTCACCTGTAGGGGGCCCTCACCTGTAGGGGGCCCTCACCTGTAGGGGGCGCTCACCTGTAGGGGGCCCTCACCTGTAGGGGGCCCTCACCTGTAGGGGGCCCTCACCTGTAGGGGGCCCTCACCTGTAGGGGGCTCTCACCTGTAGGGGGCCCTCACCTGTAGGGGGCGCTCACCTGTAGGGGGCTCTCACCTGTAGGGGGCGCTCTCACCTGTAGGGGGCGCTCACCTGTAGGGGGCGCTCTCACCTGTAGGGAGCTCACCTGTAGGGGGAGCTCACCTGTAGGGGGCCCTCACCTGTAGGGGGCCCTCACCTGTAGGGGGCCCTCACCTGTAGGGGGCGCTCACCTGTAGGGGGCGCTCACCTGTAGGGGGCCCTCACCTGTAGGGGGCGCTCACCTGTAGGGGGCGCTCACCTGTAGGGGGCCCTCACCTGTAGGGGGCTCTCACCTGTAGGGGGCCCTCACCTGTAGGGGGCCCTCTCACCTGTAGGGGGCGCTCACCTGAAGGGGGCTCTCACCTGTAGGGGGCGCTCTCACCTGTAGGGGGCTCTCACCTGTAGGGGGCGCTCTCACCTGTAGGGGGCGCTCACCTGTAGGGGGCCCTCACCTGTAGGGGGCCCTCACCTGTAGGGGGCCCTCACCTGTAGGGGGCTCTCACCTGTAGGGGGCCCTCTCACCTGTAGGGGGCCCTCACCTGTAGGGGGCGCTCACCTGTAGGGGGCGCTCACCTGTAGGGCGTCAGGATGTGCAGAGGTGGGGGGGGGTCGCAGCGCTCGTACGTCTCCAGCAGAGGGCGCAGAATGGAGGCTCGAGACACCACCTGCTGGTCCTGGATGGTACTGCCTCGGAACGCCTTCCTCATGTTTATGTCCTGAAGAGAGACTGAAGAGACAGGGTTTGGACCGGGTCTGGACCGGGTCTGGACCGGGTCTGGACCGGGTCTGGACCGGGCCTGGACCGGGTCTGGACCGGGTCTGGACCGGGTCAGTCCTGGTTGAGTTCTCACCTTCCTCCACGGTCGAGTCGAGTTGAGTGACTTTGACGCTCAGAGAATCGACTCGTTCTTGGAGCGACGACATTCTGAGCGAAACGACATGAGCCTCCGAGAAGAGCAGCCCGAAGACGTCCTCTGCGTGACGACCTGAAGTACAAAAGTACACAGAGTACACAGAGTACACAGGGTACACAGAGTACACAGGGTACACAGAGTACACAGAGTACACAGAGTACACAGGGTACACAGAGTACACAGAGTACAAAAGTACACAGAGTACAAAAGTACAAAAGTACACAGAGTACACAGAGTACAAAAGTACAAAAGTACACAGAGTACACAGAGTACACAGAGTACACAGAGTACAAAAGTACAAAAGTACACAGAGTACAAAAGTACACAGAGTACAAAAGTACACAGAGTACACAGAGTACAAAAGTACACAGAGTACACAGAGTACACAGAGTACACAGAGTACACAGAGTACAAAAGTACACAGAGTACAAAAGTACACAGAGTACACAGAGTACACAGAGTACAAAAGTACACAGAGTATAGCCCTTCCAACAGTGTTTACACTGTGTCACGTTCATTTGAGTCCAGCAGGATAACTGCTAGCTCCACTTTAGCCGCTATAACTATTAGCCATGATTAGGTTAATTTGGCTGGAGCCTAGGCTGATGCTAACTCTGAGGTTAATGCTAACTCTGAGGCTAACACCAACTCTGAGGTTAACGCCAACTGTGAAGCTAATGCCAATTGTGAGGCGAACGCCAACTCTGAGGCTAACGCTAACTCTGAGGCTAACACTTACGCAGAGGCTAATGCTAACTCTGAGGCTAACGCCGACTCTGAGGCTAATGCTAACTCTGAGGCTAACGCTTACTCTGAGGATAACGCCGACTCTGAGGCTAACGCTAACTCTGAGGCTAACGCTGACTCTGAGGCTAACGCTGACTCTGAGGCTAACGCTGACTCTGAGGCTAATGCTAACTCTGAGGCTAACGCTAACTCTGAGGCTAACGCTTACTCTGAGGCTAAGACTAACTCTGAGGCTAATGCTAACCCTCCCATTGAAAATGCATCAGCGCTAACACATGGAATGGAACTAGGCAAACACCAGAATGGTCTGTAAGAGTCCATAGAATGTGATGATGTCATGGGGTCAGACTGTGATGATGTCATAGGGTCAGACTGTGATGATGTCATGGGGTCAGACTGTGATGATGTCATAGGGTCAGACTGTGATGATGTCATAGGGTCAGACTGTGATGATGTCATGGGGTCAGACTGTGATGATGTCATAGGGTCAGACTGTGATGATGTCATAGGGTCAGACTGTGATGATGTCATGGCCTCAGACTGTGATGATGTCATGGGGTCAGACTGTGATGATGTCATAGGGTCAGACTGTGATGATGTCATGGGGTCAGACTGTGATGATGTCATGGGGTCAGACTGTGATGATGTCATGGGGTCAGACTGTGATGATGTCATGGGGTCAGACTGTGATGATGTCATGGGGTCAGACTGTGATGATGTCATGGGGTCAGACTGTGATGATGTCATAGGGTCAGACTGTGATGATGTCATAGGGTCAGACTGTGATGATGTCATGGGGTCAGACTGTGATGATGTCATGGCCTCAGACTGTGATGATGTCATAGGGTCAGACTGTGATGATGTCATGGGGTCAGACTGTGATGATGTCATGGGGTCAGACTGTGATGATGTCATGGCCTCAGACTGTGATGATGTCATAGGGTCAGACTGTGATGATGTCATAGGGTCAGACTGTGATGATGTCATAGGGTCAGACTGTGATGATGTCATAGGGTCAGACTGTGATGATGTCATAGGGTCAGACTGTGATGATGTCATGGGGTCAGACTGTGATGATGTCATGGGGTCAGACTGTGATGATGTCATGGGGTCAGACTGTGATGATGTCATGGGGTCAGACTGTGATGATGTCATGGCCTCAGACTGTGATGATGTCATTGGGTCAGACTGTGATGATGTCATAGGGTCAGACTGTGATGATGTCATAGGGTCAGACTGTGATGATGTCATAGGGTCAGACTGTGATGATGTCATGGGGTCAGACTGTGATGATGTCATGGGGTCAGACTGTGATGATGTCATAGGGTCAGACTGTGATGATGTCATGGGGTCAGACTGTGATGATGTCATAGGGTCAGACTGTGATGATGTCACGGTACTACCTGACTGAGTAGTAGTACTGGGGTCAGACTGTAGTAGTACTGTAGTAGTACTATAGTAGTACTGCAGTAGTAGTACTGTAGTAGTAGTACTATAGTAGTACTATAGTAGTAGTACTGCAGTAGTAGTACTGTAGTAGTAGTACTATAGTAGTACTGCAGTAGTAGTACTGTAGTAGTAGTACTGCAGTAGTAGTACTGTAGTAGTAGTACTGTAGTAGTAGTACAGTAGTAGTACTGTAGTAGTAGTACTGTAGTAGTAGTACTATAGTAGTAGTACTGTAGTAGTAGTACAGTAGTAGTACTGTAGTAGTAGTACTGTAGTAGTAGTACAGTAGTAGTACTATAGTAGTAGTACTGCAGTAGTAGTACTCACTCAAACAGCCCAGTTGTCTGATGACTGCTGCCAGGGCACTGTTGGTCACACACTCGAGTTCTGAGGAAACTCCTTCTGGGACGGCTCCTCTGCAGAGGAACCGCGGCTCGATGGAGCGAGTCACCAACGGCATCCTGGAGGTCCTGGTCCTGGAGGTCCTGGTCCTGGAGGTCCTGGTCCTGGAGGTCCTGGTCCTGGAGGTCCTGGTCCTGGAGGTCCTGGAGGTCCTGGAGGTCCTGGTCCTGGAGGTCCTGGAGGTCCTGGTCCTGGAGGTCCTGGTCCTGGAGGTCTGAGGGACTGAAGATGTTTCAAACTAAGATTTTAGCTACACACTGTGTGTGTGTGTGTGTACAGTGTGTGTGTGTACAGTGTGTGTGTGTGTGTGTGTGTGTGTGTGTACAGTGTGTGTGTGTACAGTGTGTGTGTGTGTGTGTGTGTGTGTGTGTGTGTGTGTGTACAGTGTGTGTGTGTACAGTGTGTGTGTGTGTGTGTGTGTGTGTGTGTACAGTGTGTGTGTGTACAGTGTGTGTGTGTACAGTGTGTGTGTGTTGTTTGTGTGGAAACAGCAGCCATTTTGTGTGAATCAGGCCTCAGCTGTTTCCATGGAAACACAGCCTCATCTCACTGAGGACTAAAGACTACAGAAGTACTGTAGGTTTTACCCGGTTTAGTCCTGGTTTAGTCCTGGTTTAGTCCCAGTTTAGTCCCGGTTTAGACCTGGTTTAGTCCTGGTTTAGTCCCGGTTTAGTCCCGGTTTAGTCCCGGTTTAGTCCCGGTTTAGTCCCGGTTTAGCCCCGGTTTAGCCCCGGTTTAGTCCCGGTTCAGTCCCGGTTGAGTCCGGGTTCGGTCCCGGTTCGGTCCCGGTTCGGTCCCGGTTCGGTCCGTGGTTTGGACCTGGTTCGGTCTGGTTTAGTCCTGGTTCGGTCCTGGTTTAGTCCCTGGTTTCAGACCCGGTTCAGTCCCGGTTCAGTCCAGGTTTAGTCCTGGTTTAATCCTGGTTCAGTCCTGGTTCAGTCCTGGTTCAGTCCTGGTTCAGTCCTGGTTCAGTCCTGGTTTAGTCCAGGTTTAGTCCTTGTTTAGTCCTGGTTCAGTCCTGGTTTAGTCCTTGTTCAGTCCTGGTTTAGACCTGGTTTAGTCCTGGTTTAATCCTGGTTTAGTCCTGGTTTAGACCTGGTTTAGTCCTGGTTTAGACCTGGTTCAGTCCTGGTTTAGTAGGTTTTACCCGGTTTAGTCCTGGTTTAGTCCTGGTTTAGTCCTGGTTTAGTCCTGGTTTAGTCCCGGTTTAGTCCCGGTTTAGTCCCGGTTCGGTCCCGGTTCGGTCCCGGTTCGGTCCCGGTTCGGTCCCGGTTCGGTCCCGGTTCGGTCCCGGTTCGGTCCCGGTTCGGTCCCGGTTCAGTCCCGGTTCAGTCCAGGTTCAGTCCAGGTTTAGTCCTGGTTTAATCCTGGTTCAGTCCTGGTTCAGTCCTGGTTCAGTCCTGGTTCAGTCCTGGTTTAGTCCTGGTTTAGTCCTGGTTTAATCCTGGTTTAGTCCTGGTTTAGACCTGGTTTAGTCCTGGTTTAGACCTGGTTCAGTCCTGGTTCAGTCCTGGTTTAGTCCTGGTTCAGTCCTGGTTTAGTCCAGGTTTAGTCCTGGTTTAGTCCTGGTTTAGTCCTGGTTTAGACCTGGTTTAGTCCTGGTTTAGTCCTGGTTCAGTCCTGGTTCAGTCCTGGTTTAGACCTGGTTTAGTCCTGGTTTAGTCCTGGTTTAGACCTGGTTTAGTCCTGGTTTAGTCCTGGTTTAGTCCTGGTTTAGTCCTGGTTTAGACCTGGTTTAGTCCTGGTTTAATCCTGGTTTAGTCCTGGTTTAGACCTGGTTTAGTCCTGGTTTAGACCTGGTTCAGTCCTGGTTTAGTCCTGGTTTAGTCCTGGTTCAGTCCTGGTTCAGTCCTGGTTTAGTCCTGGTTTAGTCCTGGTTCAGTCCTGGTTTAGTCCTGGTTCAGTCCTGGTTTAGACCTGGTTCAGTCCTGGTTCAGTCCTGGTTTAGTCCTGGTTTAGTCCTGGTTTAGACCTGGTTTAGTCCTGGTTTAGTCCTGGTTTAGTCCTGGTTTAATCCTGGTTTAGTCCTGGTTTAGTCCTGGTTTAGTCCTGGTTTAGTCCTGGTTTAGTCCTGGGGTATCGGTCTCGTGCGTTACCATTACGTCATGTCACGGTGCGCGTGAACCGCAGTGCGCGTGCGTGTGCCGTTACCGTGTCTCCGGTGAGTCTCCGGTTCGGTTCAGACCGGAGCTTCTCCGGGATGTGCTCCGGTGTCCGCGGCTCGTCTCCCGCTGCTGCCCGCCTCAGAGCGCGTCCTCCGCGGCCACAGCGCGCCTCAGCCCCGGGAGCAGCTCCGCGCACCGCCGCTCCGCCGCTCACGCCGCGCGGCACTCGGACACACTCGGCTCCGCTCGGGACCCTCCGGACACACTCGGCTCCGCTCGGGACACTCCGGACACACTCGGCTCCGCTCGGGACCCTCCGGACATACTCGGCTCCGCTCGGGACACTCCGGACACACTCGGCTCCGCTCGGGACACTCCGGACACACTCGGCTCCGCTCGGGACCCTCCGGACACACTCGGCTCCGCTCGGGACCCTCCGGACACACTCGGCTCCGCTCGGGACACTCCGGACACACTCGGCTCCGCTCGGGACCCTCCGGACACACTCGGCTCCGCTCGGGACCCTCCGGACACACTCGGCTCCGCGCGGGACCCTCGGACTCACTCGGCTCCGCTCGGGACACTCCGGACACACTCGGCTCCGCTCGGGACACTCCGGACACACTCGGCTCCGCTCGGGACACTCCGGACACACTCGGCTCCGCTCGGGACACTCCGGACACACTCGGCTCCGCTCGGGACCCTCCGGACACACTCGGCTCCGCTCGGGACACTCCGGACACACTCGGCTCCGCTCGGGACCCTCCGGAGAAACACGCTGTTTTATTTATTTTATTTTTTTAATTTATTCTATTAATTTCAGAACCATTAAATACAATAGTTACAATATCACAATGTCACACAAGGCCGAACCGGAGACTAAACCATATGTGTGTGTGTATAAACACACACACACACACACACACACATACACACATAAGGGGTGCTCGGTGCAGAGCGGCTACAGCTCCCGCCTCCCAAAAAGGAGGTCGTGGGTTCGAATCCCGGACCAGAACAACGTCACGCTCGCTCTGGTGGAGTCTGTTGTGATAACAGCACTAATTGACCTGACTACTATACGCCTCACCTGTAGAGGGCGCCGTTACAGCACAGATGGGTGTGGACCAATTAGAAAGAGGGATGTACTAGAGTGAACATGAAGTGTGTAACGACCTGAAAGTGTGTAACGACCTGAAAGTGTGTAACGACCTGAAAGTGTGTAACGACCTGAAAGTGTGTGACGACCTGAAAGTGTGTGACGACATGAAAGTGTGTGACGACATGAAAGTGTGTGACGACCTGAAAGTGTGTGACGACCTGAAAGTGTGTGACGACATGAAAGTGTGTGACGACATGAAAGTGTGTGACGACCTGAAAGTGTGTGACGACCTGAAAGTGTGTGACGACATGAAAGTGTGTAACGACCTGAAAGTGTGTGACGACATGAAAGTGTGTGACGACATGAAAGTGTGTGACGACATGAAAGTGTGTGACGACCTGAAAGTGTGTAACGACCTGAAAGTGTGTGACGACCTGCGCCATGAGGTGACATTCTCCGTGTTAATAAGTTCCTGAAGCTAACACCACCAACATAACACAGTCTGCATGTTGTCCCTGTGTTACCGTGGGTTCTCTGGCTCCTCCCACCGGGAGCCCGTCGTGTGTGAATGAGCGTGACTGTGTCTCTGTGTCTCTGTGGTTGTCCAGGGTGTGCCCCGCCTAAGGCCCAAAGTCACTGGGACACCACAGAATACACCACGTCCTGTTGAACCGTCGTCTGAATCCACATCAGGATCACGGTCACACTTTGGTGATATTTTCAGAACAGAAACCGTCCCGTTGTAGAAGGTGTCCATCAGCAGGGGCCCACCCTCCTACGAGAGGACGACAGGTCCACATCCCACACTGGGCTGTTGTCCCACTCTGGACTGTTGTCCCACTCTGGACTGTTGTCCCACTCTGGACTGTTGTCCCACACTGGACTGGACTGTTGTCCCACACTGGACTGTTGTCCCACACTGGACTGTTGTCCCACACTGGACTGTTGTCCCACACTGGACTGGACTGTTGTCCCACACTGGACTGGACTGTTGTCCCACTCTGGACTGTTGTCCCACTCTGGACTGTTGTCCCACTCTGGACTGTTGTCCCACACTGGACTGTTGTCCCACACTGGACTGTTGTCCCACACTGGACTGTTGTCCCACTCTGGACTGTTGTCCCACACTGGACTGTTGTCCCACACTGGACTGTTGTCCCACACTGGACTGTTGTCCCACACTGGACTGTTGTCCCACACTGGACTGTTGTCCCACACTGGACTGTTGTCCCACACTGGACTGTTGTCCCACACTGGACTGTTGTCCCACACTGGACTGGACTGTTGTCCCACACTGGACTGTTGTCCCACACTGGACTGGACTGTTGTCCCACTCTGGACTGTTGTCCCACACTGGACTGTTGTCCCACACTGGACTGTTGTCCCACACTGGACTGGACTGTTGTCCCACACTGGACTGGACTGTTGTCCCACACTGGACTGTTGTCCCACACTGGACTGTTGTCCCACACTGGACTGTTGTCCCACACTGGACTGTTGTCCCACACTGGACTGTTGTCCCACACTGGACTGTTGTCCCACACTGGACTGGACTGTTGTCCCACACTGGACTGGACTGTTGTCCCACACTGGACTGTTGTCCCACACTGGACTGTTGTCCCACTCGGGACTGGACTGTTGTCCCACACTGGACTGTTGTCCCACACACCTGGACTGTTGTCCACACTGGACTGGACTGTTGTCCCCACTGGACTGGACTGTTGTCCCACACTGGACTGTTGTCCCACACTGGACTGTTGTCCCACTACCTGGACTGTTGTCCACACTGGACTGTTGTCCCACACTGGACTGTTGTACTGTTGTCCCACACTGGACTGTTGTCCCACACTGGACTGGACTGTTGTCCCACACTGGACTGTTGTCCCACACTTGACTGGACTGTTGTCCCACACTGGACTGTTGTCCCACACTGGACTGTTGTCCCACACTGGACTGTTGTCCCACACTGGACTGTTGTCCCACACTGGACTGTTGTCCCACACTGGACTGGACTGTTGTCCAACACTGGACTGGACTGTTGTCCCACACACTGGACTGTTGTCCCACACTGGACTGTTGTCCCACACTGGACTGTTGTCCCACTCTGGACTGGACTGTTGTCCCACACTGGACTGTTGTCCCACACTGGACTGTTGTCCCACACTGGACTGTTGTCCCACACTGGACTGTTGTCCCCTGGACTGGACTGTTGTCCCACACTGGACTGGACTGTTGTCCCACACTGGACTGTTGTCCCACACTGGACTGGACTGTTGTCCCAGACTGGACTGTTGTCCCACACTGGACTGTTGTCCCACACTGGACTGTTGTCCCACACTGGACTGTTGTCCCACACTGGACTGTTGTCCCACACTGGACTGGACTGTTGTCCCACACTGGACTGTTGTCCCACACTGGACTGTTGTCCCACACTGGACTGTTGTCCCACACTGGACTGTTGTCCCACACTGGACTGTTGTCCCACACTGGACTGTTGTCCCACACTGGACTGTTGTCCCACACTGGACTGTTGTCCCACACTGGACTGTTGTCCCACACTGGACTGTTGTCCCACACTGGACTGTTGTCCCACACTGGACTGTTGTCCCACACACGACTGTTGTCCCACACTGGACTGTTGTCCCACACTGGACTGTTGTCCCACACTGGACTGTTGTCCCACACTGGACTGTTGTGCCTGCCTTCACTGGACTGTTGTCCCACACTGGACTGTTGTCCCACACTGGACTGTTGTCCCACACTTGACTTTATTCCAAAACTGGACTGTTGTCCCACTGGACTGTTGTCCCACACTGGACTGTTGTCCCACAAACTGGACTGTTGTCCACACTGGACACTGGACTGTTGTCCCACACCTGGACTGTCACACTGGACTGTTGTCCCACACACTGGACTGTTGTCCCTCTCTGGTCTGTTGACTGGACTGTTGTCCCACACTGGACTGTTGTCCCACACTGGACTGTTGTCCCACACTGGACTGGACTGTTGTCCCACACTGGACTGTTGTCCCACACTGGACTGGACTGTTGTCCCACACTGGACTGTTGTCCCACACTGGACTGTTGTCCCACACTGGACTGTTGTCCCACACTGGACTGTTGTCCCACACTGGACTGTTGTCCCACACTGGACTGTTGTCCCACACTGGACTGTTGTCCCACACTGGACTGTTGTCCCACACTGGACTGGACTGTTGTCCCACACTGGACTGTTGTCCCACACTGGACTGTTGTCCCACACTGGACTGGACTGTTGTCCCACACTGGACTGTTGTCCCACACTGGACTGTTGTCCCACACTGGACTGTTGTCCCACACTGGACTGGACTGTTGTCCCACACTGGACTGTTGTCCCACACTGGACTGTTGTCCCACACTGGACTGTTGTCCCACACTGGACTGTTGTCAAACACACGACTGGACTGTTGTCCCACACTGGACTGTTGTCCCACACTGGACTGTTGTCCCACTCTGGACTGGACTGTTGTACTGGACTGTTGTCCCACACTGGACTGTTGTCCCACACTGGACTGTTGTCCCACACTGACTGTTGTCCCACACTGGACTGTTGTCCCACACTGGACTGTTGTCCCACACTGGACTGGACTGTTGTCCCACACTGGACTGTTGTCCCACACTGGACTGTTGTCCCACACTGGACTGTTGTCCCACACTGGACTGTTGTCCCACACTGGACTGTTGTCCCACACTGGACTGTTGTCCCACACTGGACTGTTGTCCCACACTGGACTGTTGTCCCACACTGGACTGTTGTCCCACACTGGACTGTTGTCAATAACTGGACTGTTGTCCCACTGGACTGTTGTCCCACACTGGACTGTTGTCCCACACTGGACTGTTGTCCCACACTGGACTGTTGTGGACTGTTGTCCACACTGGACTGTTGTCTGGACTGTTGCTGGACTGTTGTCCCACACTGGACTGTTGTCCACACTGGACTGTTGTCCCACACTGGACTGTTGTCCCACACTGGACTGTTGTCCCACACTGGACTGTTGTCCCACACTGGACTGTTGTCCCACACTGGACTGGACTGTTGTCCCACACTGGACTGTTGTCCCACACTGGACTGTTGTCCCACACTGGACTGTTGTCCCACACTGGACTGTTGTCCCACACTGGACTGTTGTCCCACACTGCACTGGACTGTTGTCCCACACTGGACTGTTGTCCCACACTGGACTGTTGTCCCACACTGGACTGTTGTCCCACACTGGACTGGACTGTTGTCCCACACTGGACTGTTGTCCCACACTGGACTGGACTGTTGTCCCACACTGGACTGTTGTCCCACACTGGACTGTTGTCCCACACTGGACTGGACTGTTGTCCCACACTGGACTGGACTGTTGTCCCACACTGGACTGTTGTCCCACACTGGACTGTTGTCCCACACTGGACTGTTGTCCCACACTGGACTGTTGTCCCACACTGGACTGTTGTCCCACACTGGACTGTTGTCCCACACTGGACTGGACTGTTGTCCCACACTGGACTGTTGTCCCACACTGGACTGTTGTCCCACACTGGACTGTTGTCCCACACTGGACTGTTGTCCCATTTATTGTTTTAGATCCAAACACTCGTGTCATGAATGATCCTTCATTTTTCATCTTCATTTTGTAAAAAAGTTGGCATTAAACTTCCAAAAGCTTTTCTGATTTGATTTCCTGGTTCAGGTTCTAAATTCAGCCGAAGAAACCGCGAGCGTTTGAAGTTACAACTTTTAAAGTTTGTCTAATGTCGCCCTGGACTCTTTTCTCTCCAAATGTGTCACGTTGTTTGTCATAAAGTCCCACTTGATATGATTTTACTGAGGCCCCTCAGGACACGCCCACCAGGACACGCCCATCAGGACACGCCCATCAGGACACGCCCACCAGGACACGCCCATCAGGACACGCCCGTCAGGACACGCCCACCAGGACACGCCCATCAGGACACGCCCACCAGGACACGCCCATCAGGACACGCCCGTCAGGACACGCCCATCAGGACACGCCCGTCAGGACACGCCCATCAGGACACGCCCACCAGGACACGCCCACCAGGACACGCCCACCAGGACACGCTCAGTAGGATATCCACCTTTTAGTTCTGAAATACAGGTATAGACACCTGTGCAGGGGCCCCTACACAGGGCCAGGGGCCCCTGCACAGGGCCAGGGGCCCCTACACAGGGCCAGGGGCCCCTACACAGGGCCAGGGGGTCATGTGTTCAGGTTCAGGACAAACACACCATGAAAAATAAAGACTGAGATGCAGCTCTTTCTTATGAAAAGGTTTTATTTGTGTTTTATTTCTCACCAGAGCACGAGGACGGACCCTCAGAGGGGCCCCAGGCCAAGCTTTGGGCTCGTCACAAGATCCACTGACACACGGGTCCCTTTTACCTCCAGGTGACTCTGAAATCTGAATGAAACACAGACACAACGGGGCCCTCGAGGGCCACGAAACCCTCTTTTTCTGTTCTTTAAATGACCGTTTGCCACAAATGTCTCGTGCAGTGAACCTGAAAAAATAAAAATGACATTTTCAAATGTAAAACTCTGGGCCGTGTGCCCTGAACTCTGAGGAACCATGAAAAGGCCTGAGACCGAGACCTGAAAGAGGCGTGGCCTCTTGGCGCCAAACTAAAAGCCCAGAACATGTTATGACCAGAGCACGCCAAAATAAAAGACCTGCAGGACTGAACATAACAGAGTGCATCATGGGGCACGGCCTTTACACCGACCACAGGGTTTGGTCGTCGGTTCATCTGTGTTTGTCGTGTCCAGGAGGCAAAAAGGTCCCCGAGGAAACTGGGGCCTGGACCGGGGGTCAGACCGGGGCCTGGACCGGGGCCTGGACCGGGGGTCAGACCGAGGCCTGGACCGGGGCCTGGACCGGGGGTCAGACCGAGGCCTGGACCGGGGCCTGGACCGGGGGTCAGACCGGGGCCTGGACCGGGGGTCAGACCGAGGCCTGGACCGGGGGTCAGACCGGGGGTCAGACCGGTCACCGTGTCGTTCTGGATCACATGATGCTCATGATACGATAAAAACGTCACTGTTTTTTAAACCAAACACATTTGAACAAAGAAACAGCTGCACAAACTTATTATGAAACACATTTTGTTCTTTAAAGTAACCGGCTCTCTCTGAACTTAAATGTTCCGTGTCATGTCTTTAAATTGTGCTCTAAATGAAGTGTCTGCTGTTGGCCCTGACACTGTGCAGCCAGCAGAGGGCGCCTTCCGCTCTGATCAGGCTCACAGCAGCTCTGATGTGTTCAAACAGATAAATGATGGTTTGATGTGAACAAACGTCACTGATGGAGGGAGTTCAGCAGGAAGTGTTTGTGACGTCGAGGGCCACAGTAACTGAACAGAGAGAGAGAAGGAAATGGGACTCCAGAGGGTTTTATGAGGAACAAGGAGCAGGACCAAACAAACAGTAACTGAACAGAGAGAGAGAAGGAAATGGGACTCCAGAGGGTTTTATGAGGAACAAGGAGCAGGACCAAACAAACAGTAACTGAACAGAGAGAGAGAAGGAAATGGGACTCCAGAGGGTTTTATGAGGAACAAGGAGCAGGACCAAAGAGAACGACGTGTCGTTTAAACAGATTTTATTCAAATAAAACAAAAACACATCTGTGCACGGTGCAGAGCGGCTAGAGCTTCTGCCTCTCAATAAGGAGATCGGGGTTTGAATCCCAGACCACCCCAACATCACACGGTCTCTCTGGGTGGAGTCTGCATGTCCTCCTCGTGTTACCGTGGGTTCTCTCCGGGTTCTCAGGCTCCTCCCACCGTCCAATCACATGACTGTGTTCAGGTTAATTGACAACTCTAAATTGTCGTAGTGTATGAATGTGAGAGTGAATGGTTGTCTGTCCTTGTCTCTGTCTCTGTGTTTGCTGTGATGAGTGTCCACTGTCCAGGGTGTACCCCGCCTAAGGCCCAAAGTCACTGGGACAGGCTCCAGTCACCCGCGACCCCTAACGGGAATAAGTGGGAGAACATGAATGAATGAACATCTGTGCACTTCTGAGTCTGATGAGGTCATCGCTCTGGAGGCGGGGCTTATGGATCTGTGGGAGTGTCACTCAAACTTAGACCCGGTCTAAGTCTAACCCTGCTCCAGAACTGTCCCAGTCCTGCTCTAAACCCGGTCCTAAAGCCGCGCACACTCGAAGTCGGACCCGGTCTCGGAGGGGGAGGGCATGTGGGCCTCAGGGAGGGCGGGGTAAGGGTTGGGGACCTCCAGCTGCTGCGGGCCCTCGGGGGCCTCGTGGGGCGGTTTGGGGCGGAGCTTAGGCCTCCCTCCCGGCCCCCGCTCCGCCCTCAGTCCGGTTTTGGTCCTGGTCGGGTTCTTGGCGCAGGGAAGCAGCAGAACCACGTCTCGTCTGAACTTTGAGTTGAGCCCGAAGTAAATGAGCGGATTGTAGAAGGAGGCGGACTTAGCGAAGAGCCGCGTGAAGATACTGGTCAGGTTTGGAACTGAGAACCCACAGGCCGACCACAGAGACACCACGGCGTACGGCGACCAGGCCAGGATGAACGCCGTGCAGATGACGATGGACACCTGAAGCACAGAGACACGAGACATGAGCACAGAGAGAGACCAGAGAGAGCAAGGAGAGCAGAGAGAGAGCACAGAGAGCACAGAGAGAGACCAGAGAGAGCAGAGAGAGCAGAGAGAGAGCAGAGAGAGCAGAGAGAGACCAGAGAGAGAGACCAGAGAGAGAGAGCACAGAGAGAGCACAGAGAGAGCACAGAGACACCACGGCGTACGGCGACCAGGCCAGGATGAACGCCGTGCAGATGACGATGGACACCTGAAGCACAGAGACACGAGACATGAGCACAGAGAGAGAAAGGAGAGCAGAGAGAGCAGAGAGAGAGCACAGAGAGAGCACAGAGAGCAGAGAGCAGAGAGAGCACAGAGAGAGACCAGAGAGCACAGAGAGAGCACAGAGAGAGAGACCAGAGAGAGACCAGAGAGAGAGACCAGAGAGCACAGAGAGAGACCAGAGAGAGCAGAGAGAGAGCAGAGAGAGCAGAGAGAGAGCAGAGAGAGAGCAGAGAGAGCAGAGAGAGAGGACAGAGAGAGACCAGAGAGAGACCAGAGAGCACAGAGAGAGCAAGGAGAGCACAGAGAGAGACCAGAGACCAGAGAGAGAGAGACCAGAGAGAGAGAGCACAGAGAGAGCACAGAGACACCACGGCGTACGGCGACCAGGCCAGGATGAACGCCGTGCAGATGACGATGGACACCTGAAGCACAGAGACACGAGACATGAGCACAGAGAGAGACCAGAGAGAGCACAGAGACCAGAGACCAGAGAGAGAGCACAGAGAGCACAGAGAGCAGAGAGCAGAGAGAGAGCAGAGAGAGCACAGAGACCAGAGACCAGAGAGAGCACAGAGAGAGCACAGAGAGCAGAGAGCAGAGAGAGAGCAGAGAGAGCACAGAGACCAGAGACCAGAGAGAGAGCACACAGAGAGCACAGAGAGAGAGACCAGAGAGAGACCAGAGAGAGCACAGAGACCAGAGAGAGAGCAAGGAGAGCACAGAGAGAGCAGAGAGAGAGCACAGAGAGCAGAGAGAGAGACCAGAGAGAGCACAGAGGGAGACCAGAGAGAGCAGAGAGAGAGCAGAGAGAGCAGAGAGAGAGGACAGAGAGAGACCAGAGAGAGAGACCAGAGAGAGACCAGAGAGCACAGAGAGAGCAAGGAGAGAGAGACCAGAGAGAGCACAGAGGGAGACCAGAGAGAGAGACCAGAGAGCAGAGAGAGAGCACAGAGAGAGCACAGAGAGAGCACAGAGAGAGCACAGAGACACCACGGCGTACGGCGACCAGGCCAGGATGAACGCCGTGCAGATGACGATGGACACCTGAAGCACAGAGACACGAGACATGAGCACAGAGAGAGACCAGAGAGAGCACAGAGACCAGAGACCAGAGAGAGAGCAAGGAGAGAGCAAAGGGAGAGCACAGAGGGACCACAAAGAGAACACAGAGAGAGCAGAGAGACTAGAGAGAGAGACCAGAGAGCACGGAGAGAGAGACCAGAGAGAGACCAGAGAGAGACCAGAGAGCACGGAGAGAGAGACCAGAGAGCACGGAGAGAGAGAGCAGAGAGACCAGAGAGCACAGAGAGCAGAGAGGGACCATAGAGGGACCATAGAGGGACCACAGAGAGAGCACAGAGAGGATGATGTTTTCAAATTCTTCATTTGTAAGAACAACTTTCCTTTTGCACAGGGCTGCGCCCCGGCGGTGGGCGTGGCCCTGTGGGGGGCGCGGCCCTGTGGGGCGTGGCCCTGTGGGGGCGTGGCCCTGTGGGGGCGTGGCCCTGTGGGGGGCGTGGCCCTGTGGGGGGCGTGGCCCTGTGGGGCGTGGCCCTGTGGGGGGCGTGGCCCTGTGGGGCGTGGCCCTGTGGGGGCGTGGCCCTGTGGGGGCGCGGCCCTGTGGGCTGTGGGGGCGCGGCCCTGTGGGGGCGCGGCCCTGTGGGGGTGTGGCCCTGTGGGGGCGCGGCCCATGTGTGTACAGTGTGTTTGACTCACTATTGTCACGTCCCGCTCCATCTTCCTCTGCCGCTCGCTCAGGGGCCCCTCGGAGCTCAGGGCGTGGCCCCGTTTGACCGTCCGGATGATGGACACGTAGCAGAAGAACATGACCAGAACCGGAACCAAGAACTGGGTCAGAAGAACCGCTATGATGTAAGAACGGGCCAGAACCGACACGGCGGCCTGAGACCAGTCCACCTCACACGTCCCGTACCCGCGGTCTGAGAGAGAGAGAACGTTATGTCCCAGAATGCATTTGGCCCTCTGTGTCTCAGTGGGCCACAGGACCAGCTGATCCTGATGGTCCTGTGGCCCACCAGTCCTGTGGCCCACCAGTCCTGTGGCCCACCAGTCCTGTGGCCCACCAGTCCTGTGGTCCCGCGGCCCACCAGTCCTGTGGCCCACCAGTCCTGTGGTCCTGTGGCCCACCAGTCCTGTGGTCCTGTGGCCCACCAGTCCTGTGGCCCACCAGTCCTGTGGCCCACCAGTCCTGTGGCCCACCAGTCCTGTGGTCCCTGCCCACCAGTCCTGTGGCCCACCAGTCCTGTGGCCCACCAGTCCTGTGGCCCACCAGTCCTGTGGTCCTGTGGCCCACCAGTCCTGTGGTCCTGTGGCCCACCAGTCCTGTGGCCCACCAGTCCTGTGGCCCACCAGTCCTGTGGTCCTGTGGCCCACCGGTCCTGTGGCCCACCAGTCCTGTGGCCCACCAGTCCTGTGGTCCTGTGGCCCACCAGTCCTGTGGTCCTGTGGCCCACCAGTCCTGTGGCCCACCGGTCCTGTGGCCCACCAGTCCTGTGGCCCACCAGTCCTGTGGTCCTGTGGCCCACCGGTCCTGTGGCCCACCAGTCCTGTGGTCCTGTGGCCCACCGGTCCTGTGGTCCTGTGGCCCACCGGTCCTGTGGCCCACCAGTCCTGTGGCCCACCAGTCCTGTGATCCTGTGGCCCACCGGTCCTGTGGCCCACCGGTCCTGTGGTTCTGTGGCCCACCAGTCCTGTGGTCCTGTGGCCCACCGGTCCTGTGGCCCACCGGTCCTGTGGTTCTGTGGTTCTGGGTCTGTGGTTCTGGTTCTGTGGTTCTGGTTCTGTGGTTCTGGGTCTGTGGTTCTGGGTCTGTGGTTCTGGGTCTGTGGTTCTGGGTCTGTGGTTCTGGGTCTGTGGGTCTGTGGGTCTGTGGTTCTGGGTCTGTGGGTCTGTGGTTCTGGGTCTGTGGTTCTGGGTCTGTGGGTCTGTGGTTCTGGGTCTGTGGGTCTGTGGTTCTGGGTCTGTGGGTCTGTGGGTCTGTGGTTCTGGGTCTGTGGTTCTGGGTCTGTGGTTCTGTGGGTCTGTGGTTCTGGGTCTGTGGTTCTGTGGGTCTGTGGTTCTGGGTCTGTGGTTCTGGGTCTGTGGGTCTGTGGTTCTGGGTCTGTGGGTCTGTGGTTCTGTGGGTCTGTGGTTCTGTGGTTCTGGGTCTGTGGGTCTGTGGTTCTGTGGGTCTGTGGTTCTGTGGGTCTGTGGGTCTGTGGGTCTGTGGTTCTGTGGGTCTGGGTCTGTGGGTCTGTGGTTCTGTGGGTCTGTGGTTCTGTGGGTCTGGGTCTGTGGGTCTGGGTCTGTGGTTCTGGGTCTGTGGGTCTGTGGTTCTGTGTCTGTGGGTCTGTGGTTCTGGGTCTGTGGTTCTGGTTCTGTGGTTCTGGTTCTGTGGTTCTGGGTCTGTGGTTCTGGGTCTGTGGTTCTGGGTCTGTGGTTCTGGGTCTGTGGTTCTGGGTCTGTGGGTCTGTGGGTCTGTGGTTCTGGGTCTGTGGGTCTGTGGTTCTGGGTCTGTGGTTCTGGGTCTGTGGTTCTGTGGGTCTGTGGTTCTGGGTCTGTGGGTCTGTGGGTCTGTGGTTCTGGGTCTGTGGGTCTGTGGTTCTGGGTCTGTGGGTCTGTGGGTCTGTGGTTCTGGGTCTGTGGTTCTGGGTCTGTGGTTCTGTGGGTCTGTGGTTCTGGGTCTGTGGTTCTGGGTCTGTGGGTCTGTGGTTCTGGGTCTGTGGGTCTGTGGTTCTGTGGGTCTGTGGTTCTGTGGGTCTGGGTCTGTGGGTCTGTGGTTCTGGGTCTGTGGTTCTGGGTCTGTGGGTCTGTGGGTCTGTGGTTCTGTGGGTCTGGGTCTGTGGGTCTGTGGTTCTGTGGGTCTGTGGTTCTGTGGGTCTGGGTCTGTGGGTCTGGGTCTGTGGTTCTGGGTCTGTGGGTCTGTGGTTCTGGGTCTGTGGGTCTGTGGTTCTGGGTCTGTGGTTCTGGGTCTGTGGGTCTGGGTCTGTGGTTCTGTGGTTCTGGGTCTGTGGGTGTGTGGGTCTGTGGTTCTGTGGGTCTGTGGGTCTGTGGGTCTGTGGTTCTGGGTCTGTGGTTCTGGGTCTGTGGGTCTGGGTCTGTGGGTCTGTGGTTCTGGGTCTGTGGGTCTGTGGTTCTGGGTCTGTGGTTCTGGGTCTGTGGGTCTGGGTCTGTGGGTCTGTGGTTCTGGGTCTGTGGGTCTGTGGTTCTGGGTCTGTGGTTCTGGGTCTGTGGTTCTGGGTCTGTGGGTCTGGGTCTGTGGTTCTGGGTCTGTGGGTCTGGGTCTGTGGGTCTGTGGTTCTGGGTCTGTGGTTCTGTGGGTCTGTGGTTCTGGGTCTGTGGTTCTGTGGTTCTGTGTCTGTGGTTCTGTGGGTCTGTGGTTCTGGGTCTGTGGTTCTGTGGGTCTGTGGTTCTGGGTCTGTGGTTCTGTGGTTCTGTGTCTGTGGTTCTGTGGGTCTGTGGTTCTGGGTCTGTGGTTCTGGGTCTGTGGTTCTGGGTCTGTGGTTCTGGGTCTGTGGTTCTGGGTCTGTGGTTCTGTGGGTCTGTGGTTCTGGGTCTGTGGGTCTGTGGTTCTGGGTCTGTGGGTCTGTGGTTCTGGGTCTGTGGTTCTGGGTCTGTGGGTCTGTGGTTCTGGGTCTGTGGTTCTGGGTCTGTGGTTCTGGGTCTGTGGGTCTGTGGTTCTGGGTCTGTGGGTCTGTGGTTCTGGGTCTGTGGGTCTGTGGTTCTGGGTCTGTGGTTCTGACCTCGGTAACTGCCCCATCCAAACAGTGGCGCTCCGGACCAGAACGCAGACACGGACCAGATCAGGACCAGGGCCAGCGCCGTACTGCTGTGGTTTATGTACCGCGCTGGAACAAACGAGAAGGTCAGGAGGTCAGGAGAACATCAGGAGGTCAGGAGAACATCAGGTGAAGGTCAGGAGGTCAGGAGAACATCTGGTGAAGGTCAGGAGGTCAGGAGAACATCTGGTGAAGGTCAGGAGGTCAGGAGAACATCAGGTGAAGGTCAGGAGAACATCAGGTGAAGGTCAGGAGGTCATGAGAACATCAGGTGAAGGTCAGGAGAACATCAGGTGAAGGTCAGGAGGTCATGAGAACATCAGGTGAAGGTCAGGAGGTCATGAGAACATCAGGCGAAGGTCAGGAGGTCAGGAGAACATCAGGTGAAGGTCAGGAGGTCAGGAGAACATCAGGTGAAGGTCAGGAGGTCAGGAGAACATCTGGTGAAGGTCAGGAGAACATCAGGTGAAGGTCAGGAGGTCAGGAGAACATCAGGTGAAGGTCAGGAGGTCAGGAGAACATCAGGTGAAGGTCAGGAGGTCAGGAGAACATCAGGTGAAGGTCAGGAGGTCATGAGAACATCAGGTGAAGGTCAGGAGGTCATGAGAACATCAGGCGAAGGTCAGGAGGTCAGGAGAACATCAGGCGAAGGTCAGGAGGTCAGGAGAACATCAGGTGAAGGTCAGGAGGTCAGGAGAACATCAGGTGAAGGTCAGGAGGTCAGGAGAACATCAGGTGAAGGTCAGGAGGTCAGGAGAACATCAGGTGAAGGTCAGGAGGTCAGGAGAACAGCAGAATCTGGGTCCAAATCCCATGTATTTCAATGGCACATGTTTGTCATTGCCATGGTAACACGCTTACAGATAAAGGTGTGATCTCATTGGCTGTTTTGTTCAGAATGGTAAGAAGGATCTTCTTCCCAAATTTCGTAATTTTCCGGCAAACTAAAAGTTTTTGTCCAATTCTAAATTTCAAGGGGGCGCTGTAGAGCAATTATAGAACATACAGTTATGTATTATATACCGTTACGTTCAGCTCGTGATTTCGAACAAAACGTATATTAATGCCGGGAAATCGGACGCTCCTGGCCAGAGATACGCAAGTTTAAAGACTTTGAAAATGTAGTGTTTTGATTTGTGGTTTGGCCACACCCACATTTTCAAGACATGAATCATCTGTAAACACAAGAGGGTGGAGGCTGTAAACACAAGAGGGTGGAGGCTGTAAACACAAGAGGGTGGAGGCTGTAAACACAAGAGGGTGGAGGCTGTAAACACAAGAGGGTGGAGGCTGTAAACACAAGAGGGTGGAGGCTGTAAACACAAGAGGGTGGAGGCTGTAAACACAAGAGGGTGGAGGCTGTAAACACAAGAGGGTGGAGGCTGTAAACACAAGAGGGTGGAGGCTGTAAACACAAGAGGGTGGAGGTCATGGTTCTAAAGCTTCAAACACATTGATTGAAAGTCCACGGTGTAAAGAAATACAACGTGAAATGTAAATTTGTGAAAAAAGCAGGTTCCGCCCACAATGGCCGACGCCCTGTAGGGTTTAGGGCGGGGTCATAATAGAATGTTATTTTTTTTTGGGTCAAAGAAAATTTCGTTTTCGTTAATGTTCAGGGAGTCAAATCAAGGGTTAGGAGAGAAGAAGAACAATAATAATTAAAGCCGCAAGCGGCATCGAACGGCCCTCGCGGGCCGCGCTCGTATTCCGCTAGCCTAGCGCCTAGTAAGGATGGCGCTGACGCGCCCTCAGTGTTTCTATTTTAGGGGCTTTAGCATGCATTACATAGAACGTCAGCTTGATTGTAATTATGAATGAGCAAAATTCTTAGTCGACTTTGCGGCTTTGCCGCACAGAGACCATAACACCTGTCCCAAAAATATGGATAACTTTTAGTGTCACACTCCTCAAGATTATTTTCACCAAATTTCACCTTGGTCGGGCTTACGCCCGAGGACGAGTTCATTAAAGTACAAGGTTTCATTTGAGTGATTTTCCCATAGGAATAACATGGGTTTTTTCTGTCTTTAGTGAAATGTTGGCAAAATTAGCGGCTTCACCGTGCAGAGACCGTAATACCTATCTTAATAATTTGGATAACTTTTGGTGCCCAAGTCCTGAGGATGATTGTCACGAAGTTTCGGATTGATCGGGCTTACGCCCGAGGACGAGTGCATTAAAGTACAAAGTTTAATTTGAGCGACTTTGAGATTTCCCCATAGGAATAACATGGGGTTTTTCTGTCTTTTTTAAAAAGTGGGCAAAATTCGCGGCTTCGCCACGCTGAGACCGTAATACCTATCTTAATAATTTGGATAACTTTTGGTGCCCCACTCCTCAGGAAGATGTCCACCAAATTTCAGGTTGGTCGGGCTTGCGCCCGAGGAGGAGTTCGTTAAAATGCGTAGTAAAAAAAGATCCAAATTTGAGACAATTTTCGATTTTCCCATAGGAATAACATGGGATGTTTCGGTCATTGGTACGGCTTTGCCGTACAAAATATGACATGGGTCTGATTGGCTTTTTTGATCGGTAGGCCAAAATGGAATTTTGTGCAAAATTTCAAAAAATTCTAAAAAAGTAAATTTTTTGCTCCCCATGCAAAAAGTTTTTTCACTCTGTAGGGGGCGCTATCGCGCCAAATGAAAAAATTCCACCTAAAGTAGGTCCAGGCAAGAAAGTTAAACAACCTATTAAAATTTCGGCACAATCGGACTCGTTTTGCCAAAACGGGAGCATTTTTAAAATTTTGATTATCCAAAAAATCGTCAGTCAACTTTGGGGCTGCGCCGCGCAGAGAGCGTAAAAGTTATTTAAACGAATTGGATAACTTTAGATGCCCCACTTGTGTAGAGCATGTGCAGCGATTTTGAGCGCGGTGGGCGAAACGCCCTAGGAGGAGTTCGTTCAAGTTCGACGTGAGTAAAAACGCTGACTCAGCGTTTGGGAACTTTAAATCCAATATGGCGGCTATACGGTGAGTCAGGGGGCGTGGCCATAATAATATATTTTTTTTGTCCTCAGGAGAGGAATGCGTGTTCCGAATTTTGTGGCTGTACGAAAAACTTGACGTCGGGACGCCTCCCATAGGCGCAATGTATTTTGACTTTTGTAGGTGGCGCTGTGGCGCCATTATTTTTTCCCCAAACATGACACCTATAAAAAACAAAATTTTTCGCCGATTCTGAATTTTGGGCAAAGTTTGGTGAGTTTTTGAGCATGTTCAGGGGGTGAAATTAGAGCTCAAAGAGCAGAAGAAAGAAAAATTAAAGCCGCAAGCGGCATCGAACGGCCCTCGCGGGCCGCGCTCGTACTCCGCTCTCGCAAAGGTCGAGGAAGGGCGCTAACGCGCCCACATTGTTTCCTTTACTGGGGCTTTGTGGTGGAACAAAGCGGTGTCCCAAAACTGCCGTTGTAATGAAAGAGCAAAAATTTGGCCAATTGGTGCGGCTCCGCCGCATGGATACCGTAACACTTGTCCCATAAATATGGATAACTTTTGGTGTCACAGTCCTCAAGATGATTTTCACCAAATTTCACCTTGGTCGGGCTGACGCCCAAGGAGGAGTTCATTAAAGTACAAGGTTTCATTTGAGTGATTTTCCCCATAGGAATAACATGGGATGTTTCTGTCATTAGTTCAAGTTTGGGCAATATTTGTGGCTTCGCCACACGGAGACCATAATACTTATCCCGACAATTTGGATAACTTTTGGTGCCCCACTTCTCAGGATGATTGTCACCAAGTTTGAGGTTGATCGGGCTTACGCCCGAGGACGAGTTCGTTAAAGTATAAAGTTAAATTTGAGAGATTTTAGGATTTCCCCATAGGAATAACATGGGGTTTTTCTGTCTTTTCTAAAATGTTTGCGAAATGTGGCTTCACAAGACGGAGACCGTAATACCTATCCTGATAATTTGGATAACTTTTGGTGCCCCACTCCTCAGGAAGATGTCCACCAAATTTCAGGTTGATCGGGCTTGCGCCCGAGGAGGAGTTCGTTAAAATGCGTAGTCAAAAAATATCCAAATTTGAGACAATTTTCGATTTTCCCATAGGAATAACATGGGATGTTTAGGACATTGGTACGGCTTCGCCGTACAAAAATATGACATGGGTCTGATTGGCTTTTTGATCGGTAGGCCAAAATGGAATTTTGTGCAAAATTTCAAAAACTTCTAAAAAGTAAATTTTTGCTCCCCATACTAAAAGTTTTTCACTCTGTAGGCGCTATCGCGCCAAATGAAAAATTCCACCTAAAGTAGGTCCAGGCAAGAAAGTTAAACAACCTATTAAAATTTGGGCATAATCGGACTTGTTTTGCCAAAACGGGAGCATTTTTTAAAAATTGAGAATTCCAAAAATCGTCGGTCAACTTTGGGGCTGCGCCAAGACAAAACCGTAAAAAGTTATTTTAACGAATTGGATAACTTTAGATGCCCCACTTGTGTAGAGCATGTGAAGCGATTTTGAGCGCCGTGGGCGAAACGCCCCTAGGAGGAGTTCGTTCAAGTTCAACGTGGCAAAACGCTGACTCAGCGTTTGCCGAACTTTAAATCCAATATGGAGGCCATACGGTGAGTCAGGGCGTGGCCATAATAATATTTTTCGTCCTCGGGAGAGAATGCGTGTTCCGAATTTCGTGGCTGTACCACAAACTTGACGTCGGGGCGCCTCCCATAGGCGCAATGTATTTTGACTTTTGTAGGTGGCGCTGTCGCGCCATTATTTTTTCCCCAAACAAAAAACCTATAAAAAACAAAATTTTTCGCCGATTCTGAATTTTGGGCAAAATTTGGTGAGTTTTTGAGCATGTTCAGGGGGTCAAATTAGAGATCATTTCGCAGAAGAAAAAAGAATAAATAAAAATAAAAATAATAATATTTTTAGCAAAAACAATATATCCGTTTTACTGAGAACAACATATTATACGTTTTTTGAAAGCTCTGACCGTTCCCCAGGTCGCCATGGGGTCAAATGTGGATTACGAGCGCTTACGCGCTCGTCACTCACCTCCGAGTCGGGCCCCCCCATGGGCTCCCCATTGGTTTCCATGTATTTTAGCAGGAACAAGTATGGTTACTGAGTGGGGCTTGATGCCAGGGGTGTGGGACAGTTCACTGTCTATGTTTGGGGCGCTGGAGGGCCGAACTTTCGCTGCGCGAAGTTCGCCAAGGTCAGTTGATAGGGTTCTTTCGCATAGCAGAAGTAAGTATGCAGGTCCCATGCCTTCGGCATGGGCTATTTCACTGTCCGACCATAGAACCGACTAGGCTGCCAAACTTTCGCGCTGTGCGCGAAAGTTTGGCGAGACAGTTGCAACGATGCCTTCGGCATCGTTGCGGAAGCAATAGGCCCTACGCCCTGTAGGGGCTCGGGCCTAAATAATAATATTTTTAGCAAAAACAATATATCCGTTTTACTGAGAATGACAAATTATACGTTTTTTGAAAGCTCCGACCCTTGCGCAGGTCGTCATGGGGTCAAATTGGACTTACGAGCGCTTACGCGCTCGTCACTCACCTCCGAGTCGGGCCCGCGCATGGGCTCCCCATTGGTTTCCATGTATTTTAGCAGGAACAAGTATGGTTACTGAGTGGGGCTTGATGCCAGGGGTGTGGGACAGTTCACTGTCAATGTTTGGGGCGTTGGGGGGGGCCGAACTTTCGCGCTGCGCGCGAAAGTTCGCCAAGACAGTTGATAGGGTTCTTTCGCATAGCAGAAGTAAATATGCAGGTCCCATGCCTTCGGCATGGGCTATTTCACTGTCCGACCATAGAACCGACTAGGCTGCCAAACTTTCGCTGTCTTGCACAAAGTTTGGCGAATAATGCAGCGATGCCTTGACATCGTTGCAGCAATAGGCCCTCGCCCTGTAGGGGCTCGGGCCTAATGATAATAATAATAATCATAATAAGTAAGTAATAAGTAATAAGTAGTACTTGCAGTAGTACTTGCAGTACTTGCAGTAGTACTTGCAGTACTTGCAGTAGTACTTGCAGTACTTGCAGTAGTACTTGTAGTACTTGCAGTAGTACTTGCAGTACTTGCAGTAGTAGTAGTACTTGCAGTAGTACTTGCAGTAGTACTTGCAGTAGTACTTGTAGTACTTGCAGTAGTACTTGTAGTACTTGCAGTAGTACTTGCAGTAGTACTTGTAGTACTTGCAGTAGTACTTGCAGTAGTAGTAGTAGTAGTACTTGTAGTAGTACTTGTAGTACTTGCAGTAGTACTTGCAGTAGTACTTGTAGTAGTAGTAGTAGTAGTACTTGCAGTAGTACTTGCAGTAGTAGTAGTAGTAGTACTTGCAGTAGTACTTGCAGTAGTAGTAGTAGTAGTACTTGCAGTAGTACTTGCAGTAGTAGTAGTAGTAGTACTTGCAGTAGTACTTGCAGTAGTAGTAGTAGTAGTAGTAGTAGTAGTACTTGTACCTCTGTGGGGGTGACATCCTTTGATGTATCGGCTGAGGCTGATCACAGTCAAAGTGTTGATGCTGCTCAGACCAAACAGAAGAGTCAGGAAACCGTCCACCTGAAAGACACGCCCCCACAGGTCAGACACGCCCCCTGCAGGTGAACCACACCCCCGCAGGTCAGACACGCCCCCCGCAGGTGAAACCACGCCCCCACAGGTCAGACACGCCCCCTGCAGGTGAACCACACCCCCGCAGGTCAGACACGCCCCCACAGGTGAAACCACGCCCCCACAGGTCAGACACGCCCCCCTGCAGGTGAAACCACACCCCCCGCAGGTCAGACACGCCCCCTGCAGGTGAAACCACGCCCCCACAGGTCAGACACGCCCCCTGCAGGTGAAACCACACCCCCCGCAGGTCAGACACGCCCCCCGCAGGTGAAACCACGCCCCCACATGTCAGACACGCCCCCTGCAGGTGAAACCACACCCCCACAGGTCAGACACGCCCCCTGCAGGTGAAACCACGCCCCCACAGGTCAGACACGCCCCCCTGCAGGTTAAACCACGCCCCCTGCAGGTCAGACACGCCCTACTACAGGTTAAACCACGCCCCCTGCAGGTCAGACACGCCCTACTACAGGTTAAACCACGCCCCCTGCAGGTCAGACACGCCCTACTACAGGTTAAACCACGCCCCCTGCAGGTCAGACACGCCCTACTACAGGTTAAACCACGCCCCCTGCAGGTCAGACACGCCCTACTACAGGTTAAACCACGCCCCCTGCAGGTCAGACACCCCCCGCAGGTTAAACCACGCCCCCTGCAGGTCAGACACCTCCCCGCAGGTTAAACCACGCCCCCTGCAGGTCAGACACCTCCCCGCAGGTTAAACCACGCCCCCTGCAGGTCAGACACCTCCCCGCAGGTTAAACCACGCCCCCTGCAGGTCAGACACGCCCTACTACAGGTTAAACCACGCCCCCTGCAGGTCAGACACGCCCTACTACAGGTTAAACCACGCCCCCTGCAGGTCAGACACCTCCCGCAGGTTAAACCACGCCCCCTGCAGGTCAGACACGCCCTACTACAGGTTAAACCACGCCCCCTGCAGGTCAGACACCTCCCACAGGTTAAACCACGCCCCCTGCAGATCAGACACGCCCTACTACAGGTTAAACCACGCCCCCTGCAGGTCAGACACGCCCTACTACAGGTTAAACCACGCCCCCTGCAGATCAGACACGCCCTACTACAGGTTAAACCACGCCCCCTGCAGGTCAGACACGCCCTACTACAGGTTAAACCACGCCCCCTGCAGGTCAGACACCCCCCGCAGGTTAAACCACGCCCCCTGCAGGCCTCACCTGGCAGGTCCAGATGTGTGAGATGAACAGGTGCGTCTGGTGGAACAGGTTGAAGACCTCGAGAATCCCTCGTGAATAACCGAAGACGGCGATGGAGGCGTCGCTCACGGCCAGGTTCAACGTCAGGACTTCACTGGGACCAAGAGACGTCCTCTGTCTGAACAGGACGAACAGAACCAGACTGTTCCCGAACCACGAGAGCCACCCTGGACCAGAGGACACAGAGGACAGAGAGGACAGAGAGGACACAGAGGACAGAGAGGACAGAGAGGACAGAGAGTCAGAGAGAGGACAGAGAGGACAGAGAGGACAGAGAGGACAGAGAGTCAGAGAGAGGACAGAGAGGACAGAGAGGACAGAGAGGACAGACAGTCAGAGAGGACACAGAGGACACAGAGGACAGAGAGAGGACAGAGAGTCAGAGAGAGGACAGAGAGGACAGAGAGTCAGAGAGGACAGAGAGGACAGAGAGGACAGAGAGAGGACACAGAGTCAGAGGACAGAGAGGACAGAGAGTCAGAGAGGACAGAGAGTCAGAGAGGACAGAGAGTCAGAGAGGACAGAGAGTCAGAGAGGACAGAAAGTCAGAGAGGACAGAGAGAGGACACAGAGTCAGAGGACAGAGAGGACAGAGAGTCAGAGGACAGAGAGTCAGAGAGGACAGAGAGTCAGAGAGGACAGAGAGTCAGAGAGGACAGAGAGTCAGAGAGGACAGAAAGTCAGAGAGGACAGAGAGAGGACACAGAGTCAGAGGACAGAGAGGACAGAGAGTCAGAGGACAGAGAGTCAGAGAGGACAGAGAGTCAGAGAGGACAGAGAGTCAGAGAGGACAGAGAGAGGACACAGAGTCAGAGGACAGAGAGGACAGAGAGTCAGAGGACAGAGAGTCAGAGAGGACAGAGAGTCAGAGAGGACAGAGAGTCAGAGAGGACAGAGAGTCAGAGAGGACAGAGAGGACAGAGAGTCAGAGGACAGAGAGTCAGAGAGGACAGAGAGTCAGAGAGGACAGAGAGTCAGAGAGGACAGAGAGAGGACACAGAGTCAGAGGACAGAGAGGACAGAGAGAGTCAGAGGACAGAGAGTCAGAGAGGACAGAGAGTCAGAGAGGACAGAGAGTCAGAGAGGACAGAGAGAGGACACAGAGTCAGAGGACAGAGAGGACAGAGAGGACAGAGAGTCAGAGGACAGAGAGTCAGAGGACAGAGAGTCAGAGAGGACAGAGAGAGGACACAGAGTCAGAGGACAGAGAGGACAGAGAGGACAGAGAGTCAGAGGACAGAGAGGACACAGAGGACACAGAGGACAGAGAGTCAGAGGACAGAGAGGACACAGAGGACAGAGAGTCAGAGAGGACAGAGAGTCAGAGAGGACAGAGAGGACACAGAGTCAGAGAGGACACAGAGGACAGAGAGAGGACAGAGAGAGGACACAGAGTCAGAGAGGACACAGAGGACAGAGAGAGGACAGAGAGAGGACAGAGAGTCAGAGAGGAAGGAGAGGACAGAGAGTCAGAGAGGACACAGAGAGAGGACAGAGAGTCAGAGAGGACAGAGAGTCAGAGAGTCAGAGAGGACAGAGAGGACAGAGAGAGGACAGAGAGGACACAGAGGACAGAGAGTCAGAGGACAGAGAGGACACAGAGGACAGAGAGTCAGAGGACAGAGAGGACACAGAGGACACAGAGGACAGAGAGTCAGAGGACAGAGAGGACAGAGAGTCAGAGAGGACAGAGAGGACACAGAGGACAGAGAGGACACAGAGAGGACAGAGAGGACAGAGGACACAGAGGACAGACAGTCAGAGGACAGAGAGGACACAGAGGACAGAGAGTCAGAGGACAGAGAGGACACAGAGGACAGAGAGGACACAGAGGACAGAGAGTCAGAGGACACAGAGGACAGAGAGGACACAGAGAGAGGACAGAGAGGACACAGAGAGAGGACAGAGAGGACAGAGAGTCAGAGGACAGAGAGGACACAGAGAGAGGACAGAGAGGACAGAGAGGACAGAGAGTCAGAGAGGACAGAGAGGACAGAGAGTCAGAGGACAGAGAGGACAGAGAGTCAGAGGACACAGAGAGGACACAGAGAGGACACAGAGGACAGAGAGGCGACAGAGTCAGAGAGGACACAGAGGACACAGAGGACAGAGAGGACACAGAGTCAGAGAGGACAGAGAGAGGACACAGAGAGGACACAGAGGACAGAGAGAGGACAGAGAGAGGACAGAGAGGACAGAGAGGACAGAGAGTCAGAGGACAGAGAGGACAGAGAGGTCAGAGAGGACAGAGAGAGGACAGAGAGAGGACAGAGAGAGGTCAGAGAGAGGACAGAGAGGACAGAGAGAGGACAGAGAGAGGTCAGAGAGAGGACAGAGAGAGGACAGAGAGGACAGAGAGGACAGAGAGGACAGAGAGTCAGAGAGGACAGAGAGTCAGAGAGGACAGAGAGTCAGAGAGGACAGAGAGAGGACAGAGAGGACAGAGAGAGGACACAGAGTCAGAGGACAGAGAGGACAGAGAGGACAGAGAGTCAGAGGACAGAGAGTCAGAGGACAGAGAGTCAGAGAGGACAGAGAGAGGACACAGGGGAGTCAGAGTCAGAGGACACAGAGGACAGAGAGGACAGAGAGGACACAGAGGACACAGAGGACAGAGAGAGGACAGAGAGAGGACAGAGAGGACAGAGAGAGGACAGAGAGAGGACAGAGAGAGGACAGAGAGAGGACAGAGAGAGGACAGAGAGGTCAGAGAGAGGTCAGAGAGGTCAGAGAGGTCAGAGAGAGGACAGAGAGGACAGAGAGGACAGAGAGGACAGAGAGAGGACAGAGAGAGGACAGAGAGAGGACAGAGAGAGGACAGAGAGGACAGAGAGGACAGAGAGGACAGAGAGAGGACAGAGAGAGGACAGAGAGAGGACAGAGAGGTCAGAGAGAGGTCAGAGAGAGGTCAGAGAGGTCAGAGAGAGGACAGAGAGGACAGAGAGGACAGAGAGGACAGAGAGAGGACAGAGAGAGGACAGAGAGAGGACAGAGAGAGGACAGAGAGGTCAGAGAGGACAGAGAGGACAGAGAGGACAGAGAGAGGACAGAGAGAGGACAGAGAGAGGTCAGAGAGAGGACAGAGAGAGGACAGAGAGAGGACAGAGAGGACAGAGAGGACAGAGAGAGGACAGAGAGAGGACAGAGAGAGGTCAGAGAGAGGACAGAGAGAGGACAGAGAGAGGTCAGAGAGAGGACAGAGAGAGGTCAGAGAGAGGACAGAGAGGACAGAGAGAGGACAGAGAGAGGACAGAGAGAGGTCAGAGAGAGGACAGAGAGAGGACAGAGAGGAGTCAGAGGACACAGAGTCAGAGGACACAGAGGACACAGAGGACACAGAGGACAGTCTGTACCCAGCAGCAGAAGGTAAACCCCGATGATGGTCTCTCCCTGGTCGGACAGAGGCAGGTCTCGGCTAAAGCTGTTGTTCCTCCAGGCCCCGGGGCCCGACATGGCTCTGGCCCTCTCTGGTCAGGTCCTCTGGGCTCGGGACAGGTCCTCTGGGCTCGGGACAGGTCCTCTGGGCTCGGGACAGGTCCTCTGGGCTCGGGACAGGTCCTCTGGGCTCGGGACAGGTCCTCTGGGCTCGGGACAGGTCCTCTGGGCTCGGGACAGGTCCTCTGGGCTCGGGACAGGTCCTCTGGGCTCGGGACAGGTCCTCTGGGCTCGGGACAGGTCCTCTGGGCTCGGGACAGGTCCTCTGGGCTCTGGACAGGTCCTCTGGGCTCGGGACAGGTCCTCTGAGCTCAGGACACGTCCTCTGGGCTCGGGACAGGTCACAATAAAACACAGAGACAATAAAACACAGAGACAATAAAACACAGAGACACAATAAAACACAGAGACACAATAAAACACAGAGACACAATAAAACACAGAGACACAATAAAACACAGAGACACAATAAAACACAGAGACAATAAAACACAGAGACACAATAAAACACAGACACAATAAAACACAGAGACACAATAAAACACAGAGACACAATAAAACACAGAGACACAATAAAACACAGAGACACAATAAAACACAGAGACACAATAAAACACAGAGACAATAAAACACAGAGACACAATAAAACACAGAGACACAATAAAACACAGAGACACAATAAAACACAGAGACACAATAAAACACAGAGACACAATAAAACACAGAGACAATAAAACACAGAGACAATAAAACACAGAGACACAATAAAACACAGAGACACAATAAAACACAGAGACAATAAAACACAGACACAATAAAACACAGAGACAATAAAACACAGACACAATAAAACACAGAGACACAATAAAACACAGAGACACAATAAAACACAGAGACACAATAAAACACAGAGACAATAAAACACAGAGACAATAAAACACAGAGACACAATAAAACACAGAGACAATAAAACACAGAGACAATAAAACACAGAGACAATAAAACACAGAGACAATAAAACACAGAGACACAATAAAACACAGAGACACAATAAAACACAGAGACACAATAAAACACAGAGACACAATAAAACACAATAAAACACAGAGACACAATAAAACACAGAGACACAATAAAACACAGAGACAATAAAACACAGAGACACAATAAAACACAGAGACACAATAAAACACAGAGACAATAAAACACAGAGACAATAAAACACAGAGACACAATAAAACACAGAGACACAATAAAACACAGAGACAATAAAACACAGAGACAATAAAACACAGAGACACAATAAAACACAGAGACACAATAAAACACAGAGACAATAAAACACAGACACAATAAAACACAGAGACAATAAAACACAGACACAATAAAACACAGAGACACAATAAAACACAGAGACACAATAAAACACAGAGACACAATAAAACACAGAGACAATAAAACACAGAGACAATAAAACACAGAGACACAATAAAACACAGAGACAATAAAACACAGAGACAATAAAACACAGAGACAATAAAACACAGAGACAATAAAACACAGAGACACAATAAAACACAGAGACACAATAAAACACAGAGACAATAAAACACAGAGACACAATAAAACACACAATAAAACACAGAGACACAATAAAACACAGAGACACAATAAAACACAGAGACAATAAAACACAGAGACACAATAAAACACAGAGACACAATAAAACACAGAGACAATAAAACACAGACACAATATCAAATCAAATCAAATCAAATCAAATCAAATCAAATCAAATCCATTTATGTTTCTAATGCCCAAAATCACAACAACAGTTGCCTCGATGGGCCACAGGTCAAAGCAGTTCAGATAACTGTCCCAGAATGCCCCTGTCCTTTGACCCTCCTTCGCGGCGAGGAAAAACTACAAAAAACCCCATGGGAAAAAGTAGAAACCTCGGGGAGAACCACAGTGAAGGAGAGATCCTACTCCCACGGACGGACAGGCTGCAGATGAACTAGGACTGACGCATCCACTTGGACTGAACCAGAACCACTCAAGAGGGAGGTGGCTTTAAAGAGTTCCTCCAGGAGGACGAGGAGCAGTCCACCAGTGTAGAGAGATCCTCCAGGAGGACGAGGAGCAGTCCACCAGTGTAGAGAGATCCTCCAGGAGGACGAGGAGCAGTCCACCAGTGTAGAGAGATCCTCCAGCAGGAGATGAGGAACAGTTCATCTAAAGTAGAAGGAGTTCGTCCAGGCAGACGAGGTGTGGCTAATCCAGCTGTCCAGGCGGGTGGCGCATAGATCGTCCAGACAGGTGGGGGTGGGGGGGTCGTCACTGGAGCAGCCGCCGCAGTGCCTGAAACAGTCTCCACTCCCCGGGGGAAGTGGAGAGAAAGAGAAACATGTGAACAGCAATGAACAGACTACAGTTGAAGTAATATTAAATATTGTTGATAGGTAAAGTAGGAAGAACCAGAGGACAGTGTTCAGCTCCATACTTCTCCAGCAGAATTGCTCCAAGGGCAGCGTAGCTAAAACTGTAGGTTTTTATTTTTGTTCCTAACTGGCCTGACCATAAACTATTTCAAAGAGGAACGTTTTGAGCCTGGTCTTAAATGTAGAGACTGTGTCGGCCTCTTTTACATGAACAGGGAGCTGGTTCCATAACAGGAGCTTGGGAGCTAAATGCTCGACCTCCTACTGTGCTTTTAGAGACTCTGGGGACTAACAATAGTCCAGCATTTTGAGAACGAAGAGCTCTGTTTGGATGGTACGCTACTATTGCATCTTTGAGGTAGGATGGGGCCATATTGTTTAAAGCTTTATAAGTCAGGAGGAGGATTTTAAATTTGATTCTAAACTCAACAGGAAGCCAGTGAAGAGACTCTAACACTGGTGAAATATGATCTCTTCTTCTAGTACCTGTTAATAATCTTGCTGCTGCATTTTGAACCAGTTAAAGCTTCTTCTAGAGCTTTTAGGACACGCTATAAGCAGAGCGTTACAATAGTCTAATCTGGATGTGACAAATGCATGGATGAGTTTTTCGGCATCATCTCTGGGCAGGATTTTTCTAATTTTGTCTGATGTTACGCAAATGAAAGTAGGCTGTTTTACAGGCTTGATTTATATGAGCTTTGAACGAGAGATCTTGGTCAAATAGGACCCCAAGGTTTCTTACAGTAGAGCTGGGGCTACAGTGATATTGTCCAGAGAAACTATCTGGTCAGATAAAGAGTCTACGCAGGTGCTTAGGGCCCAAGCAGAATGACCTCGGTTTTTCAGGGTTAAGGAGCAGATAATTAAGAGTCATCCAAGTTTTTATGTCTTTCACGCAGGCACTAAGTCTGTCTACTTGATGCGTCTGATCAGGTTTCATTGATAAATACAGCTGAGTGTCATCTGCATAGCAGTGGAAGTTAATGCCATGCTTTCTGATGATCATACCTAAGGGCAGCATATAAAGTGTGAACAGAACTGGACCGAGTACTGAACCCTGCGGCACACCGTAGGTTACTTTAGAACATGGGGAAGATCTCTGGTTTACATTAACAAACTGGTACCTATCAGATAGATAGGATTTAAACCAGCTAAGGGCGGTTCCACTGACACCTATATCACATTCTAACCTCTGCAGTAGAATGTTGTGGTCGATGGTGTCAAACGCTGCGCTGAGGTCCAACAGAACTAGGATTGAGACCTGTCCATCATCAGCAGCTAATAACAGATCATTTGTGACTTTAACTAGTGCAGTTTCAGTGCTGTGGTACGCACGGAACCCTGACTGAAAAACTTCAAATAAATGATTGTCCTGCAGGTGGCGACAAAGCTGTTTAATCACAATTCTTTCAAGGATTTTAGAGACAAAGGGCAGATTAGAAATAGGTCTATAGTTTGCCAGTATGTCGGGGTCTAGATTAGGCTTTTTCAAAAGTGGTTTAATCACTGCATATTTGAAGGACTGAGGGACATAACCGCTTTAGTGAAGTATTTATTATATTAAGAATGGGATTTATAATTAGGGGGAGGAGTCTACTTGGGATTGGGTCTAAAATACAAGTTGATGTTTTGGAGGACATAATGACTGAAGTTATCTCTGCCTGATCAACAGCAGTGAACCTATCTAGTATTACTGAAGGATTTGTATGGGACACTAGCTTTGCAGTCTGGGCTTGCTCAGTACTGATAGTGGGAGTAATTGCATTTAGTTTATCTCTAATAGTTGTGATTTTGCTGTTAAAGAATAGAAGGAAGTCATTGCAGCTTAGAGTAACTGGTATTGAGGGTTCTACTGCTGTGACAGTTTGTCAGCCTGGCTACAGTGCTGAAGAGAAATCTAGAGTTATTTTTATTTACTTCTATTAAATTTGAATAATATCTGGTTTGAGCCTTACGCAGAGCCTGCTTATAAGACAGAAGGCAAGTTTTCCATTCTTTTAGGGATTCTTCTGTGTGGGAGCGTAAGGATCTCTCTAGTTTTCTTCCCCTTTGTTTGTGAGAACGTAGTTCTTCATTGTACCAGGGGGAGGCTCGTTTTGGCCTGATGACTTTCTGTTTAAGTGGAGCTGCAACATCAAGAGCAGATTTTAGAGAGTTGACCATTGAGTCAACAGAGTTATCAATAGCACTGGGACTGGCGCTGTTAACGACAGGATCACATGACGTAATATTAAATATTGGTTCTATTATTTCTCTGAACTTTAAAATAGATTTTTCAGATATTGTCCTTTTCATTATAGTTTTAGTCTGAGGAGCTGGATAGTCCTTAAGAATAAACTGAAAGGTAATTAGGAAGTGATCTGACATTATTGGGTTTTGGGGGAAGACATTTAGGTCACTAATCTCTATTCCATAAGTTAGAACCAGGTCCAGAGTGTGCTGTGACTGTGGGTTGGTTTATTTACATTTTGAGTCAAACCAATGCATCTAATAAAGCGCTAAAGGCATTACTGAGGCAATTATTTTCATTCACATGAATGTTGAAATCCCCAACCACCACAATATTTTCCCAGTCTAATACTAAATTTGATGGAAGTCAAAGAATTCTGTTAAGAACAGCGAGTAAGGACCGGGAGGTCGATAGATTATTATGAGCAAAACAGCTTTTTGGTTTTTCCAGTTTGGGCAGGTGATTGATAGGATAAGGCTTTCAAATGAGCAAGACTCATTATTAATTTTATTAATTTTAGGACTCAGGAGTAAACTAGAATGTGAAATTACTGCCCCCACCTCCCCGGCCTGAGCTCCTTAACATGACTCTGTGGGGCCTCATTTAATCTGACATAATCATCTTGTTGAAGCCAAGTTTCAGTTAAAGCTAAAAGATCAATATTATAATCGTTAATTAATTCATTAACTAAAAGTGATTTGGAGGAAATTGACCTAATGTTTAGCAATCCACATTTTACATGCTTATTTATTAGTTTATTTGTATCATGTGTAGGGATTATTTGTATTAAGTTATTTGGTCTGACACCTAAATTATCTGTATTTGGATCTGACTTATTGGCGTTATTTACACGAGGGACACGCACAGTCTCTATTTGACTCTGAACACTTGATCTGTGACAGCGCGGGCGAGAGCTTAGCGACAATAAAACACAGAGACAATAAAACACAGAGACACAATAAAACACAGAGACACAATAAAACACAGAGACACAATAAAACACAGAGACAATAAAACACAGAGACAATAAAACACAGAGACACAATAAAACACAGAGACAATAAAACACAGAGACAATAAAACACAGAGACAATAAAACACAGAGACAATAAAACACAATAAAACACAGAGACACAATAAAACACAGAGACACAATAAAACACAGAGACACAATAAAACACAGAGACACAATAAAACACAGAGACACAATAAAACACAGAGACAATAAAACACAGAGACAATAAAACACAATAAAACACAGAGACACAATAAAACACAGAGACACAATAAAACACAGAGACACAATAAAACACAGAGACACAATAAAACACAGAGACAATAAAACACAGAGACACAATAAAACACAGAGACACAATAAAACACAGAGACACAATAAAACACAGAGACAATAAAACACAGAGACACAATAAAACACAGAGACACAATAAAACACAGAGACACAATAAAACACAGAGACAATAAAACACAGAGACAATAAAACACAGAGACACAATAAAACACAGAGACACAATAAAACACAGAGACACAATAAAACACAGAGACACAATAAAACACAGAGACAATAAAACACAGAGACACAATAAAACACAGAGACAATAAAACACAGACACAATAAAACACAGAGACACAATAAAACACAGAGACACAATAAAACACAGAGACACAATAAAACACAGAGACAATAAAACACAGAGGTCAGAGGTCACAAGGTAAACCAAATGCATTTTGGGTAAAAATGTGACAAATGGACGGAGCAGGTTTGTCTTTCTTTAAAATCACAAAACCCCAGAGCTCACCTCCAGACCAGGTCCAACCGGCCTCCTCCGACCACCGGGTCTGCTCCAGGTCCTGGTCCTGGTCCTGCTCGTGGTCCAGGTCCTGGTCCTGCTCGTGGTCCAGGTCCAGGTCCTGGTCCAGGTACTGGTCCGGGCAGCGTTGGGTCAGAAGTGAAACAGTCGAGTCGCTCCAGGAGACTCTTAATCCTGAGTAAATATATCCCACTTAAACGGGATTAAGACTGAGCTCGTGTCCAGGTCCAGTCCAGGTCCAGGTCCAGTCCAGGTCCAGGTCTAGTCCAGGTCCAGTCCAGGTCTAGTCCAGGTCTAGTCCAGGTCCAGGTCTAGTCCAGGTCCAGGTCTAGTCCAGGTCCAGTCCAGGTCTAGTCCAGGTCCAGGTCTAGGTCAGGTCCAGGTCCAGGTCCAGGTCCAGGTCCAGGTCCAGGTCCAGGTCCAGTCCAGTCCAGTCTAGTCCAGGTCTAGTCCAGGTCTAGTCCAGGTCCAGTCCAGGTCCAGTCCAGGTCTAGTCCAGGTCCAGGTCCAGGTCTAGTCCAGGTCCAGGTCTAGTCCTGTCCAGGTCCAGGTCTAGTCCAGGTCCAGGTCTAGTCCAGGTCCAGTTGAACAGATTCTCCAGTTACTGTTTGTTTGGTCCTGCTCCATGTTCCTCATAAAACCCTCTGGAGCAGAGGGGGGCAAACTAAGGCCCGGGGGCCACATGCGGCCCTTTTGGCATTTTGATCCGGCCCGCAAAGCATTCAATAAAAAATTGTATGAGTTAGGTGTGGTGCATTTGTCATTTTATAGTTTCCTGAGCAGCTCCTTGTTCATTAAAAATCAGTTTTGAGAACAGCCACCACTAGAATAACACCAAATAAATAATAGATAAAAGGAGTGACCAACCGCACTGTTCCCACTAAATAAAGGTAAAGATCTTTGCTATTCTGTTGTAATTTTTGTGTATTTTAGGCATTAAGTCTATGTGTAGTAGTGTGTGTGTAAAATGGTCCGGCCCCCAGGCAAGTGTAAAAATCCAATGTGGCCCTTGCGTCAAAATAATTGCCCACCCCTGGTCTGGAGTCCCATTTCCTTCTCTCTCTCTGTTCAGTTACTGTTTGTTTGGTCCTGCTCCTTGTTCCTCATAAAACCCTCTGGAGTCCCATTTCCTTCTCTCTCTCTGTTCAGTTACTGTTTGTTTGGTCCTGCTCCATGTTCCTCATAAAACCCTCTGGAGTCCCATTTCCTTCTCTCTCTCTGTTCAGTTACTGTTTGTTTGGTCCTGCTCCTTGTTCCTCATAAAACCCTCTGGAGTCCCATTTCCTTCTCTCTCTCTGTTCAGTTACTGTGGCCCTCGACGTCACAAACACTTCCTGCTGAACTCCCTCCATCAGTGACGTTTGTTCACATCAAACCATCATTTATCTGTTTGAACACATCAGAGCTGCTGTGAGCCTGATCAGAGCGGAAGGCGCCCTCTGCTGGCTGCACAGTGTCAGGGCCAACAGCAGACACTTCATTTAGAGCACAATTTAAAGACATGACACGGAACATTTAAGTTCAGAGAGAGCCGCTTTAAAGGAGAACAACAAGAAAAGTGCATCACATTTTTACTTTAAAGTTTATTCCAATTTTCGTTCCAATTTTGATGCTGAAAGTGTGAAACCAGGACTAAACCAGGTCTAAACCAGGACTAAACCAGGTCTAAACCAGGACTAAACCAGGACTAAACCAGGACAAAACCGGAGACCAAAAAACAGGACCAGAACCTGACCTGTTGGAGAAGTTGAGTGAGATTTAATCCAGGTCCTAAACCTGGTCCTGAAGTCTGAGCTGGTCCTGTCGACAGGACCTGGACCTGAACCAGGACCAGGACCAGAGAGCGCCCCCCGCGGGACAGAGAGAGAGAGCGCCCCCCGCGGGACAGAGAGAGAGCGCCCCCGCGGGACAGAGAGAGAGCGCCCCAGCGGGGACAGAGAAGCGCCCCCGCGGGACAGAGAGAGAGCGCCCCGCGGGACAGAAGAAAGCGCCCCAGGTTGGGACAGAGAAGCACCTTGAGACAGAAAGCGCCCCAGCGGGACAGAAGAAAGCGCCCCAGCGGACAGACAGAAAGCGCCAGGAGAAAGCGCCCCAGCGGAGACAGAGAGACCCCCGCGGGACAGAGAGAGAGCGCCCCCCGCGGGACAGAGAGAGAGCGCCCCCCGCGGGACAGAAAGCCCCAGCGGGATGAAGCGCGCGGGAGAAGCGCCCCAGCGGACAGAAAGCCCCAGCAGGGTTAGACAGAAAGCGCCCCAGACAGACAGAAGCCCAGGTTTAGAAAGCGCCCCCAGCGGGACAGAAAGCGCCCCAGGATCAGAAAGCGCCCCAGCGGGACAAGCGGGAGAGAAAGCGCCCCAGCAGGATGAAGCTTTGAAGCCAGCAGAGAGAAAGCGCCCCAGCGGGTAGAAAGCGCCAGACAAGCGCCCCGGGACAGAAGAAAGCGCCCCAGCAGGAGAAAGCGCCCCAGCGGGACAGAGAAGCGCCCCAGCGGGGACAGAAAGCGCCCCAGCGGAGACAGAAGCGCCCCAGCGGGACAGAAGCGCCCCAGCGGGATGAAGCGCCCCAGCGGGACAGAAAGCGCCCCAGCGGGACAGAAAGCGCCCCGGAGATGAAGCGCCCCAGGATGAGAGAGCGCCCCAGCGGGACAAGCGCCCAGCGGGACAGAGAGAGCGCCCCCGTGGGACAGAAAGCGCCAGCGGGACAGAAAGCGCCCCCGCGGGACAGAGAAGCGCCCAGGGACAGAAAGCGCCCCCAGGACAGAGCGCCCCGCGGGACAGAAAGCGCCCCAGCGGGACAGAGAAGCGCCCAGCGGAACAGAGAAAGTGCCCCAGCGGAACAGAAAGCGCCCCCAGGAAGAGAGAGAAAGTACCCCAGCGGGACAGAAAGAAGAAGAGAAAGCGCCCCAGCGGACAGAGAAAGCGCCCCAGGACAGAAGCGCCCCAGCGGGATGAAAGCGCCCCCAGCGGGTGACAGAAGCGCCCCAGCGGGTGACAGAGAAGCGCCCCAGCGGTGAAAGCGCCAGCGGGACAGAAAGCGCCCCGTGGGACAGAAGCGCCCCAGCGGGATGAAAGCGCCCCAGCGGGACAGAAAGGCGCCCCAGCGGGACAGAAGCGCCCCAGCGGGAACAGAAAGCGCCCCAGCGGGATGAAGCGCCCCGGACAGAAGCGCCCCATGGGTTCAGAAAGCGCCCCAGCGGGACAAGAAAGCGCCCCAGCGGAAAGCGCCCCAGCGGGACAGAAAGCGCCCCAGCGGGACAGAGAAGCGCCCCCGGAGAAGCGCCCCCAGCGGGACAGAAGCGCCCCAGCGTTTGGACAGAAGCGCCCCAGCGGGACAGAAAGCGCCCCAGCGGGATAAGCGCCCCAGCGGGACAGAAAGCGCCCCGTGGGACAGAAAGCGGGAGAGAAGCGCCAGCGGGTTCAGAAAGCGCCCCCGGGACAGAAAGCGCCCCAGCGGGACAGAGAAGCGCCCCAGCGGGACAGAAGCGCCCCAGCAGGACAGAAAGCGCCCCAGCGGGACAGCGCCCCCAGCGGAACAGAAAGCGCCCCAGCGGGATGAAAGCGCCCCAGCGGGACAGAAAGCGCCCCAGCGGGACAGAAAGCGCCCCAGGTTTGACAGAAAGCGCCCCAGCGGGTTTCAGAAAGCGCCCAGCGGGACAGAAAGCGCCCCAGCAGGTTCAGAAGAAAGCGCCCCAGATGAAGCGCCCCGCGGGACAGAAAGCGCCCCCCAGCGGAACGAGAAGCGCCCCAGCGGGTTTGAAAGCGCCCCAGAGGGATGAAAGCGCCAGGAGAAGCGCCCCAGCGGATGAAGCGCCCCTTGGGACAGAAGCGCCAGCGGACAGAAAGCGCCCCAGCAGGATGAAGCCGCGGGACAGAAGCGCCCAGCGGGACAGAAGCGCCCCGGGACAGAAAGCCGGGATGAAAGCGCCCCAGCAGAGAGCCTTTGCGGGACAGAAGCGCCCCAGCGGGTTCAGAGAAGAGAGAAGCGCCCCAGCGGGACAGAGAAGCGCCCCAGGATAAGCGCCAGGACAGAGAAAGCGCCCCAGCGGGACAGAAAGCGCCCCATGGGACAGAAAGCGCCCCGCGGGACAGAAAGCGCCCCAGCGGGTTCAGGAAAGCGCCCCAGCGGGACAGAAGCGCCCCGGGACAGAGAAAGCGCCCCAGCGGGACAGAAGCGCCCCAGCGGAGAAGCGCTGATAGAAGCGCCCCAGGTTCAGAGCGCCCCAGCGGGACAGAGAAAGCGCCCCAGCGGGACAGAAAGCGCCCCAGCGGGACAGAAAGCGCCCCGGCAGGACAGAAGCGCCCCAGCGGGACAGAAAGCGCCCCAGCGGGACAGAAGCGCCCAGCAGGACAGAAAGCGCCCCAGCGGGACAGAAAGCCCCAGGGACAGAAAGCGCCCCAGCGGGACAGAAAGAAGCCCCAGCGGGACAGAAGCGCCCCAGCAGGATGAAAGCGCCCCAGGACAGAAGCGCCCCGCGGGACAGAAAGCGCCCAGCGGGACAGAAAGCGCCCCAGCGGGACAGAAAGCGCCCCAGCGGACAGCGCCCAGGACAGGAAAGCGCCCCAGCGGGACAGAAGCGCCCCAGCGGACAGACAGAGCGCCCCAGGCAAGCGCCCCAGAGACAAGCCCCAGCGGGACAGAAAGCGCCCCAGCGGTTCAGAGAAGCGCCAGCGTTGAAAGCGCCCCAGCGGAGAGAAGAGCGCCCAGGTGACAGAAAGCGCCCCCGGGACAGAGAAAGCGCCCCGGGACAGAAAGCGCCCAGCGGGACAGAAGCGCCCCAGGATGAGAGCGCCCCGGGTTGAGAAAGCCCCAGCGGGACAGAAGAAAGCGCCCCAGCGGACAGAAAGCGCCCCAGCGGGATGAAGCGCCCCAGCGGAACAGAAGAAGCGCCCCAGCGGGACAGAAAGCGCCCCAGCGGACAGAAGCGCCCCAGCGGGACAGAAAGCGCCCAGCGGGACAAGCGCCAGCGGGACAGAAGAGAAAGCGCCCCAGCGGGACAGAAAGCGCCCCAGCGGGAACAGAAAGCGCCCCAGCGGACAGAAGAGAAAGCGCCCCAGGGACAGAAAGCGCCCCGGAACAGAAAGCGCCCCAGAGAAAGCGCCCCAGACAAGCGGATGAAAGCGCCCCAGCGGACAGCGCCCCAGCAGAAAGCGCCCCAGCGGGAAGAAGAAAGCGCCCCTGCGGGACAGAAGCCCCATGGGTTGCATGGCGCCCCAGCGGACAGAAGAGAGAAGCGCCCCATGGGTTCAGAAAGCGCCCCAGCGGGACAGAAGCGCCCCGGCAACGCCCCCGCGGGACAGAGAGAGAGAGAGAGAGCGCCCCCCGCGGGACAGAGAGAGAGCGCCCCCCGCGGGACAGAGAGAGAGAGAGTGCCCCCCGCGGGACAGAGAGAGAGAGCGCCCCCCGCGGGACAGACACAGTGACGACTCCAGGACAATCAGGACGAAGTGCAAACGTTTATTGAACACAAAGAGTCCAAAGTGGATTTAAACACGACTTTAACTCAGAACAAACGTCTTTCAACAATAAATTAAATTAAATGAAAGAAACAAAGTGTGGACAGTTCAACAACAACACTGTCCCAAAGAAAACAAAGAAAAACAGACCAAACCAGTCCGGACCGAGTCCAGACCGAGTCCGGACCAGGACCAGGACCAGTACTGGTTTAGATCCAAAGTCTATTCAGTTATTCTTTCGCTTCATGTAGAACAGATCGACTTTAAACATAAATGTGCCGGGTCAGAGGTCAGGGGTCAGAGGTCAGGGGTCAGGAGCCAGGGGCCAGAGGTCAGGGGCCAGAGGTCAGGGGCCAGAGGTCAGGGGCCAGAGGTCAGGGGCCAGAGGTCAGGGGTCAGGGGTCAGGGGTCAGATTCCCGGGGCGTAGTGAGGGGGTGGGATGTAGCTGACCAGGTGGGAGGAGCCAGGGGCGGGGCAGTAGACCCGAGGGGGCGGGGCTGGCTGCGGCGGCCAATGGCAGCCGTAGAAGGCGGAGTGGTGCAGGTGAGTGGGCGGAGCCTCGTAGGTCAGGTGTAACACAGGAGCGGGTGGGTCTGGGTACACGGGGGCGGAGCCAGGAGGGTCGAGGGCGGAGCCAGGAGCTGAGGAGAGAGAGAGGACCAGGTGAGGACCGGGTCTAAACCAGGTCTAACCCTGGACTACAGCTGGTCTGTACCTGGGTGCTGGTCCTCGGGGCCCTCGGCTCGGGGACAGTCCTGGTACGGGGCCGGAGGAGGGTGGGTCACTCTGGGCTCAGGGTACGGCTGTGGGACGGCTGTGGAGCAACAGACTCGACCAATCAGAGCGACTCAGACACTCGACCAATCAGAGCGACTCAGATGCTTATATCTTACCAGGGGGCCCCTGTCTTACCGTGGGGGGCCTCGGGGGGGCCCTGTCTTACCGTGGGGGGCCTCGGGGACCTCGTCTTACCGTGGGGGCCTCGGGGGCCTCGTCTTACCGTGGGGGCCTCGGGGGCCCTGTCTTACCGTGGGGCCTCGGGGCCCTGTCTTACCGTGGGGACCTCGGGGGCCCAGTCTTACCGTGGGGGCCTCGGGGGGCCCTTGTCTTACCGTGGGGGGCCTCGGGGGGCCCTGTCTTACCGTGGGGGGCCTCGGGGGGGCCCTGTCTTACCGTGGGGGGCCTTGGGGGGCCTCGTCTTAAAGTTGTGGGCCTCGGGGGGCCCCTGTCTTACCGTGGGGGGCCTCGTCTTACCATGGGGGGCCTCGGGGCTCGTCTTGGCGTGGGGGCCTCGGGGGCCCTGTCTTACCGTGGGGGGCCTCGGGGGCTCGTCTTACCGTGGGGGGCCTCGGGGGGGCCTCTGTCTTACCGTGGGGGCCTGCGTCTTACCGTGGGGGCCTCGGGGGCCTCTGTCTTACCGTGGGGGGCCTCGTCTTACCGTGGGGGGCCTCGGGGGGCCCCTGTCTTACCGTGGGGGGCTCGTCTTACCATGGGGGGCCTCGGGGGGCCCCTGTCTTACCGTGGGGGGCCCCTGTCTTACCGTGGGGGGCCCCTGTCTTACCGTGGGGGGCCTCGGGGGGCCCCTGTCTTACCGTGGGGGGCCTCGGGGGGGGCCTCTGTCTTACCGTGGGGGGCCTCGGGGGCCCCTGTCTTACCGGGGGGGGCCTCGGGGGGGCCCTGTCTTACCGTGGGGGGCCTCGGGGGGCCCTGTCTTACCGTGGGGGGCCTCGGGGGGCCCTGTCTTACCGTGGGGGGCCTCGGGGGGCCCTGTCTTACCGTGGGGGGCCTCGGGGGGCCCTGTCTTACCGTGGGGGGCCTCGGGGGGGCTCTGGTAGCTCTGATATTGTTGATAAAAGGTTTGCTCTGGAGCCGAGAACGACTGCCACAGACTCTGATGAGACCACTGAGGACACAGAGACAAGAGGACACTGAGGACACAGAGACAAGAGGACACTGAGGACACAGAGACAAGAGGACACTGAGGACACAGAGACAAGAGGACACAGAGACAAGAGGACACTGAGGACACAGAGACAAGAGGACACTGAGGACACAGAGACAAGAGGACACTGAGGACACAGAGACAAGAGGACACTGAGGACACAGAGACAAGAGGACACAGAGACAAGAGGACACTGAGGACACAGAGACAAGAGGACACTGAGGACACAGAGACAAGAGGACACAGAGACAAGAGGACACTGAGGACACAGAGACAAGAGGACACAGAGGACACAGAGACAAGAGGACACTGAGGACACAGAGACAAGAGGACACAGAGACAAGAGGACACTGAGGACACAGAGACAAGAGGACACAGAGACAAGAGGACACAGAGGACACAGAGACAAGAGGACACAGAGACAAGAGGACACAGAGACAAGAGGACACAGAGACAAGAGGACACTGAGGACACAGAGACAAGAGGACACTGAGGACACAGAGACAAGAGGACACTGAGGACACAGAGACAAGAGGACACTGAGGACACAGAGACAAGAGGACACTGAGGACACAGAGACAAGAGGACACAGAGGACACTGAGGACACTGAGGACACTGAGGACACAGGACTAAAGCCGTTGTTACCTGGACTCCGAGGTTGTAGTAGTACTGGAGCACTCTGCAGTCTGAAACACACACACACACTTTACACACTGTGTGTGTGTGTGTGTACAGTGTGTGTGTACAGTGTGTGTGTGTGTGTACAGTGTGTGTACAGTGTGTGTGTGTGTGTACAGTGTGTGTGTACAGTGTGTGTGTACAGTGTGTGTGTGTGTGTGTGTGTGTACAGTGTGTGTGTGTGTGTACAGTGTGTGTACAGTGTGTGTGTGTGTGTACAGTGTGTGTGTGTGTGTGTGTACAGTGTGTGTGTACAGTGTGTGTGTGTGTGTACAGTGTGTGTACAGTGTGTGACCTCGGGGCAGGTCGGCTCCGTTCAGGTCGTAGGAGTACGGTGGAGGAGGAGGAGGAGGAGGTGGAGGAGGAGGAGGAGGTGGACCCACCACAGCACAGAGCGGCTCACCGAGGTCGTTCACCATCCAGGGGCCAGCAGGGGGCGCCACCGGCACTGGAACACACATGACAGGGTGAGTCCTGGTCCTGGTCCTGGTCCAGGTCCAGGTCCAGGTCCAGGTCCAGGTCCAGGTCCAGGTCTGTACCTGGTCTGGGAGGAGGGTGAGTCGCGGCTGGGGAGGAGCAGGAGGACGAGGAGGAGGAGGACGGAGAAGAACCCAACATCGGCTTCACCTGAGGACAACAAACCAGGTCAGAACCAGGTCTGGACCGAGTCTGGACCTGGTCTGGACCAGGACTGACCTGTTGGCTGAAGTTGAAGTTGAGGTCTGGTCTCTGAGGAGAATCCACAGCTGAAACCTCCTGCTCGTCCTGAAGACACAGTATGTAAGGTCAGGGTCTGGACCGGGTCTGGACCGGGTCAGGACCGGGTCTGGACCGGAGTCTGGACCATTCATTATTATTTGATAAAACATTGATTCAAACGACTGAAAACCTGGTGTGGATTCAAAACACGACAAAAGAAACTGTAAGAGGCGCTTGTCAGAGTCAGACGCACAGAACTATAATAAAACCTGAAGATGAATCCAAGATGGCCGTCCTGTTCCTCCCTGTGGCCTGAGCTCATTGGTTCATGACCCAAAAAAACTTTCTTACTTCCGCATTTACTTCCTGATACGGAGGCGGCCATCTTTGTGTTACTTCCTGATACGGAGGCGGCCATCTTTGTTTTAGGGCGCCACGTGACCACAATCCCCCACTTCAGATAAAAACGGTAATTTGTGTGATTTTATAAACGGTAGAAAAGAACATTTCCTTCTATTTTATTTAAATACTGATAATAATTCAGTCCTGTCTGTGATTATAATGTGACATTTTAGAAAAAGGCTGCAGTACCTCACACGACCACTAATCAACCTGGGACAGAGGGGGCGGGGCTTATCCAGTTCTTTTAATACATCCATGGTCAGACGTGAACAAGAGTCAGAGGTCAGAGGTCAGGGGTCGGGGGTCACAGGTCGGGGGTCACAGGTCGAGGGTCACAGGTCGAGGGTCACAGGTCGAGGGTCACAGGTCGGGGGTCACAGGTCGGGGGTCACAGGTCGAGGGTCACAGGTCGAGGGTCACAGGTCGAGGGTCACAGGTCGAGGGTCATAGGTCGGGGGTCACAGGTCGAGGGTCACAGGTCGGGGGTCAGAGGTCGAGGGTCACAGGTCAGAGGTCAGGGGTCACAGGTTGAGGGTCACAGGTCAGAGGTCAGGGGTCACAGGTTGAGGGTCACAGGTCAGAGGTCAGGGGTCACAGGTTGAGGGTCACAGGTCAGAGGTCAGGGGTCACAGGTCGAGGGCATGGATGTATTAAAAGAACTGGATAAGCCCCGCCCCCTCTGTCCCAGGTTGATTAGTGGTCGTGTGAGGTACTGCAGCCTTTTTCTAAAATGTCACATTATAATCACAGACAGGACTGAATTATTATCAGTATTTAAATAAAATAGAAGGAAATGTTCTTTTCTACCGTTTATAAAATCACACAAATTACCATTTTTATATGAAGTGGGGGATTGTGGTCACGTGGCGCCCTAAAACAAAGATGGCCGCCTCCGTATCAGGAAGTAAAACAAAGATGGCCGCCTCCATATCAGGAAGTAAAGCAAAGATGGCCGCCTTCGTATCAGGAAGTGTCACCATACTATTCGTCCCGGAAATACGATTCGTCCGGAAGTGCCATTGCAAGCATGCGCAGTACGAAATAAAGTATAAAATATTTTTTTACGGTGGTGTTCTTTTTATATTCTGTAAAGTTCCAATCTTTGTATTTATTCTATACAAGGAAATACCGTTTTTATATTTATTTATCACTTTTGAAGTGTTAAACCATGAGCGTTAAGCTACATGATCGTGTAAGTGACGCATTCAAGGAAATGGAAAGATATACGAATATAAAAAATGACTTTGATTGTTCAGATTTGTTTAGATATTTTAAGGAAAAATATTAGAAACATTTATTAAGATAAGGACCACGTTTTTCTGCTCCATTTATATGGAATAAGATTTATATAACGAGCTGTAATGAAGAGCAGCAGCTCTGAGCATCGATGACGTCAAAGTCAGAGGGAGATTTACATTTTAAATCGCCTCTGATTTTGTTTGGCAAAATGGATCAGTACGTTGTGTATCAAGAACTTTTTGCTTTTTTAAGTGGAAAAGAATGTTCAAATTATTCAACAAGAAAAAAAGTTCATCGGATGGCACCTCAATATGTAATTAAAGGTAAAACAATTGCATTTTAAATAATTTATCTTCATAAATCTATTCTACTACTCTGATATTCACTATTTTTTTCATAGAACATTGTTGCAACTCAAATACATGTTTTATTTGTCTTAGGGTTATGTAATTCTTGCTTTGTCTGAATCATAAAAGCCCTTCCCTCTGCACATGCATGTTTTGGAGTCTATGTCTAGATAACAATTATTCAATAACAGTAGTTTATTATTTAAAAAAAATAGTTAAGAATAATCAGTAAATTTATTTTACTTTACTTATTTTAGTCCTGTTTCATACACTAACAAAACACTTTTCTGTGTAACACTAGTGTACAGCTTATAGATAGGCTGCAGGCTTGTAAAATCTTTAGTTTGTGTATGTTCCCCCTCTTCACAGACAACCACCTCTTCTATGTGTCGGCCCAAACAAAAACTGGAAGAGGCTTGTGGTTATGTCTGAAAAGGAGAAGACCTGTATATTGACAGAGTGCCACAACAACCCAGGGACAGGCAATCACTGTGGAATGCAGGCCACACCCACCCGGGTCACTGCTGGGTATTATTGGTCAACAATTAAAAAGGATGTGATGAGCTTGCGAGTCAGTGCAACGTTTGAACAATAAACCAGATCAATTCTTGGAGAGTTCTTGTTTGTAGTCCATCTAGTATGTTGTTGAATAATGTTGTGGAAACTTTTTGCTTTTCCACTTAAAAAAGCAAAAAGTTCTTGATACACAACGTACTGATCCATTTTGCCAAACAAAATCAGAGGCGATTTAAAATGTAAATCTCCCTCTGACTTTGACGTCATCGATGCTCAGAGCTGCTGCTCTTCATTACAGGTCGTTATATAAATCTTATTCCATATAAATGGAGCAGAAAAACGTGGTCCTGATCTTAATAAATGTTTCTAATATTTTTCCTTAAAATATCTAAACAAATCTGAACAATCAAAATATTTTCTTATATTCGTATATCTTTCCATTTCCTTGAATGCGTCACTACACGACTGCGTAGCGAACGCCTGCGGTTTAACACTTCAAAAGTGATAAATAAATATAAAAACGGTATTTCCTTGTATAGAATAAATACAAAGATTGGAACTTTACATAATATAAAAAGAACACCACCGTAAAAAAATATTTTATACTTTATTTCGTACTGCGCATGCTTGCAATGGCACTTCCGGACGAATCGTATGGTGACAGGAAGTAAGAAACTTTTTTGGGGTCATGAACCAATGAGCTCACTCCATAGGGATAAACAGGACGGCCATTTTGGATTCATCTTCCAGGTTTTATTATAGTTCTATGGTCGAGGGTCACAGGTCGGGGGTCACAGGTCGAGGGTCAGGGGGTCACAGGTCGGGGGTCACAGGTCGGAGGTCAGAGGTCACAGGTCGAGGGTCACAGGTCAGGGGTCACAGGTCGAGGGTCACAGGTCAGAGGTACCTGAGTGGAGCTCGGTTCATTATAGCCCACCGCAGTCTGGAAACTCTGATCTGAAACACAAAGAGGCTCAAAGAGACAGAGGAGGGCTGTGATTGGCCCAGAGAGACAGAGGAGGGCTGTGATTGGCCCAGAGAGACAGAGGAGGGCTGTGATTGGCCCAGAGAGACAGAGGAGGGCTGTGATTGGCCCAGAGAGACAGGAGGGCTGTGATTGGCCCAGAGAGACAGGAGGGCTGTGATTGGCCCAGAGAGACAGACGAGGGCTGTGATTGGCCCAGAGAGACAGAGGAGGGCTGTGATTGGCCCAGAGAGACAGACGAGGGCTGTGATTGGCCCAGAGAGACAGAGGAGGGCTGTGATTGGCCCAGAGAGACAGACGAGGGCTGTGATTGGCTGACCTTGCGAGGAGTAAATGAAGTCGTCTGAGAACTCTGAAAAACATGACAAAAAGGACTTAAACCAGGACTAAACCAGGACTAAACCAGGACTTAAAGCAGGACTAAAGCAGGACTAAAGCAGGACTAAAGCAGGACTAAAGCAGGACTAAAGCAGGACTAAAGCAGGACTAAACCAGGACTAAACCAGGACTAAAGCAGGACTAAAGCAGGACTAAAGCAGGTCTAAACCAGGACTGAACCAGGACTGAACCAGGACTGAACCAGGACTTAAACCAGGACTTAAACCAGGACTAAACCAGGACTTAAACCAGGACTAAAGCAGGACTAAAGCAGGACTAAACCAGGACTTAAACCAGGACTAAACCAGGACTTAAACCAGGACTAACCCTGCGTGTTGGCATTCTCTGCTTCGTCATCGGAGGAAACGGCGCTGGAGTTAGGAGGCGGGGCCTGGGAGATGGGCGGAGCCTGTGGAGATCGATAGGTGGGGCCATGTGCAGGGGGCGGGGCCTGTGGCTGAAGAGGCGGAGTCATTAGCACATGTTTAAATAGAAGCGTTTGACAGAAGCGTCAGAACTCACCGGAATCTGCTCCAGAGGAAAATACAGCTCGGAATCATCGACCGGATCCAGAGAGAAACCGAAAGAACCGTCTTTAGAGAACGGCCTCCGAGTGCGACTGAAACACACGACTGAAACTGAAACACGACTGAAACTGAAACACACGACTGAAACACGACTGAAACACACGACTGAAACTGAAACACGCGACTGAAACTGAAACACGCGACTGAAACACGCGACTGAAACTGAAACACGCCACTGAAACTGAAACACGCGACTGAAACTGAAACACGCCACTGAAACACACGACTGAAACACACGACTGAAACTGAAACACGCCACTGAAACACACGACTGAAACACACGACTGAAACTGAAACACGCCACTGAAACACACGACTGAAACACACGACTGAAACTGAAACACGCCACTGAAACACACGACTGAAACACACGACTGAAACTGAAACACGCCACTGAAACTGAAACACGCGACTGAAACTGAAACACGCGACTGAAACACGCGACTGAAACTGAAACACGCGACTGAAACACACGACTGAAACTGAAACACGCGACTGAAACACGCGACTGAAACTGAAACACGCGACTGAAACACGCGACTGAAACACACGACTGAAACTGAAACACGCGACTGAAACACACGACTGAAACTGAAACACGCGACTGAAACACACGACTGAAACTGAAACACGCGACTGAAACACGACTGAAACTGAAACACGCGACTGAAACTGAAACACGCGACTGAAACACGCGACTGAAACTGAAACACGCGACTGAAACACACGACTGAAACTGAAACACGCGACTGAAACACGCGACTGAAACTGAAACACGCGACTGAAACACGACTGAAACTGAAACACGCGACTGAAACACACGACTGAAACTGAAACACGCGACTAAAACACGACTGAAACTGAAACACGCGACTGAAACACACGACTGAAACTGAAACACGCGACTGAAACACACGACTGAAACTGAAACACGCGACTGAAACAGGCGACAAACTGAAACACGCGACTGAAACTGAAACACGGGACTGAAACTGAAACATGCGAAAGAAACACGACTGAAACTGAAACACACGACTGAAACTGAAACACACGACTGAAACACACGACTGAAACTGAAACACGCGACTGAAACTGAAACACGCGACTGAAACACGCGACTGAAACTGAAACACGCGACTGAAACTGAAACTGAAACACGCGACTGAAACTGAAACACGCGACTGAAACTGAAACACGCGACTGAAACACGCGACTGAAACTGAAACACGCGACTGAAACTGAAACACGCGACTGAAACACACGACTGAAACTGAAACAGGCGACTGAAACACGCGAATGAAACTGAAACACGCGACACAAACACGCACTGAAACTGAAACATGCGACAAAGAAACAGAAACACACACGACTGAAACTGGAAACACGCGACTGAAACACGCGACTGAAACACGCGACAAACACACGACTGAAACTGAAACACGCGACTGAAACACACGACTGAAACTGAAACACGCGACTGAAACACACGACTGAAACTGAAACACGCGACTGAAACACACGACAAACTGAAACACGCGACTGAAACACACGACAAACTGAAACACGCGACTGAAACACGCGACAGAAACTGAAACACGCGACTGAAACGCGACAGAAACTGAAACACGCGACTGAAACACGACTGAAACTGAAACACGCGACTGAAACTGAAACACGCGACTGAAACTGAAACACGCGACTGAAACTGAAACACGCGACTGAAACTGAAACACGCGACTGAAACTGAAACACGCGACTGAAACTGAAACACGCGACTGAAACTGAAACACGCGACTGAAACACACGACTGAAACTGAAACACGCGACTGAAACACCGCCGACTGAACACGACTGAAACTGAAACACGCGACTGAAACACGCGACTGAAACTGAAACACGCGACTGAAACACACGACTGAAACTGAAACACGCGACTGAAACACACGACAAACTGAAACACGCGACTGAAACACACGACAAACTGAAACACGCGACTGAAACACACGACAAACTGAAACACGCGACTGAAACTGAAACACGCGACTGAAACACGACTGAAACTGAAACACGCGACTGAAACTGAAACACGCGACTGAAACTGAAACACGCGACTGAAACTGAAACACGACTGAAACTGAAACACGCGACTGAAACTGAAACACGCGACTGAAACTGAAACACGCGACTGAAACACGCGACTGAAACACGCGACTGAAACACGCGACTGAAACACGCGACTGAAACTGAAACACACGACTGAAACTGAAACACGCGACTGAAACACACGACTGAAACTGAAACAGGCGACAAACACACGACTGAAACTGAAACAGGCGACAAACACACGACTGAAACTGAAACAGGCGACTGAAACACGCGACTGAAACTGAAACAGGCGACTGAAACACACGACTGAAACACATGACTGAAACTGAAACAGGCGACAAACACACGACTGAAACTGAAACAGGCGACTGAAACACACGACTGAAACTGAAACACGGGACTGAAACACACGACAGAAACTGAAACACGCGACTGAAACACACGACTGAAACACACGACTGAAACTGAAACACGCGACTGAAACACACGACAAACTGAAACACGCGACTGAAACACACGACAAACTGAAACACGCGACTGAAACACACGACAAACTGAAACACGCGACTGAAACACGACTGAAACTGAAACATGCGACTGAAACACGACTGAAACTGAAACACACGACTGAAACTGAAACAGGCGACAGAAACACACGACTGAAACTGAAACAGGCGACAGAAACACACGACTGAAACTGAAACACGCGACTGAAACACACGACTGAAACTGAAACACACGACTGAAACACACGACAGAAACTGAAACAGGCGACAAACACACGACAGAAACTGAAACAGGCGACAAACACACGACTGAAACTGAAACAGGCGACAAACACATGACTGAAACTGAAACAGGCGACAAACACACGACTGAAACTGAAACATGCGACTGAAACTGAAACATGCGACAGAAACACGACTCAAACTGAAACACGCGACTGAAACTGAAACACGCGACTGAAACACACGACTGAAACTGAAACACGTGACTGAAACACACGACTGAAACACACGACAGAAACTGAAACAGGCGACAAACACGACTGAAACTGAAACAGGCGACAAACACACGACTGAAACTGAAACAGGCGACAAACACACGACTCAAACTGAAACACGCGACTGAAACTGAAACACGTGACTGAAACACACGACTGAAACTGAAACACGCGACTGAAACACGCGACAAACTGAAACAGGCGACAGAAACTGAAACAGGCGACAGAAACTGAAACAGGCGACAGAAACACGACTGAAACTGAAACACACGACTGAAACTGAAACAGGCGACAAACACACGACTGAAACTGAAACACACGACTGAAACTGAAACACGCGACTGAAACACGCGACTGAAACACGCGACTGAAACACGCGACTGAAACACGCGACTGAAACACGCGACTGAAACACGCGACTGAAACACGCGACTGAAACACGCGACTGAAACACGCGACAAACACGCGACAAACACGCGACAAACACGCGACAAACACGACTGAAACTGAAACACACGACTGAAACACGCGACTGAAACTGAAACACACGACTGAAACTGAAACACACGACTGAAACTGAAACACACGACTGAAACTGAAACACGCGACTGAAACTGAAACACACGACTGAAACTGAAACACGACTGAAACTGAAACACACGACTGAAACTGAAACACACGACTGAAACACGCGACAAACACGCGACAAACACGCGACAGAAACACACGACTGAAACACACGACAAACACGCGACAAACACGACTGAAACACGCGACACAAACGACCGAAACTAAAACACGCGACAAACACGCAACAGAAACACACGACTGAAACTGAAACACGCGACTGAAACACACGACTGAAACTGAAACACACGACTGAAACACACGACTGAAACACGCGACAAACACACGACCAAAACTGAAACGTGACAAACACACGACAGAAACACGTGACTGAAACACGCGACACACGACTGAAACACGCGACAAACACACGTGACAGAATCATGCGACAAACACACGACTGAAACTGAAACACACGACTGAAACACGCGACAAACACGCGACAAACACGCGACAAACACGCGACAGAAACACGCGACTGAAACACGCGCGACAAAGCAGCGACTGAAACAGCGACGAAAGCACGCGACTGAAGCACGCGACTGAAGCACGCGACTGAAGCACGCGACTGAAGCACGCGACTGAAGCACGCGACTGAAACACGCGACTGAAACACGCGACTGAAACACGCGACTGAAACACGCGACTGAAGCACGCGACTGAAACCGCAGCGACTGAAACCGCACGCGACTGAAACACGCGACTGAAACACGCGACTGAAACACGCGACTGAAACCAGCGACTGAAACACGCGACAGAAACACGCGACTGAAACACGCGACTGAAACACGCGACTGAAACACGCGACTGAAACACGCGACTGAAACACGCGACTGAAACACGCGACTGAAACACGCGACTGAAACACGCGACTGAAACACGCGACTGAAACACGCGACAGAAACACGCGACAGAAACACGCGACAGAAACACGCGACAGAAACACGCGACAGAAACACGCGACAGAAACACGCGACAGAAACACGCGACAGAAACACGCGACAGAAACACGCGACAGAAACACGCGACAAACACGCGACAAACACGCGACAAAAACACGACTGAAACACACGCAGAAACGCGACAGAAACACGCGACAGAAACACGCGACGAAACACCCGACAAACCGCGAAACACAGAAACACGCGACAGAACACGCGACTGAAACACGCGACAGAAACACCACGACAAAACTGAAGCGACTGAAACACGCGACTAGAACAAGTGACTGAAACTGAAACACGCGACACACGACTGAAACACGCGACAAACACACGTGACAGAATCATGCGACAAACACACGACTGAAACTGAAACACGCGACTGGAACACGCGACAGAAACTGAACACGCGACAGAAACGGGCGACAAACACACGACTGAAACTGAAACACACGACAAACATGACTGAAACATGTGACAAACAAACGACCGAAACTAAAACACGCGAAAAACACGCGACAGAAACACGCGACAAACACATGACTGAAACACGCGACAGAAACACATGACTGAAACACGCGACAAAGACACAACTGAAACACGCGACAAACACACGACTGAAACACGCGACAAACACACAACTGAAACACGCGACAAACACACAACTGAAACACGCGACAAACACGACTGAAACACACGACAAACACACGACAAACACACAACTGAAACACGCGACAAACACGCGACAAACACGCGACTGAAACACGCGACAAACACGCGACAGAAACACGCGACAGAAACACGCGACAGAAACACGCGACAGAAACACGCGACTGAAACACGCGACTGAAACACGCGACTGAAACACGCGACTGAAACACGCGACTGAAACACGCGACAAACACGCGACAAACACGCGACAAACACGCGACAAACACGCGACAAACACGCGACAAACACGCGACAAACACGCGACAAACACGCGACAAACACGCGACAAACACGCGACAAACACGCGACAAACAGGCGACAAACAGGCGACAAACACGCGACAAACTGAAACACGTGACTGAAAAAGGTGACTGAAACACGCGACACAAACACGCGAAAAACACACGGCTGAAAGTGAAACACGCGACAAACACACGACTGAAACTGAAACACGACTGAAACTGAAACACGACTGAAACATGCGACAAACGACTGAAACACGCGACTGAAACACGCGACAGAAACACGACTGAAACGCAACAAACACGCGACAGAAACACGCAACAAACACGCGACTGAAACTGAAACACGCGACTGAAACATGCGACAAACGACTGAAACACGCGACAAAAACGACTGAAACACGCCACAAACACACGACTGAAACTGAAACACGCGACAGAAACACGACTGAAACTGAAACACACGACTGAAACAGGCGACAAACGACTGAAACACGCGGCAAACACGACTGAACCTGAAACACGCGACAGAAACACGCGACAAACAGGTGACTGAAACACACGACTGAAACTGAAACATGCAACAAACACGACTGAAACACGCGACTGAAACTGAAACGTGACAGAAACACGACTGAAACACGCGACAAACAACTGAAACTGAAACACACGACTGAAACAAGGCTGAAACATGACTGAAACAAACACACGGCTGAAACTGACACGGCTGAAACAGGCGACAGAAACACGCGACAGAAACAAGGGTGAAACACGACTGAAACTGAAACACACGGCTGAAACTGAAACACACGGCTGAAACTGAAACACGTGACAAACACGTGACAAACACGCGACAAACACGACTGAAACACGGCTGAAACTGAAACACGTGACAAACGCGCGACAAACATGCGACAAACACGACTGAAACACGCCACAAACACACGACTGAAACTGAAACACGCGACAGAAACACGCGACAAACAGGTGACTGAAACACACGACTGAAACTGAAACACGCAACACGACTGAAACTGAAACACGCGACAAACACAACTGAAACACACGGCTGAAACTGAAACACGTGACAGAAACACAACTGAAACACGCGACAAACACACAACTGAAACACACGGCTGAAACTGACACACAGCTGAAACTGACACACGGCTGAAACATGCGACTGAAACATGCGACTGAAACACGGCTGAAACTGAAACACGCGACTGAAACAGGCGACAAACAGGCGACAGAAACAGGCGACAGAAACACATGACTGAAACACACGACTGAAACACACGACTGAAACACGACTGAAACTGAAACACGCGACTGAAACACGTGACAAACACGCGACAAACACGACTGAAACTGAAACACACGACAAATGTGCTTTTTACCGGGAGCGAAAGGCGTAGCCGTCGTAGTCGTGGTAGTAGCGGCGTCCCGGGTGGTAGTACGTCAGCTGTGGACCAATCAGGTGTCGGTTCAGGAAGCGGGCGGAGCTTAAAGAAAACAGACGGTTCAGAGCGACAGTCGGCTCCGGGAGGCGCAGTACCGGCGCTCACCTGGGCGGGGCGTACCGCTGGCCTCTCGGGTGGTGGTGCGGCGGAGGGGGCGGGGCGTAGGGGTCGTAGGTCACGGCGGTGGGAGAAGGGGGAGGAGGGGGGCGGGGCGTGGGCTGGAAGCGGGGGGGCAGGACCTGGTTCTGACTCGTGAAGGCAGGGGGCGCTAGAACCAGGTCTGAGCCTTTACCCCGGACTTTCCTGAAGAACCTGTGTCTGTGTCGGTGTCCACGAGAGTCCGGCTCTGAGGAGAGAGACCGGGTTTAGACCGGGTTTAGACCACGAGAGTCCGGCTCTGAGGAGAGAGACCGGGTTTAGACCGGGTTTAGACCGGGTTTAGACCACGAGAGTCCGGCTCTGAGGAGAGAGACCGGGTTTAGACCGGGTTTAGACCACGAGAGTCCGGCTCTGAGGAGAGAGACCGGGTTTAGACCGGGTTTAGACCTGATCTGAAGAAGCTTTAACTGGGTCAAATGCAGCAGCAGATTATGAACAGAACTAGAAGAAGCAGCACATGACGCCGGTGTTAGAGGCTCCTCACTGGCTCCACATTTAAGCTCCTCCCCCTGAACTATAAAGCCACAAATGATACGGACTAATGTGGGACCAAACCAGGACTAAACCAGGACCAACGTGGGACTAAACCAGGACCAAAGTGGGACCAAACCAGGACTAAACCAGGACCAACGTGGGACTAAACCAGGACCAAAGTGGGACCAAACCAGGACTAAACCAGGACCAAACCAGGACTAAAGTGGGACCAAACCAGGACCAAACCAGGACCAAACCAGGACTAAAGTGGGACCAAACCAGGACCAACGTGGGACCAAACCAGGACCAACGTGGGACCAAACCAGGACCAAACCAGGACTAAACCAGGACTAAAGCAGGACCAACGTGGGACTAAACCAGGACCAAACCAGGACCAAACCGGGACCAAAGTGGGACCAAAGTGGGACCAAACCAGGACTAAACCAGGACTAAACCAGGACTAAACCAGGACCAACGTGGGACTAAACCAGGACCAAACCAGGACCAAAGTGGGACCAAACCAGGACTAAACCAGGACCAAAGTGGGACCAAACCGGGACTAAACCAGGACCAAAGCGGGACTAAACCAGGACCAAACCAGGACTAAAGTGGGACCAAACCAGGACCAAAGTGGGACCAAACCAGGACTAAACCAGGACCAAACCGGGACTAAAGCGGGACCAAAGTGGGACCAAACCAGGACTAAACCAGGACTAAACCAGGACCAAAGTGGGACCAAACCAGGACTAAAGCAGGACCAAACCAGGACTAAACCAGGACCAAAGTGGGACCAAACCAGGACTAAACCAGGACTAAACCACGACCAAACCAGGACTAAACCAGGACCAAAGTGGGACTTACCCAGGTCTTTGCGGCTCGGGGCCACGTTCCAGGCCGGGACGGGGTTGACGGGCTTCAGGTCGGTCAGAGGGACCAGGTGCCTGCGACACACGGGGCGTTAAAGAACATTTACGACGTAAACGACTCTGGACTAAACACTTGACTCTGACTCGTGGTCTTTTCCGTTTCTTTCCTCGAGCCTCAGGTCTGAGCGATTAGAGCACGACCTTCGAGGACATTTCATGGATTCGACCGTGATACTTGTGCTTCCACTTTGGTTTTAGTGCGTCTCGTTAGCGTTAGCTGCGATATCAGATTCATGTCACTACGAGGCGAGCGCCCAATCATATCACGAGGTTCCCCGACTGAACCGTGAGCTCGTGTTTACGGTCGTACTTCTCTCCAAGTTCCTCGATGAAGACGGTGACGGCGGAGCTGTGGGTGCCCACCTCCTGGATGAACGCGTTGTAGAACTTCCCTTTGGGCTCCAGACGAACCTGAACTCACAGAACCGGCACCAGAACCAGAACCAGAACATGAAGGACTCAGAGTTCAGGATTCAGTGAAAGAAAAACACTCTGTACCTGACATTTGTCTCCGAGAAAATACTGACGTCCAGCGAAAACCATGTAGTCTGTTTTCTGAAGCTCTGAGGAAACAAGGACCAGACTGGAACCAGACCAGGACCAGACCAGGACCAGGACCAGGACCAGGGACCAGGGACCAGGACCGGACCAGGACCAGAGCCAGGACCAGAGCCAGGACCAGAGCCAGGACAACCTGAGGACCAGGACCAGGACCAGACCAGAGCCAGGGACCAGGACCACCTGAGGACCAGGACCAGAGCCAGGACCAGAGCCAGGACCAGGACCAGAGACCAGGACCAGGACCAGAGCCAGGACCAGGACCAGGACCACCTGAGGACCAGGACCAGGACCAGGACCAGAGACCAGACCAGGACCAGAGCCAGGACCAGAGCCAGGACCACCTGAGGACCAGGACCAGGACCAGGACCAGAGCCAGGGACCAGGACCACCTGAGGACCAGGACCAGGACCAGGACCAGACCAGGACCAGAGACCAGGACCAGGACCAGAGACCAGGACCAGAGACCAGGACCAGAGACCAGGACCAGGACCAGGACCACCTGAGGACCAGGACCAGGACCAGAGACCAGACCAGGACCAGAGCCAGGACCACCTGAGGACCAGGACCAGTGACCAGGACCAGAGCCAGGGACCAGGACCACCTGAGGACCAGGACCAGGACCAGGACCAGACCAGGACCAGAGCCAGGACCAGAGCCAGGACCACCTGAGGACCAGGACCAGGACCAGGACCACCTGAGGACCAGGACCAGGACCAGGACCAGAGCCAGGCTCTGGTCTCTGGTCTCTGGTCCAGTCTGGTCCTCAGGTCTCTGGTCACATGATACGACTGAAGTATGTGTCAAGTGTCAAGTGTCAAGTGTCAAGTGTCAAGTGTCAAGTGTCAAGTGTCAAGTGTCAAGTGTCAAGTGTAAAGTGTAAAGTGTAAAGTGTAAAGTGTAAAGTGTAAAGTGTAAAGTGTGAAGTGTAAAGTGGACCTTTGCAGGAGTCCTGCCACACGTCAAACTCCAGGTTCCTGTAAACGTCTCCGTCCAAAGACTTCAGGACCTTATAAGGCAATGAGAGGCGGGCAGGGGGCGGGGCCTCTTCTGTGGGTAGGCGGGACTTCTCCTCTGAGGTCACAGTTGGCTCCACCTCCTCCCTAAACATTACACACTTTATAAAACTAGTGTCAGTCCGGGTCCAGTACCCGTCCTAGTCCCGGTCCGGTACCCGTCCTGGTCCCGGTCCGGTACCCGTCCTGGTCCCGGTCCCGGTCCAGTTCCCGGTCCAGTACCCGTCCTGGTCCAGTACCCGTCCTAGTCCTGGTCCAGTACCCGTCCTAGTCCCGGTCCAGTACCCGTCCTGGTCCCGGTCCTAGTCCCGGTCCGGTACCCGTCCTGGTCGGTCCGTACCGTCCTGGTCCCGTCCGGTACCCGCCCTGGTCCCGTCCGTACTGCCCTGGTCCCGGTCCCGGTCCAGTACCCGTCCTGGTCCCGGTCCCGGTTCAGTACCCGTCCTGGTCCCGGTCCTAGTCCCGGTCCAGTACCCGTCCTGGTCCCGGTCCAGTACCCGTCCTGGTCCCGGTCCGGTACCCGTCCTGGTCCCGGTCCGGTACCCGTCCTGGTCCCGGTCCCGGTCCAGTACCCGTCCTGGTCCCGGTCCCGGTCCAGTACCCGTCCTGGTCCCGGTCCCGGTCCCGGTCCAGTACCCGTCCTGGTCCAGTACCCGTCCTAGTCCCGGTCCAGTACCCGTCCTGGTCCCGGTCCAGTACCCGTCCTGGTCCCGGTCCAGTACCCGTCCTGGTCCCGGTCCAGTACCCGTCCTGGTCCCGGTCCCGGTCCAGTACCCGTCCTGGTCCCGGTCCCGGTCCAGTACCCGTCCTGGTCCCGGTCCCGGTCCAGTACCCGTCCTGGTCCCGGTCCCGGTCCCGGTCCAGTACCCGTCCTAGTCCCGGTCCAGTACCCGTCCTAGTCCCGGTCCAGTACCCGTCCTAGTCGGTCCAGGTACCCGTCCTAGTCCCGGTCCAGTACCCGCCCTGGTCCCGGTCCAGTACCGCCCTAGTCCCGGTCCAGTACCCGTCCTGGTCCCGGTACAGTACCGTCCTGGTCCCGGTCCAGTACCCGTCCTGGTCCCGGTCCCGGTCCAGTACCCGTCCTGGTCCCGGTCCCGGTCCAGTACCCGTCCTGGTCCCGGTCCGGTACCCGTCCTGGTCCCGGTCCGGTACCCGTCCTAGTCCCGGTCCGGTACCCGTCCTAGTCCCGGTCCGGTACCCGTCGTGGTCCCGGTCCGGTACCCGTCGTGGTCCCGGTCCGGTACCCGTCGTGGTCCCGGTCCGGTACCCGTCGTGGTCCCGGTCCGGTACCCGTCCTAGTCCCGGTCCAGTACCCGTCCTAGTCCCGGTCCAGTACCCGTCCTAGTCCCGGTCCAGTACCCGTCCTAGTCCCGGTCCAGTACCCGTCCTAGTCCCGGTCCAGTACCCGTCCTGGTCCCGGTCCGGTACCCGTCCTAGTCCGGTACCTGTCCTAGTCCTGGTCCGGTACCTGTCCTAGTCCCGGTCCAGTCCCGGTCCAGTACCCGTCCGGTCCCGGTCCGGTACCCGTCGTAGTCCCGGTCCGGTACCCGTCGTGGTCCCGGTCCGGTACCCGTCGTGGTCCCGGTCCGGTACCCGTCCTAGTCCCGGTCCGGTACCCATCGTGGTCCCGGTCCGGTACCCGTCCTGGTCCCGGTCCAGTCCCGGTCCAGTACCCGTCCTAGTCCCGGTCCGGTACCCGTCCTAGTCCCGGTCCGGTACCCGTCCTAGTCCCGGTCCGGTACCCGTCCTAGTCCCGGTCCGGTACCCATCGTGGTCCCGGTCCGGTACCCGTCCTGGTCCCGGTCCGGTACCCATCGTGGTCGGTCGGTACCGCCTCTGGTCGGTCCAGTCCCGGTCCAGTACCCGTCCTAGTCCGGTACCCGTCCTAGTCCCGGTCCGGTACCTGTCCTGGTCCCGGTCCAGTACCCGTCCTAGTCCGGTACCCGTCCTAGTCCTGGTCCGGTACCTGTCCTGGTCCCGGTCCAGTACCCGTCCTAGTCCCGGTCCAGTCCCGGTCCAGTCCCGGTCCAGTCCCCGTCCTGGTCCCGGTCCGGTACCCGTCCTGGTCCCGGTCCGGTACCCGTCCCGGTCCAGTACCTGTCGTAGTCCTGGTTCAGGTCCGGGTCGCTGCAGACTGATAAACTGTTCCTGAATCTTCTTCCTCCGACTCTGAACTGATCCAGAGCCAGAACCAGCTCCGCCTCGTCCAGCCCAAACACGCCCAGGTACAGAACCTCGAACACCAGCGCTGGAACACAGAACCGGGTCAGAACCAGCCACAGAACCTCCAACACCAGCGCTGGAACACAGAACCGGGTCAGAACCAGCCCAAACACGCCCAGGTACAGAACCTCCAACACCAGCGCTGGAACACAGAACCGGGTCAGAACCAGCCCAAACACGCCCAGGTACAGAACCTCCAACACCAGCGCTGGAACACAGAACCGGGTCAGAACCAGCCACAGAACCTCGAACACCAGCGCTGGAACACAGAACCGGGTCAGAACCAGCCACAGAACCTCGAACACCAGCGCTGGAACACAGAACCGGGTCAGAACCAGCCCTGTAGTTCTGGATGTTGGTTCAGTTTGTGTTTGAGTCAGATTTAAATTCAAATAAACTAAAGTCATTTGATGTGGTCTGTGTCGCCGTAGTAACCATAGAACTATAATAAAACCTGAAGATGAATCCAAGATGGCCGTCCTGTTTATCCCTATGGAGTGAGCTCATTGTCACATGACCCCAAAAACATTTCTTACTTCCGCATTTACTTCCTGATACGAAGGCGGCCATCTTTGTTTTACTTCCTGATACGGAGGCGGCCATCTTTGCTTTACTTCCTGATACGGAGGCGGCCATCTTTGTTTTACTTCCTGATACGGAGGCGGCCATCTTTGTTTTACTTCCTGATACGGAGGCGGCCATCTTTGTTTTACTTCCTGATACGGAGGCGGCCATCTTTGCTTTACTTCCTGATACGGAGGCGGCCATCTTTGCTTTAGGGCTCCACGTGACGACAATCCCCCACTTCAGATAAAAACGGTAATTTGTGTGATTTTATAAACGGTAGAAAAGAACATTTCCTTCTATTTTATTTAAATACTGATAATAATTCAGTCCTGTCTGTGATTATAATGTGACATTTTAGAAAAAGGCTGCAGTACCTCACACGACCACTAATCAACCTGGGACACAGACAGAGGGGGCGGGGCTTATACAGTTCTTTTAATACATCCATGTGTTGTAACCATAGACTGTAGATATCAGTGGACCATGTTAGCATGCTAGCCGCCGCGTTCCAAATAGGAAGCAGCTCTGGAGGCTCCTGGCTCCGCCCTCTTCCTGTGACACTGGAGCCTTTACTCTGTAACTGTTTCTGTCAAACTCACATCTGGAGCTAAAATGTCTGACTCACTCCACATGATCCTGGTGTTTTATTCTCGTTGGTTGTTCATAAATCAACTTATTACAATAATAACTGACCAATCAGGTGCTTCCTTTTCCAGGGGCCGTTTTCGCTCGTGTTAGCAACAGGTTTGATTGACAGCTAGCGCCGCACGTTGCCGCCGTCTCCTCCCACCGAGGGGCGGAGACCGTTAGCAACCTCCTCCTGATTGGTCCGTGTGGCTACGATACGCACTCGGATTTAAATATGGAGTCTGGCTCCACTTTAGCCGCTATTACTGCTAGCTCCACTTTAGCCGCTATAACTGCTAGCTCCACTTTAGCCGCTATAACTGCTAGCTCCACTTTAGCCGCTATAACTGCTAGCTCCACTTTAGCCGCTATAACTGCTAGCTCCACTTTAGCCGCTATAACTGCTAGCACCACTTTAGCCGCTATAACTGCTAGCTCCACTTTAGCCGCTATAACTGCTAGCTCCACTTTAGCCGCTATAACTGCTAGCTCCACTTTAGCCGCTATAACTGCTAGCACCACTTTAGCCGCTATAACTGCTAGCTCCACTTTAGCCGCTATAACTGCTAGCTCCACTTTAGCTGCTATAACTGCTAGCTCCACTTTAGCCGCTATAACTGCTAGCTCCACTTTAGCCGCGATGGGCTTCATTTGGCTGGAGCCAAACGCTGTGGGTGACGTCACAATCCCATAGTCCACTGATATGTACGGTCTATGGTTGTAAAATACATATGTACACCATAGAACTATAATAAAACCTGGAAGATGAATCCAAGATGGCCGTCCTGTTTATCCCTATGGAGAGTGCTCATTGGCGCATGACCCCAAAAAAGTTTCTTACTTCCGCATTTACTTCCTGATACGGCGGCTGACATCTTTGTTTTACTTCCTGAAACGATGGCTGCCATCTTTGTTTTACTTCCTGAAACGGAGGCTGCCATCTTTGTTTTAGGGCGCCACGTGACGACAATCCCCCACTTCATATAAAAACGGTAATTTCGGTGATTTTAGAAACGGTAGAAAAGAACATTTCCTTCTATTTTATTTAAATACCGATAATAATTCAGTCCTGTCTGCAATTATAATGAGCAATTTTAGAAAAAGGCTGGTTCCAAGAGGCTGCAGTACCTCGCACGGCCACAAATCAATCTGGGACCACAGACAGAGGGGGCGTACCTTATCCAGTTCATTTAATACATCCATGATGTACACAAGCTTCTGAGCGTGTGCAGGGGTCAGAGGTCAGAGGTCAGGGGGCCAGAGGTCAGGGGGCCAGAGGTCAGGGGGCCAGAGGTCAGGGGGCCAGAGGTCAGGGGGCCAGAGGTCAGGGGGCCAGAGGTCAGGGGGCCAGAGGTCAGGGGGTCAGAGGTTCAGGGGGTCAGAGGTTCAGGGGGTCAGAGGTCAGGGGGTCAGAGGTCAGGGGGTCAGAGGTCAGGGGGTCAGAGGTCAGAGGTCGTACTCACACTGACAGAGCGCTGCAGACTGGGGGTAACTTCTTGGGTAAACGATGTCGTAGTGTCCATTTATGGAACAGCAGAGAGTCACCTGAACAACCAATCAGAGAGCAGCATCAGACACACAGCCAATCAGAGCGCGGCATCAGACACACAGCCAATCAGAGCGCAGCATCAGACACACAGCCAATCAGAGAGCGGCATCAGACACATGACTCTGGACCAATCAGAGAGCAGCATCAGACACACAGCCAATCAGAGCGCGGCATCAGACACACAGCCAATCAGAGCGCAGCATCAGACACACAGCCAATCAGAGAGCGGCATCAGACACACAGCCAATCAGAGAGCAGCATCAGACACACAGCCAATCAGAGCGCAGCATCAGACACACAGCCAATCAGAGAGCGGCATCAGACACACAGCCAATCAGAGAGCGGCATCAGACACACAGCCAATCAGAGCGCAGCATCAGACACACAGCCAATCAGAGCGCAGCATCAGACACACAGGCAATCAGAGCGCGGCATCAGACACACAGCCAATCAGAGCGCAGCATCAGACACACAGCCAATCAGAGCGCAGCATCAGACACACAGCCAATCAGAGCGCAGCATCAGACACACAGCCAATCAGAGCAGACCTTCTCGGTGTGGTCTTCATCAGCGATGACTGTGGCTGGTTTCCCCGGGTAACGATAGATCAGGAAGCAGCGCCTGCACAGAACCAGACCGGGTCAGAACCAGAACCAGACCGGGTCAGGACCGGAACCAGACCGGGTCAGGACCAGGACCAGGACCAGACCGGGTCAGAACCGGGACCAGACCGGGTCAGGACCGGGACCAGACCGGGTCAGGACCAGGACCAGGACCAGACCGGGTCAGGACCAGGACCAGACCGGGTCAGGACCAGGACCAGAACGGGTCAGAACCAGGACCAGACCGGGTCAGGACCGGGACAGGACCGGGACCAGACCGGGTCAGGACCAGACCGGGTCAGGACCGGGACCAGAGCGGGTCAGGACCAGACCGGGTCAGGACCGGGACCAGAGCGGGTCAGGACCAGACCGGGTCAGGACCGGGGTGATGTCGAGAGCAGATTAGGATTAATCGGCCGCTGTTTATTTAATGATGACGTCACACGGTTATTTGATTATTTATGAATAATTAACAGGATCTGGCTCATTAATATTCGTTTTACAACATTTAAAGAATCCACTTTAACTTAACGAACCTGAAGAGCTGAGACAGAGCCTTGATCTCCACCTGCCCCACGGTCTCCTGCAACAGACGCGCCGCGTGAGGACTGCAGTACTACAGTACAGAAGTACTAGTACTACAGAAGTACTACAGAAGTACTACAGAAGTACTACAGTACTACTACAGAAGTACTACAGAAGTACTACAGAACTAGTACTACAGAAGTACTACAGAAGTACTACAGAAGTACTACAGTACTACAGAAGTACTACAGAAGTACTACAGAAGTACTACAGTACTACTACAGAAGTACTACAGAAGTACTACAGAAGTACTACAGTACTAGTACTACAGAAGTACTACAGAAGTACTACAGAAGTACTACAGTACTACAGAAGTACTACAGAAGTACTACAGAAGTACTACAGAAGTACTACAGAAGTACTACAGTACTACAGAAGTACTACAGTACTACAGTACTACAGTACTAGTATTACAGAAGTACTACAGTACAGAAGTACTACAGAAGTACTACAGAAGTACTACAGAAGTACTACAGTACTAGTACTACAGAAGTACTACAGAAGTACTACAGTACTAGTACTACAGTACTACAGTACTAGTACTACAGAAGTACTACAGAAGTACTACAGAAGTACTACAGAAGTACTACAGAAGTACTACAGAAGTACTACAGAAGTACTACAGAAGTACTACAGAAGTACTACAGCATCTAAAGTATAGATCATTGAATAAAAGCCAAGTCACATTTTCATGTTGGATCTGAACGAGGAGCCAGAGAGGAGGTGCTGCAGAGAGGAGGTGATGCAGAGAGGAGGTGATGCAGAGAGGAGGTGCTGCAGAGAGGAGGTGCTGCAGAGAGGAGGTGCTGCAGAGAGGAGGTGCTGCAGAGAGGAGGTGCTGCAGAGAGGAGGTGCTGCAGAGAGGAGGTGCTGCAGAGAGGAGGTGCTGCAGAGAGGAGGTGCTGCAGAGAGGAGGTGCTGCAGAGAGGAGGTGATGCAGAGAGGAGGTGATGCAGAGAGGAGGTGATGCAGAGAGGAGGTGATGCAGAGAGGAGGTGATGCAGAGAGGAGGTGCCGCAGAGAGGAGGTGCCGCAGAGAGGAGGTGCTGCAGAGAGGAGGTGATGCAGAGAGGAGGTGCCGCAGAGAGGAGGTGCTGCAGAGAGGAGGTGATGCAGAGAGGAGGTGATGCAGAGAGGAGGTGATGCAGAGAGGAGGTGCCGCAGAGAGGAGGTGCCGCAGAGAGGAGGTGCCGCAGAGAGGAGGTGCTGCAGAGAGGAGGTGATGCAGAGAGGAGGTGATGCAGAGAGGAGGTGATGCAGAGAGGAGGTGATGCAGAGAGGAGGTGATGCAGAGAGGAGGTGATGCAGAGAGGAGGTGATGCAGAGAGGAGGTGATGCAGAGAGGAGGTGATGCAGAGAGGAGGTGATGCAGAGAGGAGGTGATGCAGAGAGGAGGTGCTGCAGAGAGGAGGTGATGCAGAGAGGAGGTGCTGCAGAGAGGAGGTGATGCAGAGAGGAGGTGCTGCAGAGAGGAGGTGATGCAGAGAGGAGGTGCTGCAGAGAGGAGGTGATGCAGAGAGGAGGTGCTGCAGAGAGGAGGTGATGCAGAGAGGAGGTGCTGCAGAGAGGAGGTGATGCAGAGAGGAGGTGATGCAGAGAGGAGGTGATGCAGAGAGGAGGTGCTGCAGAGAGGAGGTGCTGCAGAGAGGAGGTGATGCAGAGAGGAGGTGATGCAGAGAGGAGGTGATGCAGAGAGGAGGTGATGCAGAGAGGAGGTGCCGCAGAGAGGAGGTGATGCAGAGAGGAGGTGATGCAGAGAGGAGGTGATGCAGAGAGGAGGTGATGCAGAGAGGAGGTGCTATAATGATCTGGGGTCAGGAGTTCAGTGGACTCTTCTGTTTGGACGTTTGACCCGCGGCTCGCCCGGACTCTTCAGATCATTTCATTTGTTGTTTTCAGTCAAATGTTTGTCTCGTTCAAACATGAAAATGTGACGTTGATTCAATGGTTTGAACCACAGACACCGACCTTTGGATCCTCCAGACGCTGCAGATACTTCTCAAAGGAGCCTTCAACGAACTGAAACACAACCAGGACTGAGCAGGACTGAACCAGGTCTAAACCAGGACTGAACCAGGACTGAACCAGGACTAAACCAGGACTGAACCAGGACTGAACCAGGACTGAACCAGGACTGAACCAGGACTGAACCAGGACTGAACCAGGACTGAACCAGGACTGGACCAGGACTGAACCAGGACTGAACCAGGACTGAACCAGGACTGAACCAGGTCTAAACCAGGACTAAACCAGGACTGAACCAGGACTGAACCAGGACTGAACCAGGACTGAACCAGGACTGAACCAGGACTGAACCAGGACTGAACCAGGACTGAACCAGGACTAAACCAGGACTAAACCAGGACTGAACCAGGTCTAAACCAGGACTGAACCAGGACTGAACCAGGACTGAACCAGGACTGAACCAGGACTGAACCAGGACTGAACCAGGACTGAACCAGGACTGAACCAGGACTGAACCAGGACTGAACCAGGACTGAACCAGGACTGAACCAGGTCTAAACCAGGACTGAACCAGGACTGAACCAGGACTGAACCAGGACTGGACCAGGACTGGACCAGGACTGGACCAGGACTGAACCAGGACTGAACCAGGACTGAACCAGGACTGAACCAGGTCTAAACCAGGTCTAAACCAGGTCTAAACCAGGACTGGACCAGGACTGAACCAGGACTGAACCAGGACTGAACCAGGACTGAACCAGGACTAAACCAGGACTGAACCAGGACTGAACCAGGACTGAACCAGGACTGAACCAGGACTGAACCAGGACTGAACCAGGACTGAACCAGGACTGAACCAGGACTGAACCAGGACTGAACCAGGACTAAACCAGGACTAAACCAGGACTGAACCAGGTCTAAACCAGGACTGAACCAGGACTGAACCAGGACTGAACCAGGACTGAACCAGGACTGAACCAGGACTGAACCAGGACTGAACCAGGACTGAACCAGGACTGAACCAGGTCTAAACCAGGACTGAACCAGGACTGAACCAGGACTGAACCAGGTCTAAACCAGGACTGAACCAGGTCTAAACCAGGACTGAACCAGGTCTAAACCAGGACTGAACCAGGTCTAAACCAGGACTGAACCAGGACTGAACCAGGACTGAACCAGGACTGAACCAGGACTGAACCAGGTCTAAACCAGGACTGAACCAGGACTGAACCAGGACTGAACCAGGACTGAACCAGGACTGAACCAGGTCTAAACCAGGACTGAACCAGGTCTAAACCAGGACTGAACCAGGTCTAAACCAGGACTGAACCAGGACTGAACCAGGACTGAACCAGGACTGAACCAGGACTGAACCAGGACTGAACCAGGACTGAACCAGGACTGAACCAGGACTGAACCAGGTCTAAACCAGGACTGAACCAGGACTGAACCAGGACTGAACCAGGACTGAACCAGGACTGAACCAGGTCTAAACCAGGACTGAACCAGGTCTAAACCAGGACTGAACCAGGACTGAACCAGGACTGAACCAGGACTGAACCAGGACTGAACCAGGACTGAACCAGGACTGAACCAGGACTGAACCAGGTCTAAACCAGGACTGAACCAGGACTGAACCAGGACTGAACCAGGACTGAACCAGGACTGAACCAGGACTGAACCAGGACTAAACCAGGACTGAACCAGGTCTAAACCAGGACTGAACCAGGACTGAACCAGGTCTAAACCAGGACTGAACCAGGACTGAACCAGGACTGAACCAGGACTAAACCAGGACTGAACCAGGTCTAAACCAGGACTGAACCAGGTCTAAACCAGGACTGAACCAGGTCTAAACCAGGACTGAACCAGGACTGAACCAGGACTGAACCAGGACTGAACCAGGACTGAACCAGGACTGAACCAGGACTGAACCAGGACTGAACCAGGACTGAACCAGGACTAAACCAGGACTGAACCAGGACTGAACCAGGACTGAACCAGGTCTAAACCAGGACTGAACCAGGACTGAACCAGGTCTAAACCAGGACTGAACCAGGACCGAACCAGGACTGAACCAGGACTGAACCAGGACTGAACCAGGACTAAACCAGGTCTAAACCAGGACTGAACCAGGACTGAACCAGGACTGAACCAGGACTGAACCAGGACTGAACCAGGTCTAAACCAGGACTGAACCAGGACTGAACCAGGACTAAACCAGGACTGAACCAGGTCTGAACCAGACCAGGACTGAACCAGGACTGAACCAGGACTGAACCAGGACTGAACCAGGACTGAACCAGGACTGAACCAGGACTAAACCAGGTCTAAACCAGGACTGAACCAGGACTAAACCAGGACTGAACCAGGTCTGAACCAGGACTGAACCAGGACTGAACCAGGACTAAACCAGGACTGAACCAGGTCTAAACCAGGTCTAAACCAGGACTAAACCAGGACTGAACCAGGACCAGGACTGAACCAGGACTGAACCAGGTCTAAACCAGGTCTAAACCAGGTCTGAACCAGGACTGAACCAGGACTGAACCAGGACTGAACCAGGACTGAACCAGGACCAGGACTGAACCAGGACTGAACCAGGACCAGGACTGAACCAGGACTGAACCAGGACTAAACCAGGTCTAAACCAGGTCTGAACCAGGACTGAACCAGGACTGAACCAGGACTGAACCAGGTCTGAACCAGGACCAGGACTGAACCAGGACTGAACCAGGACTAAACCAGGACTGAACCAGGTCTGAACCAGGACCAGGACTGAACCAGGACTGAACCAGGACTGAACCAGGTCTAAACCAGGTCTGAACCAGGACTGAACCAGGACTGAACCAGGACTGAACCAGGACTGAACCAGGACTGAACCAGGTCTAAACCAGGTCTAAACCAGGACTAAACCAGGACTGAACCAGGACTGAACCAGGACTGAACCAGGACTGAACCAGGACTGAACCAGGACTGAACCAGGACTGAACCAGGACTGAACCAGGACTGAACCAGGACTAAACCAGGACTAAACCAGGTCTGAACCAGGACTGAACCAGGACTGGACCAGGACTGGACCAGGACTGAACCAGGACTGGACCAGGACTGAGCCAGGTCTAAACCAGGACTGAACCAGGTCTAAACCAGGTCTAAACCAGGACTGAACCAGGTCTGAACCAGGACTGAACCAGGTCTAAACCAGGACTGAACCAGGACTGAACCAGGACTGAACCAGGACTAAACCAGGTCTAAACCAGGTCTAAACCAGGTCTAAACCAGGACTAAACCAGGACTGAGCCAGGTCTAAACCAGGACTGAACCAGGACTGAACCAGGACTGAACCAGGACTGAGCCAGGTCTAAACCAGGACTGAACCAGGTCTAAACAAGGACTGAACCAGGACCAGGACTGAGCCAGGACTGAACAGGACTGAACCAGGACTGAACCAGGTCTGAACCAGGTCTGAACCAGGACTGGACCAGGACTGGACCAGGTCTAAACCAGGTCTGAACCAGGTCTAAACCAGGACTGAACCAGGTCTAAACCAGGTCTAAACCAGGTCTAAACCAGGTCTAAACCAGGACTGAACCAGGTCTGAACCAGGACTGAACCAGGACTGAACCAGGTCTAAACCAGGACTGAACCAGGTCTAAACCAGGTCTTAACCAGGTCTAAACCAGGTCTAAACCAGAACTGAACCAGGTCTAAACCAGGACAGGACCAGAACTGGACCAGGTCTAAACCAGAACAGGACCAGGACTGGACCAGGTCTAAACCAGGACAGGACCAGGACTGGACCAGGTCTAAACCAGGTCTGAACCAGGTCTAAACCAGGACTGAACAGGACTGAACCAGGACTGAACCAGGACTGAACCAGGACTGAACCAGGACTGAACCAGGACTAAACCAGGACTGAACCAGGTCTGAACCAGGACTGAACCAGGACTGAACCAGGACTGAACCAGGACCAGGACTGAGCCAGGACTGAACAGGACTGAACCAGGACTGAACCAGGTCTAAACCAGGTCTAAACCAGGTCTGAACCAGGTCTGAACCAGGTCTGAACCAGGTCTAAACCAGGACTGAACAGGACTGAACCAGGACTGAACCAGGACTAAACCAGGACCAGGACTGAGCCAGGACTGAACAGGACTGAACCAGGACTGAACCAGGTCTAAACCAGGTCTGAACCAGGTCTGAACCAGGTCTGAACCAGGTCTGAACCAGGTCTAAACCAGGACTGAACAGGACTGAACCAGGACTGAACCAGGACTAAACCAGGACTGAACCAGGTCTGAACCAGGACCAGGACTGAACCAGGACTGAACCAGGTCTAAACCAGGTCTGAACCAGGACTGAACCAGGACTGAACCAGGACTGAACCAGGACTGAACCAGGACCAGGACTGAGCCAGGACTGAACAGGACTGAACCAGGACTGAACCAGGACTGAACCAGGTCTAAACCAGGACTAAACCAGGACTAAACCAGGACTAAACCAGGTCTAAACCAGGACTAAACCAGGACTAAACCAGGACTGAACCAGGACTGAACCAGGACTAAACCAGGACTAAACCAGGACTAAACCAGGACTAAACCAGGTCTAAACCAGGACTAAACCAGGACTAAACCAGGACTAAACCAGGACTAAACCAGGACTAAACCAGGACTAAACCAGGACTAAACCAGGACTAAACCAGGACTAAACCAGGACTCCTCACGGGTTCGAAGCTGGTGCGGTTGCTCCTCATGTGGTTGGCACAGTCCTGGCGGATCTTCTGGTGATAGTTCTGAGAGTAATACAACTGTAACACAGAGGTTCACAAGTAAGACCAGGACCAGGACCAGGACCAGGACCAGAGCCAGGACCAGGACCAGAGCCAGGACCAGAGACCAGGGCGAGGGCCAGACCAGGACCAGGACCAGGACCAGGACCAGGACCAGGGCCAGGACCAGAGCCAGGACCAGAGCCAGGACCAGAGCCAGGACCAAGACCAGAGCCAGGACCAAGACCAGAGCCAGGACCAAGACCAGAGCCAGGACCAGGACCAGGACCAGAGCCAGGACCAGGACCACATTGAGCCGGAGCCCGAGTCGCTTTAAACTTATTCAATTAAATATTCAACTCTTGAGCTCATTAGTGCGTATGCTAATGACCTGCCAGCCCCTCCCCCTCTCCACGTGACTCACCTGCTCGGACACCGCGCGGAACAGACTGGACGCGTCTCGTGCGACCATCTTCCGGTACAAACCGAGGCTGCACAGATACTCGTCCATGTTCACGAAGTACTTCTTCAGTCCTTTCTGCATCCTGACAGAACCGGGCCAGAACCAACAGAACCGGGCCAGAACCAACAGAACCGGGGCTGAAATGATAAAATAATTATAAATATTCAGAACCAAAACGTGTCCAACAGAATTGAGCGCAAACTAAAGGCGAATAAAAGAGACAAACGTCAAACTAAACGCGGCGGAGTCAAAGCGGAAACACACGGCTCCGTGAGGGCGGGACAGGTGTGCGTGATCAGGCTGATGAGCGCGCGCACCTGACGCACGCCCCACGTGCACGGGACAGCGCGGAAGATCGTGATTATATCTTTATTTATTATATATTTAATTATTATATATTTAATTATTATAATCTTTATTTATTATATCTTTAACTAATATAATCTTTATTTATTATATCTTTAACTATTATAATCTTTATTTATTTGATCTTTATTTATTATAATCTTTATTTATTATATATTTATTTATTATATATTTATTGATTATATCTTTAATTATTATGATCTTTATTTTATTTCGTTTCATTTAAACATTCAATCGTTGGTCAGTTGTGTGTGATGCGCTCTGTGTCCTGAAGGGGGCGCCGCTCTCACGCGCTGCACGCGGCTCCAGAGAAGAACACAGCCCCTGCACTGCGCATGCGCCTCACCCGCCTGCGCCGCACTTCCTGTTTTCATTCTGACCTCAGCGTCCCGAACCAGAGCAGAACCAGAACCAGCCCGGACTGAACCCGGACCAGACCCGGCCCGGACTGAACCCGGACTGAACCCGGACTGAACCCGGACCAGACCCGGCCCGGACTGAGCCCGGACTGAACCCGGACCAGACCCGGCCCATGCGGCTCCTGCTGCTCCCGCGGGCGGCGGCCCGGTGCCGTGTCCCGCTGACCCTCTGCAGCCTCCGAACCTCCCGGTACCGCTCCCTCGGCTCCGCCCCGCCTCGGCACCGAACCTCTGCGCAGATCCGGTCCGACTTCATCGAGTTCTACCGGGCCCGGGGCCACGAGCTGGTCCCGTCCAGCCCGGTCCGGCCCCGCGCGGACCCGAGCCTGCTGTTCGTGAACGCGGGCATGAACCAGGTCAGAACCGACTCAGAACCAGGTCCGAACCGGGGCCTTCTCCCCTCAGACGTGCAGAACCGGCCCTCGGCTCCAGAACCAGAACCTTCTGTGGCCTGGAGCTGGACACATGGCCTTGATTCTCCGTCGAACCCTCGTGAGTCCAGAGTCGGTCCTGCTCTGACTCTGGACTCACGAGGACAGGTTTAGAACTCAGACCCGGTTCTGTCCGTGGTTCAGGTTCAAACGTCCCAAAAATGTGTCTTTTTGACCGATTTAGATCAAATGTTCAGCTGCAGCGTCTGGACCCAAAGGATCTGATCTGAGATTAAACTATTAACAGTAAAGACCTCTGACCTCTGACCTCTGACCTCTGACCTCTGACCTCTGACCTCTGACCTCTGAACAGTGACAGGGCCACAGTGACAGGGCCACAGTGACAGGGCCACAGTGACAGGGCCACAGTGACAGGGCCACAGTGACAGGGCCACACGTTGTACAAATGTAAATGTGTTTCTCTGGTGTTTGACAATGGCTCCTCTCTGAAGGTGCGGCCCTGGACCTGGGTCTGGGTCTGGACCCTGGGTCTGGGCCTGGGCCGGGCCCTGGGTCTGGGCCGGGTCTGGGTCTGGGTCTGGGTCTGGGTCTGGGTCTGGGTCTGGGTCTGGGCCTGGGCCTGGGCCTCTCAGGACCCAGGAGCTGGATCTGAAGCACAGCCTCAGTCAGGGCGCCCCCTAATGGGAACATCCAGGTCAGAGGCATAGAACTATAATAAAACCTGGAAGATGAATCCAAGATGGCCGTCCTGTTCCTCCCTGTGGCCTGAGCTCATTGGCGCATGACCCCAAAAAAGTTTCTTACTTCCGCATTTACTTCCTGAAATGATGGCTGCCATCTTTGCTTTAGGGCGCCACGTGACGACAATCCCCCACTTCATATAAAAACGGTAATTTGTGTGATTTTATAAACGGTAGAAAAGAACATTTCCTTCTATTTTATTTAAATACTGATAATAATTCAGTCCTGTCTGTGATTATAATGTGACATTTTAGAAAAAGGCTGCAGTACCTCACACGACCACTAATCAACCTGGGACACAGACAGAGGGGGCGGGGCTTATCCAGTTCATTTATTACATCCATGGTCAGAGGTCAGGGGTCAGGGGGTCAGAGGTCAGAGGTCAGGGGGTCACAGGTCAGGGGTCAGAGGTCAGGGGTCACAGATCAGGAGTCAGAGGTCAGGGGGTCACAGGTCAGAGGTCAGGGGGTCAGAGGTCAGGGGTCACAGGTCAGAGGTCAGAGGTCAGGGGGTCACAGGTGAGGGGGTCACAGGTCAGGGGGTCAGAGGTCAGGGGGTCAGGGTCGACACAGTGTCTTAAACAAAGAGAAAAAACCTGTGAACAGCAACAACAGACTCCAGTTGAACTAAAATCTTAAATGTTGTTGTTGTTGAAAGTAGAAGAAGAGGAGAGTGTGAGGCTCCTCCAGCACAGCAGGGGGCAGCAGAGGGCTTTGTGTGTTTAACTGTCCTGACATAAACTCTGACAGAGGAGCGTTTGGAGGTCCTCAGGAGGTCCTCAGGAGGTCCTCAGGAGGTCCACAGGAGGTCCTCAGGAGGTCCACAGGAGGTCCTCAGGAGGTCCTCAGGAGGTCCTCAGGAGGTCCTCAGGAGGTCCACAGGAGGTTACAACCCCAGGAGGTCCTCAGGAGGTCCTCAGGAGGTCCTCAGGAGGTCCTCAGGAGGTCCACAGGAGGTCCTCAGGAGGTCCTCAGGAGGTCCTCAGGAGGTCCTCAGGAGGTCCTCAGGAGGTCCTCAGGAGGTCCACAGGAGGTCCACAGGAGGTCCACAGGAGGTTACAACCCCAGGAGGTCCTCAGGAGGTCCACAGGAGGTCCTCAGGAGGTCCACAGGAGGTCCACAGGAGGTCCACAGGAGGTCCTCAGGAGGTCCTCAGGAGGTCCACAGGAGGTCCTCAGGAGGTCCACAGGAGGTCCTCAGGAGGTCCTCAGGAGGTCCTCAGGAGGTTACAACCCCAGGAGGTCCTCAGGAGGTCCTCAGGAGGTCCTCAGGAGGTCCACAGGAGGTTACAACCCCAGGAGGTCCTCAGGAGGTCCTCAGGAGGTCACAACCCCAGGAGGTCCTCAGGAGGTCCGCAGGAGGTCCTCAGGAGGTCCTCAGGAGGTCCTCAGGAGGTCCTCAGGAGGTCACAACCCCAGGAGGTCCTCAGGAGGTCCGCAGGAGGTCCTCAGGAGGTCCTCAGGAGGTCCTCAGGAGGTCACAACCCCAGGAGGTCCACAGGAGGTCCTCAGGAGGTCCTCAGGAGGTCCTCAGGAGGTCCTCAGGAGGTCCACAGGAGGTCACAACCCCAGGAGGTCCTCAGGAGGTCCTCAGGAGGTCCTCAGGAGGTCCTCAGGAGGTCCTCAGGAGGTCCTCAGGAGGTCCACAGGAGGTCCTCAGGAGGTCACAACCCCAGGAGGTCCTCAGGAGGTCCACAGGAGGTCCACAGGAGGTCCACAGGAGGTCCACAGGAGGTCCACAGGAGGTCCTCAGGAGGTCCTCAGGAGGTCCACAGGAGGTCCTCAGGAGGTCCACAGGAGGTCCTCAGGAGGTCCTCAGGAGGTCCTCAGGAGGTCACAACCCCAGGAGGTCCTCAGGAGGTCCTCAGGAGGTCCACAGGAGGTCCACAGGAGGTTACAACCCCAGTTCCTCAGGAGGTCCTCAGGAGGTCCTCAGGAGGTCCACAGGAGGTTACAACCCCAGGAGGTCCTCAGGAGGTCTCAGGAGGTCACAAACTTGGGAGGTCCTCAGGAGGTCCTCAGGAGGTCCTCAGGAGGTCCTCAGGAGGTCCTCAGGAGGTCACAACCCCAGGAGGTCCTCAGGAGGTCCACCCAGGAGGTCCTCAGGGAGGTCACTCAGGAGGTCTCAGGAGGTCACAACCCCAGGAGGTCCACAGGAGGTCCACAGGAGGTCCTCAGGAGGTCCTCAGGAGGTCCGCAGGAGGTCCACAGGAGGTCCTCAGGAGGTCCTCAGGAGGTCCACAGGAGGTCCTCAGGAGGTCCACAGGACCTGGGGAGGTCCTCAGGAGGTCTCAGGAGGTCCTCAGGAGGTCCTCAGGAGGTCTCAGGAGGTCACCCAGGAGGTCCTCAGGAGGTCCTCAGGGAGGTCCCTCAGGAGGTCCTCAGGAGGTCTCAGGAGGTCCTCAGGAGGTCCCTCAGGAGGTCACAGGAGGTCCTCAGGAGGTCCTCAGGAGGTCCTCAGGAGGTCCTCAGGAGGTCCTGGGAGGTCCTCAGGAGGTCCTCAGGAGGTTACAACCCCAGGAGGTCCTCAGGAGGTCCTCAGGAGGTCCACAGGAGGTCCACAGGAGGTTACAACCCCAGGAGGTCCTCAGGAGGTCCTCAGGAGGTCCTCAGGAGGTCCACAGGAGGTTACAACCCCAGGAGGTCCTCAGGAGGTCCTCAGGAGGTCACAACCCCAGGAGGTCCTCAGGAGGTCCGCAGGAGGTCCTCAGGAGGTCCTCAGGAGGTCCTCAGGAGGTCACAACCCCAGGAGGTCCTCAGGAGGTCCTCAGGAGGTCCACAGGAGGTCCTCAGGAGGTCCTCAGGAGGTCCTCAGGAGGTCCACAGGAGGTCCTCAGGAGGTCCTCAGGAGGTCCTCAGGAGGTCCACAGGAGGTCCACAGGAGGTCCGCAGGAGGTCCTCAGGTGGTCCTCAGGAGGTCCTCAGGAGGTGTCTGGTTCTGGTCTCTGTCCCGGTCCTGACCCGCTCTTCTTCTCCTCTCAGTTTAAGCCCCTCCTCCTGGGCACGGCCGACCCGCGCGCGCCGCTCTCGTCGCTCCGCCGTGTGGTGAACTCGCAGAAGTGCGTCCGAGCCGGAGGGAAACACAACGACCTTCAGGACGTCGGCAAAGACGGGTCGCACCACACCTTCTTCGAGATGATGGGCTCCTGGAGCTTCGGGGACTACTTTAAGGTCCGGACCGGGTCTGGGGACGGGGTCTGAGCGGGTCCGGGATCATAACCGGTTCTGTGCTCTCAGGCCGAGGCGTGCTCCATGGCCTGGACGCTCCTCACCGAGGTCTTCCAGATTCCCAAAGATCAGCTCTACGTGTCGTTCTTCAGAGGAGACCCTCAGTCTGGGCTCCCCCCAGACCTGGAGACCAGAGACGTGTGGCTGCAGCTGGGGTGAGTCCAGACCTGGACCTGGACCTGGACCGGGACTGAGACCTGGACCGGGACTGAGACCTGGACCGGGACTGAGACCAGAGACCAGAGACCAGAGACCAGAGACCAGAGACGTGTGGCTGCAGCTGGGGTGAGTCCAGACCTGGACCTGGACCTGGACCAGGACTGAGACCTGGACCGGGACTGAGACCTGGACCGGGACTGAGACCAGAGACCAGAGACCAGAGACCAGAGACCAGAGACCAGAGACCAGAGACGTGTGGCTGCAGCTGGGGTGAGTCCAGACCTGGACCTGGACCGGGACTGAGACCAGAGACCAGAGACCCAGACCAGAGACCAGAGACCAGAGACCAGAGACCAGAGACGTGTGGCTGCAGCTGGGGTGAGTCCGGACCTGGACCTGGACCTGGACCGGGACCGGGACCGGGACCGAGACCGAGACCGAGACCGAGACCGAGACCGAGACCGAGACCGAGACCGAGACCGAGACCGAGACCGAGACCGAGACCGAGACCGAGACCGAGACCGAGACCGAGACTGAGACCTGGACCGGGACTGAGACCAGAGACCAGAGACCAGAGACGTGTGGCTGCAGCTGGGGTGAGTCCGGACCTGGACCTGGACTGAGACCTGGACCGAGACCGAGACCGGGACTGAGACCAGAGACCAGAGACCAGGGACCAGAGACCAGAGACCAGAGACCAGGGACCAGGACCTGTTTCTCCTCTCACTCCTCCTCCTGGTTCTCCTCAGACTTGTCTCCTCCTCCTGGTTCTCCTCAGACTTGTCTCACTCCTCCTCCTGGTTCTCCTCAGACTTGTCTCACTCCTCCTCCTGGTTCTCCTCAGACTTGTCTCACTCCTCCTCCTGGTTCTCCTCAGACTTGTCTCACTCCTCCTCCTGGTTCTCCTCAGACTTGTCTCCTCCTCCTGGTTCTCCTCAGACTTGTCTCCTCCTCCTGGTTCTCCTCAGACTTGTCTCACTCCTCCTCCTGGTTCTCCTCAGACTTGTCTCCTCCTCCTGGTTCTCCTCAGACTTGTCTCCTCCTCCTGGTTCTCCTCAGACTTGTCTCCTCCTCCTGGTTCTCCTCAGACTTGTCTCCTCCTCCTGGTTCTCCTCAGACTTGTCTCCTCCTCCTGGTTCTCCTGGTTCTCCTCAGACTTGTCTCCTCCTCCTGGTTCTCCTCAGACTTGTCTCACTCCTCCTCCTGGTTCTCCTCAGACTTGTCTCCTCCTCCTGGTTCTCCTCAGACTTGTCTCCTTCTCCTGGTTCTCCTCAGACTTGTCTCCTCCTCCTGGTTCTCCTCAGACTTGTCTCCTCCTCCTGGTTCTCCTCAGACTTGTCTCCTCCTCCTGGTTCTCCTCAGACTTGTCTCACTCCTCCTCCTGGTTCTCCTCAGACTTGTCTCCTCCTCCTGGTTCTCCTGGTTCTCCTCAGACTTGTCTCACTCCTCCTCCTGGTTCTCCTGGTTCTCCTCAGACTTGTCTCACTCCTCCTCCTGGTTCTCCTGGTTCTCCTCAGACTTGTCTCACTCCTCCTCCTGGTTCTCCTCAGACTTGTCTCACTCCTCCTCCTGGTTCTCCTCAGACTTGTCTCACTCCTCCTGGTTCTCCTCAGACTTGTCTCCTCCTCCTGGTTCTCCTCAGACTTGTCTCCTCCTCCTGGTTCTCCTCAGACTTGTCTCACTCCTCCTCCTGGTTCTCCTCAGACTTGTCTCCTCCTCCTGGTTCTCCTGGTTCTCCTCAGACTTGTCTCCTCCTCCTGGTTCTCCTCAGACTTGTCTCACTCCTCCTCCTGGTTCTCCTCAGACTTGTCTCCTCCTCCTGGTTCTCCTCAGACTTGTCTCCTTCTCCTGGTTCTCCTCAGACTTGTCTCCTCCTCCTGGTTCTCCTCAGACTTGTCTCCTCCTCCTGGTTCTCCTCAGACTTGTCTCCTCCTCCTGGTTCTCCTCAGACTTGTCTCCTCCTCCTGGTTCTCCTCAGACTTGTCTCACTCCTCCTCCTGGTTCTCCTCAGACTTGTCTCACTCCTCCTGGTTCTCCTCAGACTTGTCTCCTCCTCCTGGTTCTCCTCAGACTTGTCTCCTCCTCCTGGTTCTCCTCAGACTTGTCTCCTCCTCCTGGTTCTCCTGGTTCTCCTCAGACTTGTCTCCTCCTCCTGGTTCTCCTCAGACTTGTCTCACTCCTCCTCCTGGTTCTCCTCAGACTTGTCTCACTCCTCCTGGTTCTCCTCAGACTTGTCTCACTCCTCCTCCTGGTTCTCCTCAGACTTGTCTCCTTCTCCTGGTTCTCCTCAGACTTGTCTCCTCCTCCTGGTTCTCCTCAGACTTGTCTCCTCCTCCTGGTTCTCCTCAGACTTGTCTCCTCCTCCTGGTTCTCCTCCAGACTTGTCTCCTCCTCCTGGTTCTCCCTCAGACTTGTCTCACTCCTCCTCCTGGTTCTCCTCAGACTTGTCTCACTCCTCCTCCTGGTTCTCCACAGACTTGTCTCCTCCTCCTGGTTCTCCTCAGACTTGTCTCCTCCTCCTGGTTCTCCTCAGACTTGTCTCACTCCTCCTCCTGGTTCTCCTGGTTCTCCTCAGACTTGTCTCACTCCTCCTCCTGGTTCTCCTGGTTCTTCTCAGACTTGTCTCACTCCTCCTCCTGGTTCTCCTCAGACTTGTCTCACTCCTCCTCCTGGTTCTCCTCAGACTTGTCTCACTCCTCCTGGTTCTCCTCAGACTTGTCTCACTCCTCCTGGTTCTCCTCAGACTTGTCTCACTCCTCCTCCTGGTTCTCCTCAGACTTGTCTCACTCCTCCTCCTGGTTCTCCTCAGACTTGTCTCACTCCTCCTCCTGGTTCCCCTCAGACTTGTCTCCTCCTCCTGGTTCTCCTCAGACTTGTCTCCTCCTCCTGGTTCTCCTCAGACTTGTCTCCTCCTCCTGGTTCTCCTGGTTCTCCTGGTTCTCCTCAGACTTGTCTCCTCCTCCTGGTTCTCCCTCAGACTTGTCTCACTCCTCCTCCTGGTTCTCCTCAGACTTGTCTCCCTCCTCCTGGTTCTCCCTCAGACTTGTCTCCTTCTCCTGGTTCTCCCTCAGACTTGTCTCCTCCTCCTGGTTCTCCTCAGACTTGTCTCCCTCCTCCTGGTTCTCCTCAGACTTGTCTCCCTCCTCCTGGTTCTCCCTCAGACTTGTCTCACTCCTCCTCCTGGTTCTCCTCAGACTTGTCTCACTCCTCCTCCTGGTTCTCCTCAGACTTGTCTCCTCCTCCTGGTTCTCCTCAGACTTGTCTCACTCCTCCTCCTGGTTCTCCTCAGACTTGTCTCACTCCTCCTGGTTCTCCTCAGACTTGTCTCACTCCTCCTCCTGGTTCTCCTCAGACTTGTCTCACTCCTCCTCCTGGTTCTCCTCAGACTTGTCTCACTCCTCCTGGTTCTCCTCAGACTTGTCTCCTCCTCCTGGTTCTCCTCAGACTTGTCTCACTCCTCCTCCTGATTCTCCTGGTTCTCCTCAGACTTGTCTCACTCCTCCTCCTGATTCTCCTGGTTCTCCTCAGACTTGTCTCCTCCTCCTGGTTCTCCTCAGACTTGTCTCACTCCTCCTCCTGGTTCTCCTCAGACTTGTCTCACTCCTCTTTCTGGTTCTCCTGGTTCTCCTCAGACTTGTCTCACTCCTCCTCCTGGTTCTCCTCAGACTTGTCTCCTCCTCCTGGTTCTCCTCAGACTTGTCTCCTCCTCCTGGTTCTCCTCAGACTTGTCTCACTCCTCCTCCTGGTTCTCCTCAGACTTGTCTCACTCCTCCTGGTTCTCCTACTTGTTTCTCCTCAGACTTGTCTCACTCCTCCTCCTGGTTCTCCTCAGACTTGTCTCACTCCTCCTCCTGGTTCTCCTCAGACTTGTCTCACTCCTCCTCCTGGTTCTCCTCCAGACTTGTCTCACTCCTCCTCCTGGTTCTCCTCAGACTTGTCTCCTCCTCCTGGTTCTCCTGGTTCTCCTCAGACTTGTCTCCTCCTCCTGGTTCTCCTCAGACTTGTCTCCTCCTCCTGGTTCTCCTCAGACTTGTCTCCTCCTCCTGGTTCTCCTCAGACTTGTCTCACTCCTCCTCCTGGTTCTCCTCAGACTTGTCTCACTCCTCCTCCTGGTTCTCCTCAGACTTGTCTCCTCCTCCTGGTTCTCCTCAGACTTGTCTCACTCCTCCTCCTGGTTCTCCTCAGACTTGTCTCCTCCTCCTGGTTCTCCTCAGACTTGTCTCCTCCTCCTGGTTCTCCTCAGACTTGTCTCCTCCTCCTGGTTCTCCTCAGACTTGTCTCCTCCTCCTGGTTCTCCTCAGACTTGTCTCCTCCTCCTGGTTCTCCTCAGACTTGTCTCCTCCTCCTGGTTCTCCCTCAGACTTGTCTCCTCCTCCTGGTTCTCCTCAGACTTGTCTCCTCCTCCTGGTTCTCCTCAGACTTGTCTCCTCCTCCTGGTTCTCCTGGTTCTCCTCAGACTTGTCTCACTCCTCCTCCTGGTTCTCCTCAGACTTGTCTCTCCTCCTCCTGGTTCTCCTCAGACTTGGCTCCTCCTCCTGGTTCTACTCAGACTTGTCTCCTCCTCCTGGTTCTCCTCAGACTTGTCTCCTCCTCCTGGTTCTCCTCAGACTTGTCTCCTCCTCCTGGTTCTCCTGGTTCTCCTCAGACTTGTCTCCTCCTCCTGGTTCTCCTCAGACTTGTCTCACTCCTCCTCCTGGTTCTCCTCAGACTTGTCTCACTCCTCCTCCTGGTTCTCCTCAGACTTGTCTCACTCCTCCTCCTGGTTCTCCTCAGACTTGTCTCACTCCTCCTCCTGGTTCTCCTCAGACTTGTCTCCTCCTCCTGGTTCTCCTCAGACTTGTCTCACTCCTCCTCCTGGTTCTCCTCAGACTTGTCTCCTCCTCCTGGTTCTCCTCAGACTTGTCTCACTCCTCCTCCTGGTTCTCCTCTTCTCAGACTTGTCTCTCCTCCTCCTGGTTCTCCTCAGACTTGTCTCACTCCTCCTCCTGGTTCTCCTCAGACTTGTTCCTCCTCCTGGTTCTCCTCAGACTTGTCCTCCTGGTTCTCCTCAGACTTGTCTCCCTCCTCTGGTTCTCCACAGTCTTGTCTCCTCCTCCTGGTTCTCCTCAGACTTGCTCCTCCCTCCTGGTTCTCCTCAGACTTGTCTCCCTCCTCCTGGTTCTCCTCAGACTTGTCTCACTCCTCCTCCTGGTTCTCCCTCAGACTTGTCTCCCTCTCCTGGTTCTCCTCCAGACTTGTCTCCTCCTCCTGGTTCTCCTCAGACTTGTCTCACTCCTCCTGGTTCTCCCTCAGACTTGTCTCCCTCCTCCTGGTTCTCCTCAGACTTGTCTCCTCCTCCTGGTTTCTCCTCAGACTTGTCTCCTCCTCCTGGTTCTCCTCAGACTTGTCTCACTCCTCCTCCTGGTTCTCCCTCAGACTTGTCTCACTCCTCCTGGTTCTCCTCAGACTTGTCTCACTCTCCTCCTGGTTCTCCTCAGACTTTTCTCACTCCTCCTCCTCTGGTTCTCCTCAGACTTGTCTCCTCCTCCTGGTCTCTCCTCAGACTCCTGGTTCTCCTCAGACTTGTCTCCTCCTCCTTGGTTCTCCTCAGACTTGTCTCCTCCCTCCTCCTGGTTCTCTCAGACTTGTCTCACTCCTCAGACTTGTGTCTCCCTCCTGGTTCCTCCTCCTGGTTCTCCTCAGACTTGTCTCCTCCTCCTGGTTCTCCTCAGACTTTGTCTCCTCCTCCTGGATTTCTCCTCAGACTTGTCTCCTCCTCCTGGTTCTCCTCAGACTTGTCTCCTCCCTCCTGGTCTCTCCCCTCAGACTTGTTCCCTCCCTCCTGGTTCCCTCCTGGTTCTCCCCAGACCTATCTCCCTCCTCCTGGTTCTCCCTGACTTTAACCCTACCTCCCTGGATTTCTCCTCAGACTTGTCTCCCTCCCTCCTGGTTCTCCTCAGACTTGTCTCCCTCCTCCTGGTTCTCCTCAGACTTGTCTCCTCCCTCCTCCGGTTCTCCTCAGACTTGTCTCCTCCCTCCTGGGTTCTCCCTCAGACTTGTCTCACTCCTCCTCCTGGTTCTCCTCAGACTTGTCTCACTCCTCCTGGTTCTCCTCAGACTTGTCTCCTCCTCCTCCTGGTTCTCCCTCAGACTTGTCTCCACTCCTCCTCCTGGTTCTCCTCAGACTTGTCTCACTCTCCCTCCTGGTTCTCCTCAGACTTGTCTCCCTCCCTCCTCTCCTGGTTCTCCCTCAGACTTGTCACTCCTCCTGGTTCTCCTCAGACTTGTCTCACTCCTCCTCCTGGTTCTCCCCTCAGACTTGTCTCCTCCTGGTTCTCCTCAGACTTGTCTCCTCCTCCTATGGATTTGTCTCCCTCCTGGAGACTTGTCTCACTCCTCCTGGATTTCCCCTGGTTTGTCCCTCCTCCTGGTTCTCCTCAGACTTGTCTCCTCCTCCTCCTGGTTCTCCTCAGACTTGTCTCCCTCCTCCTGGTTCTCCTCAGACTTGTCTCACTCCTCCCTCCTGGTTCTCCTCCAGACTTGTCTCCCTCCTCCTGGTTCTCCTCAGACTTGTCTACTCCACCTAGTTCTCCTCCAGACTTGCTCTCACTCCTCCTCTCTGGTTCTCCCCTCAGACTTGTCTCATCCTCCTCCTGGTTCTCCTCAGGCTTTCCTCTCCTCCTCCTGGTTCTCCTCAGACTTGTCTCACTCCTCCTCCTGGTTCTCCTCAGACTTGTCTCACTCCTCCTCCTGGTTCTCCTCAGACTTGTCTCACTCCTCCTCCTGGTTCTCCTCAGACTTGTCTCACTCCTCCTCCTGGTTCTCCTCAGACTTGTCTCCCACCTCCTGGTTCTCCCTCAGACTTGTCTCCTCCCTCCTCCTGGTTCTCCTCAGACTTGTCTCACTCCTCCTCCTGGTTCTCCCTCAGACTTGTCTCCTCCTCCTGGTTCTCCCTCAGACTTGTCTCTACCTCCTCCCTCCTGGTTCTCCTCAGACTTGTCTCCTCCTCCTCCTGGTTCTCCCTCAGACTTGTCTCCCTCCTCCTGGTTCTCCTCAGACTTGTCTCCTCCTCCTGGATTTCTCCCTCAGACTTGTCTCACTCCTCTCAGACTTGTCTCCTCCTGGTTCTCCTCAGACTTGTCTCACTCCTCCTCCTGGTTCTCCTCAGACTTGTCTCACTCCTCCTCCTGGTTCTCCCTCAGACTTGTCTCACTCCTCCTCCTGGTTCTCCTCAGACTTGTCTCACTCCCTCCCTCCTGGTTCCTCCTCAGACTTGTCTCCTCCTCCTCCTGGTTCTCCTCAGACTCTTAATCTCCTCTCCTGGTTCCTCCCTTGTGACTCTTGTCTCACTCCTCCTCTCCTCCTCCTGCCTCCTCAGACTTGTCTCACTCCTCCTCCTGGTTCTCCTCAGACTTGTCTCACTCCTCCTCCTGGTTCTCCTCAGACTTGTCTCACTCCTCCTGGTTCTCCTCAGACTTGTCTCCTCCTCCTGGTTCTCCTCAGACTTGTCTCACTCCTCCTCCTGGTTCTCCTCAGACTTGTCTCCTCCTCCTGGTTCTCCTCAGACTTGTCTCCTCCTCCTCCTGGTTCTCCTCAGACTTGTCTCCTCCTCCTGGTTCTCCCTCAGACTGCCTCACTCCTCCTCCTGGTTCTCCTCAGACTTGTCTCCTCCTCCTCCTGGTTCTCCTCCAGACTTTGTCTCCTCCTCCTCCTGGTTCTCCTCCGACTTGTCTCACTCCTCCTCCTGGTTCTCCCTCAGACTTGTCTCCCTCCTCCTGGTTCTCCTCAGACTTGTCTCCTCCTCCTGGTTCTCCCTCAGACTTGTCTCCTCCTCCTCCTGGTTCTCCCTCAGACTTGTCTCCTCCTCCTGGTTCTCCTCAGACTTGTCTCACTCCTCCTCCTGGTTCTCCTCAGACTTGTCTCCTCCTCCTGGTTCTCCTCAGACTTGTCTCACTCCTCCTCCTGGTTCTCCTCAGACTTGTCTCACTCCTCCTCCTGGTTCTCCTCAGTCTCGTCTCTCTCCTCCTCCTGGTTCTCCTCCAAGACTTGTCCTGAAGGAGAACTCCCTCCCCCTCTGGTTCTCTCAGACTCCGGCCCACAGAGCTCTCCCGCTCGGCCTGAAGGAGAACTTCTGGCTGAGGATGGGAGATAAGCCACGGGCCCCTGTGGCCCCTGCTCTGAGATCCACGCATGGACTCCGCGCTGGGGCCGGGGCGACGCCCTCTGCGCTCGTCAACCAGAGACTGCCCCGAGGTCCTGGAGTGTCTGGGAACCTGGTCTTCATGGAGTACAACATGGTCAGGATCCGGGTCTGGACCGGGTCTGGGAGCGGCTCAGGACCGAGGTCAGAATCTGGCCCGACCCGGCTGGACCGGTGTCTTTGGACCGGGTCTGAAGTGCTCAGACCGGGTCAGGACCGGTCTGGGTCTGGGCAGGGGTCTGGGTCCTGGTCTGGGTATGCGGCTCAGGACCGGGTCAGGACCGAGGTCTGGGTTTGGGCTCATTGCTCCTGA
>CM033622.1:329032-369032 GCA_019453435.1 Rhinogobius similis
CCTCCTCCTGGTTCTCCTCAGACTTGTCTCCTCCCTCCTGGTTCTCCTCAGACTTGTCTCCCTCCTCCTGGTTCTCCCTCAGACTTGTCTCCTCCTCCTGGTTCTCCTCAGACTTGTCTCTCCTGGTTCTCCTCCTACTTGTCTCCTCCTCCTGGTTCCCCCTCCCTCAGACTTGTCTCACCCTCCTCCTGGTTCTCCTCAGACTTGGTTCCCCCACCTCCTGGTTCTCCCTCAGACTTGTCTCCTCCTCCTGGTTCTCCCTCAGACTTGTCTCCCTCCTCTCCCTCCTGGTTCTCCTCAGACTTGTCTCCTCCTCCTGGTTCTCCTCAGACTTGTCTCCCTCCTCCTGGTTCTCCTCAGACTTGTCTCCCTCCTCCTGGTTCTCCTCAGACTTGTCTCCCTCCTCCTCCTGGTTCTCCTCAGACTTGTCTCCTCCTCACCTGGTTCTCCTCAGACTTGTCTCACTCTCCTCCTGGTTCTCCTCAGACTTGTCTCCCCCTCCTCCTGGTTCCCTCCCTCAGACTTGTCTCACTCTCCTGGTTCCGTCCTGGTTCTCCTCAGACTTGTCTCCTCCCTCCTGGTTCTCCCTCAGACTTGTCTCACTCCTCCTCCTGGTTCTCCCTCAGACTTGTCTCACTCCTCCTCCTGGTTCTCCCTCAGACTTGTCTCCCTCCTCCTGGTTCTCCTCAGACTTGTCTCCTCCTCCCTCCTGGTTCTCCCTCAGACTTGTCTCACTCCTCCTGGTTCTCCCTCAGACTTGTCTCCTCCTCCCTCCTGGTTCTCCTCAGACTTGTCTCACCTCCTCCTGGTCTCTCTCCTCAGACTTGTCTCACTCCTCCCTCCCTGGTTCTCCTCAGACTTGTCTCACTCCTCCTCCTGGTTCTCCTCAGACTTGTCTCAATCCTCCCTCCTGGTTCTCCTCAGACTCTGGTTCTCTCAGACTTGCTCTCCCTCCTCCTGGTTCTCATCAGACTTGTCTCACTCCTCCTCCTGGTTCTCTCAGACTTGTCTCCTCCTCCTGGTTCTCCTCAGACTTGTCTCCTCCTGGTTCTCCCTCAGACTTGTCTCCCTCCTCCTGGTTCTCCCCTCAGACTTGTCTCACTCCTCCTCCTGGTTCTCCTCAGACTTGTCTCTCCCTCCTCCTGGTTCTCCTCAGACTTGTCTCCTCCTCCTGGTTCCTCTCCTCAGACTTGTCTCCCTCCTCCTGGTTCCGCCTCAGACTTGTCTCACTCCTCCTCCTGGTTCTCCTCAGACTTGTCTCCTCCTCCTGGTTCTCCTGGTTCTCCTCAGACTTGTCTCACTCCTCCTCCTGGTTCTCCTCAGACTTGTCTCACTCCTCCTCCTGGTTCTCCTCAGACTTGTCTCACTCCTCCTCCTGGTTCTCCTCAGACTTGTCTCCTCCTCCTGGTTCTCCTCAGACTTGTCTCCCTCCTCCTGGTTCTCCTCAGACTTGTCTCCTCCTCCTGGTTCTCCTCAGACTTGTCTCACTCCTCCTCCTGGTTCTCCTCAGACTTGTCTCCTCCTCCTGGTTCTCCTCAGACTTGTCTCACTCCTCCTCCTGGTTCTCCCTCAGACTTGTCTCACCCTCCCTCCTGGTTCTCCTCAGACTTGTCTCACTCCTCCCTCCTGGTTCTCCCTCAGACTTGTCTCCCTCCTCCCTGGTTCTCCCTCAGACTAGTCTCACTCCTCCTCCTGGTTCTCCTCAGACTTGTCTCCTCCTCCTGGTTCTCCCTCAGACTTGTCTCTCCCTCCTGGTTCTCCCTCAGACTTGTCTCCTTCTCCTGGTTCTCCTCAGACTTGTCTCTCCCTCCTGGTTCTCCCTCAGACTTGTCTCCCACTCCACTCCTCCCTCCTGGTTCTCTCCTCAGACTTGTCTCCTGGTTCTCCTCAGACTTGTCTCCCTCCTGGTTCTCCTCAGACTTGTCTCCTCCTCCTGGTTCTCCTCAGACTTGTCTCACTCCCTCCTCCTGGTTCTCCTCAGACTTGTCTCCTCCCTCCCTCCTGGTTCTCCCTCAGACTTGTCTCCTCCTCCTGGTTCTCCCTCAGACTTGTCTCACTCCTCCTCCTGGTTCTCCTCAGACTTGTCTCACTCCTCCCTCCTGGTTCTCCTCAGACTTGTCTCCTCCTCCTCCCTGGTTCTCCCTCAGACTTGTCTCACTCCCTCCCTCCTGGTTCTCCCTCAGACTTGTCTCCTCCTCCTCCTGGTTCTCCCTCAGACTTGTCTCACTCCTCCTGGTTCTCCTCAGACTTGTCTCCCTCCTCCTGGTTCTACTCATACTTGTCTCACTCTCCTCCTGGTTCTCCTCAGACTTGTCTCCTCCTCCTGGTTCTCCTCAGACTTGTCTCCCCTCCTCCTGGTTCTCCTCAGACTTGTCTCCCTCCTCCTGGTTCTCCCTCCAGACTTGTCTCCTCCTCCTGGTTCTCCTCAGACTTGTCTCCCTCCTCCTGCTGGTTCTCCTCAGACTTGTCTCCTCCTCCTGGTTCTCCTCTCAGACTTGTCTCCTCCTCTGGTTCTCCTCTTGTCTCCTCCTCCTGTCTCTCCTCAGACTTGTCTCCTCCTCCTGGTTCTCCCTCAGACTTGTCTCACTCCTCCTCCTGGTTCTCCTCAGACTTGTCTCCTCCACCTCCTGGTTCTCCCTCAGACTTGTCTCCCTCCTCCTGGTTCTCCCTCAGACTTGTCTCACTCCTCCTGGTTCTCCTCAGACTTGTCTCCTTCTCCTGGTTCTCCTCAGACTTGTCTCCTCCTCCTGGTTCTCCCCTCAGACTTGTCTCCCTCCTCCTGGTTCTCCCTCAGACTTGTCTCCTCCTCCTGGTTCTCCTCAGACTTGTCTCCTCCTCCTGGTTCTCCTCAGACTTGTCTCACTCCTCCTCCTGGTTCTCCTCAGACTAGTCTCACTCCCTCCTCCTGGTTCTCCCTCAGACTTGTCTCCTCCTCCTGGTTCTCCTCAGACTTGTCTCCTCCTCCTGGTTCTCCTCAGACTTGTCTCCTCCTCCTGGTTCTCCTCAGACTTGTCTCACTCCTCCTCCTGGTTCTCCTCAGACTTGTCTCACTCCTCCTCCTGGTTCTCCTCAGACTTGTCTCACTCCTCCTGGTTCTCCTCAGACTTGTCTCCTCCTCCTGGTTCTCCTCCTCAGACTTGTCTCCTCCCTCCTGGTTCTCCTCAGACTTGTCTCCCCCTCCCTCCTGGTTCTCCTCAGACTTGTCTCCCTCCTCCTGGTTCTCCTGGTTCTCCCTCAGACTTGTCTCCCTCCTCCTGGTTCTCTCCTCAGACTTGTCTCTCACTCCTCCTCCTGGTTCTCCTCAGACTTGTCTCCCTCCCTCCTGGTTCTCCTCAGACTTGTCTCCTCCTCCTGGTTCTCCTCAGACTTGTCTCCCTCTCCTCCTGGTTCTCCTCAGACTTGTCTCCTCCTCCTGGTTCTCCCCTCAGACTTGTCTCCTCCTCCTGGTTCTCCTCAGACTTGTCTCCTCCCTCCTGGTTCTCCTCAGACTTGTCTCCTCCTCCCTGGTTCTCCCTCAGACTTGTCTCACTCCTCCCTCCTGGTTCTCCTCAGACTTGTCTCACTCCTCCTGGTTCTCCTCAGACTTGTCTCCTCCTCCTGGTTCTCCTCAGACTTGTCTCACTCCCTCCCTCCTGGTTCTCCCTCAGACTTGTCTCACTCCCTCCTCCTGGTTCTCCCTCAGACTTGTCTCCCTCCTCCTGGTTCTCCTCAGACTTGTCTCTACTCCTCCTGGTTCTCCCTCAGACTTGTCTCCTCCTCCTGGTTCTCCTCAGACTTGTCTCACTCCTCCTCCTGGTTCTCCCTCAGACTTGTCTCCCTCCTCCTGGTTCTCCCTCAGACTTGTCTCACCTCCTCCTCCTGGTTCTCCTCAGACTTGTCTCCCACTCCTCCTCCTGGTTCTCCCTCAGACTTGTCTCACTCCCTCCTCCTGGTTCTCCTCAGACTTGTCTCCTCCTCCTCCTGGTTCTCCTCAGACTTGTCTCTACTCCTCCCCTCCTGGTTCCCTCTCCTCAGACTCTGTCTCTAATTCTCCTGGTTCTCTCAGACTTGTCTCCTCCTCCTGGTTCTCCTCAGACTTGTCCCCACTCTCCTGGTTCTCCCTCAGACTTGTCTCCCCTCCTCCTGGTTCTCCTGGTTCTCCTGGTTCTCCTCAGACTTGTCTCCTCCTCCTGGTCTCCCTCTCCTCCTGGTTCTCCTCAGACTTGTCTCACTCCTCCTCCTGGTTCTCCTCAGACTTGTCTCCTCCTCCTGGTTCTCCCCTCAGACTTGTCTCCTCCTCCTGGTTCTCCTCAGACTTGTCTCCTTCTCCTGGTTCTCCTCAGACTTGTCTCCTCCTCCTGGTTCTCCTCAGACTTGTCTCCCTCCTCCTGGTTCTCCCTCAGACTTGTCTCACTCCTCCTCCTGGTTCTCCCTCAGACTTGTCTCCCTCCTCCTGGTTCTCCCTCAGACTTGTCTCACTCCTCCTCCTGGTTCTCCTCAGACTTGTCTCACTCCCTCCTCCTGGTTCTCCTCAGACTTGTCTCACTCCCTCCTGGTTCTCCTCAGACTTGTCTCTCCTCCTCCTGGTTCTCCTCAGACTTGTCTCACTCCCTCCTCCTGGTTCTCCTCAGACTTGTCTCACTCCTCCTCCTGGTTCTCCCTCAGACTTGTCTCACCTCTCCTCCTCCTGGTTCTCCCTCAGACTTGTCTCACTCCTCCTCCTGGTTCTCCCTCAGACTTGTCTCCTCCTCCTGGTTCTCCCTCAGACTTGTCTCACTCCTCCTCCTGGTTCTCCCTCAGACTTGTCTCCCTCCCTCCTGGTTCTCCCTCAGACTTGTCTCACTCCTCCTCCTGGTTCTCCTGGTTCTCCTCAGACTTGTCTCACTCCTCCTCCTGGTTCTCCTCAGACTTGTCTCCTCCTCCTGGTTCTCCTGGTTCTCCTCAGACTTGTCTCCTCCTCCTGGTTCTCCTCAGACTTGTCTCACTCCTCCTCCTGGTTCTCCTGGTTCTCCTCAGACTTCTCTCACTCCTCCTCCTGGTTCTCCTCAGACTTGTCTCACTCCTCCTCCTGGTTCTCCTCAGACTTGTCTCACTCCTCCTCCTGGTTCTCCTGGTTCTCCTCAGACTTGTCTCACTCCTCCTCCTGGTTCTCCTGGTTCTCCTCAGACTTGTCTTACTCCTCCTCCTGGTTCTCCTCAGACTTGTCTCCTCCTCCTGGTTCTCCTCAGACTTGTCTCACTCCTCCTCCTGGTTCACCTGGTTCTCCTCAGACTTGTCTCACTCCTCCTCCACCTGGTTCCTCCTCAGACTTGTCTCACTCCTCCCCCTGGTTCTCCTCTGACTTGTCTCCTCCTCCTGGTTCTCCTCAGACTTGTCTCACTCCTCCTCCTGGTTCTCCCTCAGACTTGTCTCCTCCTCCTCCTGGTTCTCCTCAGACTTGTCTCCTCCTCCTGGTTCTCCTCAGACTTGTCTCACTCCTCCTCCTGGTTCTCCTCAGACTTGTCTCCTCCTCCTGGTTCTCCTCAGACTTGTCTCACTCCTCCTCCTGGTTCTCCTCAGACTTGTCTCACTCCTCCTCCTGGTTCTCCTGGTTCTCCTCAGACTTCTCTCACTCCTCATGGTTCTCCTCAGACTTGTCTCACTCCTCCTCCAGGGGCTCCTCAGACTAGTCTCCTCCTCCTCCTGGTTCTCCTCAGACTTGTCCCACTCCTCCTGGTTCTCCTCAGACTTGTCTCCTCCCTCCTGGTTCTCCTCAGACTCTGTCTCCTCCCTCCTGGTTCTCCTCAGACTTGTCTCACTCCCTCCTCCTGGTTCTCCTCAGACTCTGTCTCCCTCCTCCTGGTTCTCCTCAGACTTGTCTCACTCCTCCTCCTGGTTCTCCTCAGACTTGTCTCACTCCTCCTCCTGGTTCTCCTCAGACTTGTCTCCTCCTCCTGGTTCTCCTCAGACTTGTCTCACTCCTCCTCCTGGTTCTCCTCAGACTTCCGGCCCACAGAGTTCTCCCGTTCGGGCTGAAGGAGAACTTCTGGGAGATGGGGGACACGGGCCCCTGTGGCCCCTGCTCTGAGATCCACGTGGACCTGCGCGGGGCCCGGGACGCCTCTGCGCTCGTCAACCAGGACTGCCCCGAGGTCCTGGAGGTCTGGAACCTGGTCTTCATGGAGTACAACAGGTCAGGACCGGGTCTGGACCGGGTCTGGGGCGGCTCAGGACCGGGTCAGGACCGGGTCTGGACCGGGTCTGGACCGGGTCTGGACCGGGTCTGGGTCTGGGCAGGGTCTGGGTCTGGTCTGGGGCGGCTCAGGACCGGGTCAGGACCGGGTCTGGGTTTGGGCTCATTGCTCCTGAAGACCAGGACCAGACCAAGACCAGACCCAGACTCAGGGACCAGACCCAGACTCAGGGACCAGACCCAGACCAGACCCAGACTCAGGGACCAGACCCAGACCAGACCCAGACCCAGACCCAGACCCAGACCAGACCAGACCAGACCACACCCAGACCAGACCAGACCAGACCACACCCAGACCAGACCAGACCAGACCAGACCAGACCAGACCAGACCAGACCAGACCAGACCAGACCAGGACCAGACCAGGACCAGACCAGACCAGACCAGGACCAGACCAGACCAGGACCAGACCAGGACCAGACCAGGACCAGACCAGGACCAGACCAGGACCAGACCAGGACCAGACCAGGACCAGACCACTGGCCAAGAAAACACCACGACTTAAACATTATATAAATTCGCTAATGTCCTGATTGGTCTGATTGGTCTGTTCTGATTGGTCTGTTCTGATTGGTCTGATTGGTCTGCTCTGATTGGTCTGATTGGTCTGTTCTGATTGGTCTGATTGGTCTGTTCTGATTGGTCTGATTGGTCTGCTCTGATTGGTCTGATTGGTCTGCTCTGATTGGTCTGATTGGTCTGCTCTGATTGGTCTGCTCTGATTGGTCTGATTGGTCTGTTCTGATTGGTCTGATTGGTCTGTTCTGATTGGTCTGATTGGTCTGCTCTGATTGGTCTGATTGGTCTGTTCTGATTGGTCTGATTGGTCTGCTCTGATTGGTCTGATTGGTCTGCTCTGATTGGTCTGGTCTGCTCTGATTGGTCTGCTCTGATTGGTCTGATTGGTCTGCTCTGATTGGTCTGTCTCTGATTGGTCTGATTGGTCTGCTCTGATTGGTCTGCTCTGATTGGTCTGCTCTGATTGGTCTGCTCTGATTGGTCTGCTCTGATTGGTCTGCTCTGATTGGTCTGCTCTGATTGGTCTGCTCTGATTGGTCTGCTCTGCTCTGATTGGTCTGCTCTGATTGGTCTGCTGTGATTGGTCTGCTCTGATTGGTCTGCTCTGATTGGTCTGATTGGTCTGCTCTGATTGGTCTGCTCTGATTGGTCTGCTCTGATTGGTCTGCTCTGATTGGTCTGCTCTGCTCTGATTGGTCTGCTCTGATTGGTCTGCTCTGATTGGTCTGCTCTGATTGGTCTGTTCTGATTGGTCTGATTGGTCTGCTGTGATTGGTCTGCTCTGATTGGTCTGCTCTGATTGGTCTGCTGTGATTGGTCTGCTCTGATTGGTCTGCTCTGATGGGTGTCCCTGTCTCTGATTGGCCCAGGCAGCCTGACTCCTCCCTCTGGCCCCTCCCCCTCAGGAGTGTGGACACAGGGCTGGGTTTGGAGCGACTCGTCTCAGTTTTACAGAAGAAATCCTCCAACTACGACACGGACCTGTTTGTGCCCCTGATCCAGCACCTGAACCAGGTACTGGACCGGGACCGGGACTGGGACCAGGACTGAGGCCAGGACTGAGACTAGGGCCAGGACAAGGGCCAGGACTGAGACCAGGGCCAGGACCAGGGCCAGGGCCAGGGCCAGGACCAGGACTGAGACCAGGACTGAGACCAGGACTGGGACCAGGGCCAGGACTGAGACCAGGACTGAGACCAGGGCCAGGACTGAGACCAAGGCCAGGACTGAGACCAGGACCAGGACCTGAACCAGGTACAGGACCGGGACCGGGACTGGGACTGAGACTGAGACCAGGGCCAGGACTGAGACCAGGACTGAGACCAGGACTGAGACCAGGACTGAGACCAGGACTGAGACCAGGACTGAGACCAGGACTAGGACTGAGACCAGGGCCAGGGCCAGGACTGAGACCAGGACTGAGACCAGGACTGAGACCAGGACCAGGACTGAGACCTGGACCAGGACCAGGACCAGGACTGAGACCAGGGCCAGGACCAGGACTGAGACCAGGACCAGGACCTGGACCAGGACCAGGCTGACCCGGAGCTGGGCCTGGCCTGGATCTGACCCGGTCTCAGTTGACAGGAGGGGCCCCGTACTCTGGGGGCCCCGGGGCCCTGGACACGGCGTATCGTGTGGTGGTGGATCACGTCCGGACTTTGTCCATCTGTATCTCAGACGGAGTCCACCCCGGGATGAGCGGAGCAGAGTGAGTACACAACACACAACATACAACACACAACACACACAACATACAACACACAACATACAACACACAACATACAACACACAACATACAACACACAACATACAACATGTACATACAACATACATGTACACAACAGACGGAGTCCACCCCGGGATGAGCGGAGCAGAGTGAGTACACAACATACAACACACAACACACAACATGTACATACAACACACAACACAACATACAACATACAACACACAACATACAACACACATGTACATACAACATACATGTACACAACAGACGGAGTCCACCCCGGGATGAGCGGAGCAGAGTGAGTACACAACACACAACACAACACACACAACATACAACACACAACATACAACATACAACATACATGTACACAACAGACGGAGTCCACCCCGGGATGAGCGGAGCAGAGTGAGTACACAACATACAACACACAACACACAACATACAACACACAACACACAACATGTACATACAACATACAACATACATGTACACAACAGACGGAGTCCACCCCGGGATGAGCGGAGCAGAGTGAGTACACAACATACAACACACACAACATACAACATACAACATACAACACACAACACACAACATACAACACACAACACACAACATACAACACACAACATGTACACAACATACAACACACAACACACAACATACAACATGTACACAACATACAACACACAACACACAACATACAACACACAACACACAACATACAACATGTACACAACATACAACACACAACACACAACACACAACATACAACATGTACACAACATACAACACACAACACACAACATACAACATGTACACAACATACAACACACAACAGACTTTCAGGACAAACTCTGAACAAATGTCTTGATTCATAAATAAAGTCCAGTTGAATAAAAAGTCACGTTTTGGTGTTTGACCTGAACGTTTGACCCTTCACTGGGACGTTTGACCCGCGGCTCGTCCGGACTCTTCTGTTTGGACCTTTGACCCGCGGCTCGCCCGGACTCTTCTGTTTGGACGTTTGACCCGCGGCTCGTCCGGACTCTTCTGTTTGGACCTTTGACCCGCGGCTCGTCCGGACTCTTCTGTTTGGACCTTTGACCCGCGGCTCGTCCGGACTCTTCTGTCTGGACGTTTGACCCGCGGCTCGTTTGGACCTTTGACCCGCGGCTCGTCCGGACTCTTCTGTTTGGACCTTTGACCCGCGGCTCGTCCTGACTCTTCTGTTTGGACGTTTGACCCGCGGCTCGTCCGGACTCTTCTGTTTGGACGTTTGACCCGCGGCTCGTCCTGACTCTTCTGTTTGGACCTTTGACCCGCGGCTCGTCCGGACTCTTCTGTTTGGACCTTTGACCCGCTGCTCGTCCGACTCTTCTGTTTGGACGCTTGACCCGCTGCTCGTCCGGGACTCTTCTGTTTGGACGTTTGACCCGCGGCTCGTCCGGACTCTTCTGTTTGGACCTTTGACCCGCGGCTCGTCCGGACTCGTCTGTTTGGACGTTTGACCCGCGGCTCGTCCGGACTCTTCTGTTTGGACCTTTGACCCGCGGCTCGTCCGGACTCTTCTGTTTGGACCTTTGACCCGCGGCTCGTCCGGACTCTTCTGTTTGGACGTTTGACCCGCGGCTCGTCCGGACTCTTCTGTTTGGACGTTTGACCCGCGGCTCGTCCGGACTCTTCTGTTTGGACGTTTGACCCGCGGCTCGTCCGGACTCTTCTGTTTGGACCTTTGACCCGCGGCTCGTCCGGACTCTTCTGTTTGGACGTTTGACCCGCGGCTCGTCCGACTCTTCTGTTTGGACGCTGACCCGCGGCTGCTCGCCTCGACTCTTCTGTTTGGACGTTTGACCCGCGGCTCGTCCGGACTCTTCTGTTTGGACGTTTGACCCGCGGCTCGTCCGGACTCTTCTGTTTGGACGTTTGACCCGCGGCTCGTCCGGACTCTTCTGTTTGGACGTTTGACCCGCTGCTCGCCCGACTCTTCTGTTTGGACGCTTGACCCGCGGCTCGTCCGACTCTTCTGTTTGGACCTTGACCCGCGGCTCGTCCGACTCTTCTGTCTGGACGCTTGACCCGCGCTCGCTTGGACCTTTGACCCGGCTCGTCCGACTCTTCTGTTTGGACCTTTGACCCGCGCTCGCTTGACCTTTGACCCGCTGCTCGTCCGGGACTCTTCTGTTTGGACCTTTGACCCGCTGCTCGCCCTGACTCTTCTGTTTGGACGCTTGACCCGCGGCTCGTCCGGACTCTTCTGTTTGGACGTTTGACCCGCGGCTCGTCCTGACTCTTCTGTTTGGACGTTTGACCCGCGGCTCGTCCGGACTCTTCTGTTTGGACCTTTGACCCGCGGCTCGTCCGGACTCTTCTGTTTGGACCTTTGACCCGCGGCTCGTCCGGACGCTTCTGGTTGGACGTTTGACCCGCGCTCGTCCGGGACTCTTCTGTTTGGACGTTTGACCCGCGGCTCGTCCGGACTCTTCTGTTTGGACGTTTGACCCGCGGCTCGCCCGGACTCTTCTGTTTGGACGTTTGACCCGCGGCTCGTCCGACTTCTTCTGTTTGGACGCTTGACCCGCTGCTCGTCCGACTCTTCTGTTTGGACGCTTGACCCGCTGCTCGCCCGACTCTTCTGTTTGGACCTTTGACCCGCGCTCGTCCGACTCTTCTGTTTGGACGCTTGACCCGCTGCTCGTCCGACTCTTCTGTTTGGACGCTTGACCCGCTGCTCGCCCGACTCTTCTGTTTGGACGTTTGACCCGCGGCTCGTCCGGACTCTTCTGTTTGGACGTTTGACCCGCGGCTCGTCCGGACTCTTCTGTTTGGACGTTTGACCCGCGGCTCGTCCGGACTCTTCTGTTTGGACGTTTGACCCGCGGCTCGCCCGGACTCTTCTGTTTGGTTGTTTGTGAGGCGTTTGTCCTCAACTTTAGATCATTTCATTTGTTGTTTTCAGTCAAATGTTTGTCTCGTTTCTTGTTGTTTATTGAAGCTCGACTTGAACCTGTGACTTTGACTTTTATTCAATGGTTTGTACTTTTGAAGGACTGTGTTTTCTCTGAAGTTCTGACCCGGTTCTGCTCTGTTCCAGGCTGGTGTTGAGGAGGATCCTGCGCAGGGCGGTCCGGTTCTCTCTGGAGGTTCTGAAGGCTCCTGAGGGAACTCTGGGTCGTCTGGTTCCAACTGTGGCACAGATTCTGGTCAGTTCTGTTCAAACGTCTCTGTTAGCATGTTAGCGCCTCTGTTAGCGCTTCTGTTAGCATGTTAGCGCCTCTGTTAGCGCCTCTGTTAGCATGTTAGCGCCTCTGTTAGCATGTTAGCGCCTCTGTTAGCGTCTCTGTTAGCCTCTCTGTTAGCGCCTCTGTTAGCGCCTCTGTTAGCATCACTGTTAGAGCTACTGTTAGCGACTCTGTTAGCGCCTCTGTTAGCGCCTCTGTTAGTGCCTCTGTTAGCGCCTCTGTTAGCGCCTCTGTTAGCGCCTCTGTTAGCGTCTCTGTTAGCGTCTCTGTTAGCGCCTCTGTTAGCGTCTCTGTTAGCATGTTAGCGCCTCTGTTAGCGCCTCTGTTAGCATGTTAGCGCCTCTGTTAGCGCCTCTGTTAGCGCCTCTGTTAGCGCCTCTGTTAGCGTCTCTGTTCGCGCCTCTGTTAGCATGTTAGCGCCTCTGTTAGCATGTTAGCGCCTCTGTTAGCATGTTATCGTCTCTGTTAGCGCCTCTGTTAGTGCCTCTGTTAGCATGTTAGCGCCTCTGTTAGCGCCTCTGTTAGCGCCTCTGTTAGCGCCTCTGTTAGCGTCTCTGTTTGCGCCTCTGTTAGCATGTTAGCGTCTCTGTTAGCGCCTCTGTTAGCATGTTAGCGTCTCTGTTCGCGTCTCTGTTAGCGTCTCTGTTAGCGCCTCTGTTAGCGCCTCTGTTAGCATGTTAGCGCCTCTGTTAGCATGTTAGCGCCTCTGTTAGCATCTCTGTTAGCGCCTCTGTTAGCGCCTCTGTTAGCATGTTAGCGTCTCTGTTCGCGTCTCTGTTAGCGTCTCTGTTAGCGCCTCTGTTCGCGCCTCTGTTAGCGCCTCTGTTAGCATGTTAGCGCCTCTGTTAGCGCCTCTGTTAGCATGTTAGCGCCTCTGTTAGCATGTTAGCGCCTCTGTTAGCGCCTCTGTTAGCGCCTCTGTTAGCGCCTCTGTTAGCATGTTAGCGCCTCTGTTAGCGCCTCTGTTAGCGCCTCTGTTAGCATGTTAGCGTCTCTGTTCGCGTCTCTGCTAGCGTCTCTGTTAGCGCCTCTGTTAGCGTCTCTGTTAGCGTCTCTGTTCGCGCCTCTGTTAGCATGTTAGCGCCTCTGTTAGCATCTCTGTTAGCGCCTCTGTTAGCGCCTCTGTTAGCATGTTAGCGCCTCTGTTAGCGCCTCTGTTAGCGCCTCTGTTAGCGCCTCTGTTAGCATGTTAGCGCCTCTGTACAGTCTAATGTGAGTGTTCTGTGTGACATGTTTCAGGGTGAAGTTTACCCCGAGCTGTGGAGCGAGCAGCAGCGGGTCAGGCTCCTGTTCTTCACGTTTAACACTTTGATGCTACAGTTTGGACCTAAACATCTGACTCAAACATAAAGTTTAATCCTGTTTCTTCAGATCGTCGACGTCATAAACGAAAATGAGGCTCAGTTTCTGTCGTCGCTGAAACAAGGAACACGACTCATCCAGAGAACTGTTCAGAAGATGGAACCTGGAACTCTGTTCCCCGGTAAGAACCACGGACGAGAACTACGGATGGACGAGAACCACGGACGAGAACCACCGACTGACGAGAACCACGGACGAGAACTACGGATGGACGAGAACCACGGACGAGAACCACCGACTGACGAGAACCACGGACGAGAACCACCGACGAGAACCACGGACGAGGACTCTCTGATCTTCTCGTGTGTCTGATCTTCTCGTGTCTGATCTTCTCGTGTCTCTGATCTTCTCGTGTGTCTGATCTTCTCGTGTCTCTGATCTTCTCGTGTGTCTGATCTTCTCGTGTGTCTCTGATCTTCTCGTGTGTCTCTGATCTTCTCGTGTGTCTGATCTTCTCGTGTCTCTGATCTTCTCGTGTCTCTGATCTTCTCATGATCTTCTCGTGTGTCTGATCTTCTCGTGTCTCTGATCTTCTCTAGTGTCTCTGATCTTCTCATGATCTTCTCGTGTGTCTGATCTTCTCGTGTGTCTGATCTTCTCTAGTGTCTCTGATCTTCTCATGATCTTCTCGTGTGTCTGATCTTCTCGTGTGTCTGATCTTCTCGTGTCTCTGATCATCTCATGATCTAAACTAGTGTCTGATCTTCTCGTGTGTCTGATCTTCTCGTGTCTCTGATCTTCTCATGATCTTCTCGTGTGTCTGATCTTCTCGTGTGTCTGATCTTCTCGTGTGTCTGATCTTCTCTAGTGTCTCTGATCTTCTCATGATCTTCTCGTGTGTCTGATCTTCTCGTGTCTCTGATCTTCTCATGATCTTCTCGTGTGTCTGATCTTCTCGTGTGTCTGATCTTCTCGTGTCTCTGATCTTCTCGTGTCTCTGATCTTCTCGTGATCTTCTCATGATCTTCTCATGATCTTCTCGTGTGTCTGATCTTCTCGTGTGTCTGATCTTCTCGTGTCTCTGATCTTCTCGTGTGTCTGATCTTCTCGTGTGTCTGATCTTCTCGTGTGTCTGATCTTCTCGTGTCTCTGATCTTCTCGTGTGTCTGATCTTCTCGTGTCTCTGATCTTCTCGTGTCTCTGATCTTCTCGTGTCTCTGATCTTCTCATGATCTTCTCATGATCTTCTGACCTCCAGCGTCCGTGGCCTGGTCACTGCACAGAGACCTGGGTTTTCCTCTGGACCTCGTGGACCTGGTTCTGGACGAGAGAGGAACCCGAGTGGACCCAGAGGAACTGGACCGGATCAGGGCCCAAAACCAGGTCTGAACTGGGACAAAACTAGGACTAAACCAGGGCTAAACCAGGACTAAACCGACTGGACCGATCTCCAGAGTCTAACGATGATGTCACTGCTCAGGTGGCGTCTGATTCGTCGAGAGCCGATGATGTCATGACTCTAGACGTCTCAACTCTGAGTGAACTTCAGCGACGAGGGATTCCTCACACCGACGAGTCCGCCACGTACAAGTACTACAGACGGGACGGGAAGTACTGTGAGTACTACCAGTACTACAAGTACTACGAGTACTGCAGACGGGACGGGAAGTACTGTGAGTACTGTGAGTACTACGAGTACTGCAGCCGGGACGGGAAGTACTGTGAGTACTACGAGTACTACGAGTACTACAGGCGGGACGGGAAGTACTGTGAGTACTACGAGTACTACGAGTACTACAGACGGGACGGGAAGTACTGTGAGTACTGTGAGTACTACGAATACTGCAGACGGGACGGGAAGTACTGTGAGTACTACGAGTACTACAGACGGGACGGGAAGTACTGTGAGTACTACGAGTACTGAGAGTACTACAGCCGGGACGGGAAGTACTGTGAGTACTACGAGTACTACGAGTACTACAAGTACTACAGACGGGAAGTACTGTGAGTACTACGAGTACTGCAGACGGGACGGGAAGTACTGTGAGTACTACGAGTACTACGAGTACTGCAGACGGGACGGGAAGTACTGTGAGTACTACGAGTACTACGAGTACTACAGGCGGGACGGGAAGTACTGTGAGTACTACGAGTACTGCAGATGGGACGGGAAGTACTGTGAGTACTACGAGTACTACAGACGGGACGGGAAGTACTGTGAGTACTACGAGTACTGAGAGTACTGCAGCCGGGACGGGAAGTACTGTGAGTACTACGAGTACTACGAGTACTACGAGTACTACAGATGGGACGGGAAGTACTGTGAGTACTACGAGTACTGATGATGTGAGTATTTAAAGGTGTGTTTCCACTAGACCTGGTCCGGGCCGGTTCACTTGGGCCGCTTCTGTTGGACTGTGTTTCCTGCAGGGGCCCGGCTCAGGGGCCCAGCTCAGGGGCCCGGCTCAGGGGCCCGGCTCAGGGGCCCGGCTCAGAGGCCCGGCTCAGGGGCCCGGCCCAGGGGCCCGGCTCAGGGGCCCGGCTCAGGGGCCCGGCTCAGGGGCCCGGCTCAGGGGCCCGGCTCAGGTTTATGTGAAATGCTTGGTTCAGATGGAGTCAGTGTTATCTTCATTTGGGTCTAAATGAGCCGCGCGTCGTAAACAGGAAACAGCTGACGCCTGTTTGGTTAACTTTGTCGATAAAGTTCTCGTCTCTGGGACTTCCGGGTGGAAAGCGAATCAAGATGGACGCATAGTTGATAGCTGCGTGAAGTCGGTTATTAAAAATACCTCCAGGTGATTAAAATACTTCCAAAGATCACTGTGAATTATGTCACAACGGAGGAAGATGCCCCCTAAAAATAGGACTGACAAGAAACCGCCGAGACAAAGCGAGGCAACCGAAGAGATTGGAGGAGCTAGCGACGATGAAGCTAACATGGATGGAGAGGCTAGCACCGCCATCGAACATAATAAACTCCTGCAGAGTATTGCAACTCTTACTGCCGAACTGCAGGTTTTTAAAAAAGACATTAAACTCGAACTGGGAGAAATGAAAGACGAAGTAAAGAAGACGATGAAGGAAGATTTCAGACAGTTTAAAGAAGAGTTGCTGCAAGAGATTCAGAACCAGAAGGACGAAATAGCGGAAACACAAACGCCAGTTGCAGAGTTGGAGACCGCTTGCCTGGACATGAAGGAGACTTTAATTTTCACGATGAAACAAAACTCTGAAATGCATAACAAGATTGTGGACCTAGAAAGTCGTGGGCGCAGAAATAACATCCGTATTTACGGAGTCCCGGAAGAAAAGGAAGGCAAATCTGTTCACGAATTTGTCGCGGATATGCTTAAAGCTCACATCAAGCTACCCGAGGGAGTTCAACTACAAATACAACTGATTCCTAAACCACCTCCTTCAGCGGCACCAAGATCAATCATCGTTAATTTCCTTCGGTTCCAGGTCAAAGACCTTGTTTTAAAGAAGGCTTGGCAACAGAAAATAGAGGTGGATGGCAAACGCCTTTATTTTGATAATGACTATGCAGCCGAAACAATGGAAAAACGTAAAGCGTACGGCCCAATCAAGGCAGCTCTACAAGCTAAGGGCGTACGATTCAACACACCATACACTAAGATGAGGGTGTTCTGGGAGAACGGGATTCGTGCCTATGACAGCGCGGACGAAGCGGGACAAGACCTGGTCAGGAGGGGACTCTTATCAACCTGGTCGGGGAGAATCGACAAACGAAAGGTCGCGGAGGAAAGGCTGGAAGAGCTGATGCCGTGGAAGCGCGTCAGTACCAAGGACGTCGCAGGACAACGTGCGAGGGAGAGGCACAACAGTGTTGTCGTGAACAACAGTGAAGTAAACGAATAATTACAGTGTTAATAAGCTATGGCATTTACATACTATAACTTAAGGAAGCACAACATTGGCTTGAGCCTCATAAATATACCGAATTTGATGCATAGGGTCATGTTATTAATACAGAAGATCAGGAAACCGACATAACTTTATACTTTCACCAGATATTGGACACCTCTAGTACAGATAGATTACCACTGGTTGGGAATTTGTTTATTACTAGTGAGGGCCACCACTTAAATGTGGTGTTACACCCTCTACCAACCAAAAGGGACTTGGGATTTCTTGTTATATCCCTTTCTTTTGGAAGTTTCAATGTTCGTTGTTCATGTAGTGTTCCTTTTTTTGTTATTGTTTTTACTTTGCCAGACATTGGGATGTGGATAAAGCCAAACCTAGACAAAATGATATACAGTGATCCCTCGTTTATCGCGGGAGTTGCGTTCCAAAAATAACACGCGAAAAGTGAAATCCGTGAAGTCGTCACAGCTTTATTTTGTATTATTTTACAAACAATACTGAACTATGGAATGAAACCAAAAATCAAAACCTGTTTTAAAGCCCAAAATTTGTTTAAAACAATAATTTTAATATAGTAATACAAGGTTGGAAACATTGTCACTGGCGTATTTCACAGTCTGTGCCTCTTCGTCCTGACTCCGCCCCCTGTAGCCTCTGTTTCTACGTTGTCGGCGCAGAGCGTTTCTTCGACATTGTGGGTTTTGTCACAGAGAAAAAAATGCAAACGTAAAGTTGGCAGAATGTACAGAAACGAAAACTGTTGACAAGTGAAAAACCAATACAGTACAGCGTCAATATTTTATTTCTAGACAACAGTAAAGCCCCTGAGCCAATCAGGATTCAGAGCACAATGCACTGTAAAAATATCCGCACTGTAAAAAAAAAATCCGTGAAGCAGCGAAGCCGTGAAAGATGAAACGCGATAGAGCGAGGGATCACTGTAATGGGAAGTAATATCAAGATTGTGTCGTTGAATGTGAATGGTCTAAATAATCCCATCAAACGAAAGAAGGTAATGAATATGTTGAAAAGAGAAAGCACATGTTATTTATTTACAAGAAACCCATTTATCTAGACAAGAAAATGAGAAACTCAGGGGCTATGGATACACAAACCTGTATTACAGTACATTTAAACCTGGGTGTAAAAGGGGGGTAACAATACTTATACACAACTCGTTGAACTTCGATAGCCATAAGGAAATTAGTGATAAGGATGGGAGATATATTATTGTAAAAGGCATATTAGAGAACCAAACATCTATGCTCCACCTAACAGTAAAAAAACATTTTTTAAGGACCTCACCAATAAAATAATAACAGAAACAGATGGGCTGTTGATTTGGGGCGGTGACCTCAATATTCTGATGAACGCAAAGTTGGATACCACAAATAGAAAGAAACTTAACAATCCTATTGCAAAAAAACTTAAAACTACTTTTGAAGATTTTGGTTTAGTTGATGTATGGCGGGAATTAAACCCATATAAAAAGAATTATACACACTATTCAACTCCCAATAAGAGTTACTCACGGATTGATTATTTTTTTATGAATAAGGTGGATCTATACAAAGTGCAGGAATGTAATCTAGAAGAAACGTGTTTGTCAGATCATGTTGTCTCTTAAACCGAATTAGGAAACGTAATACGCTATGGAGATTAAATGTAGAAATGATAAAACAGTTAAGGAAGAACTCAAGTCGGATATTGCACAATACTTAGAAGAAAATGACAATGAAGAGGTGAACCCAACCATTCTATGGGATGCTTTAAAAGCAGTTATAAGGGGGAAGTTGATAGCCAAATCAGCAGCAATTAAAAAAAGAGAACTGCAATTTATGAAAGAGAAAAAAGAAACTTAGCTGAACTTGAAACACTGCATAAAATTACACTACAATCAGATTTATTACCAAAAATACAAGACATAAAACGAAATATTGATAAATTATTGACCCTTGAAGTTGAAAAAAAAAGCAAAATTCCTTAGACAATCTTATTATGAAATAGAACCAAAAGCATCCAGATTACTTGCTTGAAAACTAAAAAAAACAACAGGCCGAAAGAACAATTTTTAAGCTAAAAGACGAAGTAACAAATCAGTTCACATACGAACCTTCAGAAATAGAAAAATGATTTAGGACCTATTATGAGCGACTGCATAGTCAACCACCCTCTGCTAGTGAAGGTCAAATAAAATCCTTCTTAGAGAAGTTAGATCTCCCCTCAATTGGGAAAAAACAAAATGACCTTTTAATAGCCCCTATAACGAGAGCTGAATTAGAACAAGCTTTTAGTAATCTGAAGACAAACAAGGCACCTGGGAGTGATGGACGACCTTCTGAATGGTATAAAACATTTAAGGCAGAAGTTATACCATTGTTGGAAAAGTCATTTAATTATACACTTAATCAGGGGACCCTTCCACCATCTTGGAGGGAAGCTATTATAACTGTAATCCCAAAAAAGAAACAAAGTGAGACAGATTTTCAACCAATATCTATACTTAATGTGGATTATAAAATCTATACCTCAATTATTGCCAAACGATATGAGCAGTTTATTGGTGATATTATTGACGAAGACAAACAGGATTCATTAAGGGACGACAAACCAAAGACAATATTAGAAGAACACTTCATATTGTTGATCAAATAGGAGAGAAGAAAATGAGAGCTGCTTTGGTAGGGTTAGATGCCCAGAAGGCTTTCGACAGCGTCAGCTGGGCTTCTTTGTATCAGGCTCTCCAGAGATTCGGCTTCAACGAAAAGGCAAAAGGTATCAAAACACTATATCATCACCCCACTGCAAGGATCAAAATGAATAATAATGTAACCGAAAGAATTAAACTCGCCAAGGATGTTGCTTATCTCCGACTCTGTTTGCTATTTTCATTGAACCATTAGCCCAATTTATTAGGCAAAATGATGACATCAAAGGTATCCAGATTGATAATGATACACATGCGGTAGGTCTCTTTGCAGATGATGTAATATGTTAGTTAGAAGATCCAGACTCATCTCTACCGGCTCTAATTCATGGTTTAGAACAATATGGGTTTTACTCCGGATACAAATTAAACACAAATAATAACAATGAACTATTCTCCACCCGAGGCTGTACGAGAAAAATATAACCTTAACTGGAATTCTAAAAATATGTCCTATCTGGGGGTAACACTAACTAAAAACATTGACAAATTATATAAAAGTAATATTAATAAGGTAGACCTAGAGATTCGGAGGGATATGGGAAGATGGGAAACTTTGATTTTAGATTTTAGTTCCAGAATTGAGATCATAAAAATGAATATATTGCCCCGTCTCTTGTACATCTTTCAGGCCCTTCCTATTGAAATACCAGAGAAGCAGTTTAAAACATGGGATAAGCTAGTATCACGATTCATTTGGAATGGTAAACGACCTAGGATAAAATTTGAAAAACTACAACTTGGGAAGGACAAGGGGGGGATGGCATTACTAAGTTTATTACCAGGCTGCTCAAACAGGCCCCATAGTTAACTGGTGTGACGTAAATTATGAATCAAAATGGAAAAATATTGAAAAGACGATACAGGGGAGGGAGATCGCAAGTATCATTGGAGATTTAAGTACCACAAAATGCACAAAAGGCTGTACCAACACAGAAGAGCGGCCTCCACAGGACCGCAGAGTGCAGTCCATCTGCACCTAAAAGACACAAACCACTCGTTTGAGGACAGTGAGGTGAAGATATTAAGCAGAAGAAGAACTGGTTTGAAAGAGGAGTAAAGGAGGCCATTTTTGTAAAAAGAGAAAATCCTTCTCTAAACAGGAATGGGGGCTTAAGATTTAATTTAGCCAAAATTTATGACAGCATTCTAACACCTTGGTCCAGATCAATAGACCAGTCAAATGCTAATGAGGTAATCAGCAGTGAGGAGGGAGCAACAGCCAGATATCAAGATAACAATAGACCTTTAGCCACAGGTGAAACTAGGTGAGGCCAACCATTAATCAACAAGACAGACCAATTAATCAAGTCCCAGGTGACAAACAAACAATTTTCTAACAAAGACAGGACTCAGTGACTCCACCCTGTGGGCAGGACTCCCAGTACTCAGAGTAGCATATAAGGCCCAGTTCCCAGACCAGCTCTCAGATTGACAATGACTTTTGGATAAAAGTCGAAACGTCTCGATCTTTAAACGGCGTCCGGATGACGACCTCTGAACCCCTTTCTACGACACAAAATGTATACTTGAACAAGTGGATGCAGTGACTCGTTTCACAATGGAAAAGTGGCTTTATGTTGTACGTAAATACAAACTAGAAAAAGAACTTCCTTTGTTACAATGGCCAGCCTACATTAAGGATTTTGGTCCAAATATTCAGGATACAACATTTAAACAGTGGATTAATAATGGTTTAACGGCCCTGGCTACATTAATAAAGGATGGTCATTTTAAAAGCTTTCAACAATTTAAGGAGGAATATAATCTGACAAAGCAGGATCACTTTCGGTACTTGCAATTAAGGGAATACTACGGTAAAGAAATAAGAAATAAAATTGATCCTAATAACAATGAAATAGTACAAATGCTTATGGGAGTATACAATTCTAAAAAATACAAAATTGTTTCGTCTCTATACAAACACTTAATGGGAAGAAAGAAATGTAATACATTGGATGTAAAATTAAAATGGGAGAAAGAATTGGGAATTGCAGTTTTGGATGGAGAATGGTTTAACATTTTGAAAAGTCAGCAAACCACAACTACGTCCAGAGGTTGGAGGGAACATTGTTGGAAAAATGTAATTAGATTGTTTATCACACCCAGAATCACAAGTACATATATGTCCAGAGTGCAGCCTTGTTGGAGAGAATGTGGAGATACTCAAGTAAATCACTCGTATGTCTTTTGTTATGTCCAAAGATTGTAAAGTTTTGGGATGACGTGTACTCAGTAATAGTCAAAGTGCTGGGATCCCCAAGACATGTTTGGTTATGTATCCAGGGCATAGTTCTGCTAACATGGTGTTTAAGGACGGCATTTATTTGTTCAAAATACTTCTTGCGGCCTGCAAGAAGTCCATAACAAATAAATGGTGTAAACCAGAGATGCCAACATGTGAGGAGTGGGAACAAGTGGTGAACAAGATATTTGAAATGGAAATGATGACACACAGACTGAGGACTCAGGAAGAACAAGAGAAGTGGACAAAATGGACAACCTGGACCAGCGACAAATGTGAACTAAATCTAAGAGTCATGTTATACTTTGTGTGATAACTCCTCCCATGTCTGTGGTGTTTGATGTGTTGAAAATGTGAAAAAAGACAATAAAAAGAAAAAAAGACAATAAAAAGAAAGTTACAAAAAAGAAAAAAAGTTCTCGTGTCTGAAAATGGTTTGTTCATGAGATCAAGCGTTTGGTGAGGCGTTTGTTCTTTTTCTTCTTTTTTCCACGTCGTTCTCAGCTGCCTCGGCGTTCTCTTTTCTTCTGTCTCGTCCAATCACAAACCGGTCCCGCCCTCTAGCGCCCCCTTATGATCCTCGAACGGGGCGGTTCACTTTTGTTCACCTCGGACCGTCCCGCGCTGATGGGACGGCCCTCAGTCCCTCAGGGGTCAGTGCTTGGGCTCAGTTTATTTTATAAAAGGCAAGGGTTTCCTCGTGAGAAGAAGCAGAACCTCAGCAGAACCTCAGCAGAACCTCAACAGAACCTCAACAGAACCTCAACAGAACCTCAGCAGAACCTCAGCAGAACCTCAACAGAACCTCAGCAGAACCTCAGCAGAACCTCAACAGAACCTCAGCAGAACCCCAGCAGAACCTCAGCAGAACCCCAGCAGAACCCCAGCAGAACCCCAGCAGAACCTCAGCAGAACCTCAACAGAACCTCAGCAGAACCCCAGCAGAACCTCAGCAGAACCCCAGCAGAACCCCAGCAGAACCTCAGCAGAACCTCAGCAGAACCTCAGCAGAACCCCAGCAGAACCCCAGCAGAACCCCAGCAGAACCTCAGCAGAACCCCAGCAGAACCCCAGCAGAACCTCAGCAGAACCTCAGCAGAACCCCAGCAGAACCCCAGCAGAACCTCAGCAGAACCTCAACAGAACCTCAGCAGAACCTCAGCAGAACCTCAGCAGAACCCCAGCAGAACCCCAGCAGAACCTCAGCAGAACCTCAGCAGAACCTCAGCAGAACCCCAGCAGAACCCCAGCAGAACCCCAGCAGAACCTCAGCAGAACCCCAGCAGAACCCCAGCAGAACCTCAGCAGAACCTCAGAGTTGCAGATGTTCCAGACCTGTGTTTACGTCTGATGTGGAGCTGGTTCTGTTCATGTTTGACCCGGTTTTGTCTCCTCAGCGTTCCCGTCGTGCTCGGCTCAGATCCTGGCCCTGGTCTCAAACCGGACTCTGGTGGACCAGGTTTCAGGCGGACTCTGTGGACTCGTCCTGGACCAGACCTGTTTCTACAGCGAGAAAGGAGGCCAAAGCTCGGACCAGGGCTTCCTCTGCACCCAGGTCTGGACCGGGACTGGACCGGGACCAGGACTAGGACTAGACCGGGACTGTAACCGGACTGTGCTGTGCCTGATGTGTGACAGGAAGTGGTGCTCCCTCTCTCTGATGTCACTTCCTGTGGAGGGTACGTTCTTCACGTGGTCCAAGTCTCAGACCTGATCCGGACCGGAGACCGAGTCCAGCTGCACCTGGACCAGGTCAGACTGCGCTCTGATTGGCCCCTGCTCCTCTGCTCTGATTGGCCCTGCCCCTCTGCTCTGCTCTGATTGGCCCTGCCCCTCTGCTCTGCTCTGATTGGCCCTGCCCCTCTGCTCTGCTCTGATTGGCCCCGCCCCTCTGCTCTGCTCTGATTGGCCCTGCCCCTCTGTTCTGATTGGCCCCGCCCCTCTGCTCTGCTCTGATTGGCCCCGCCCCTCTGCTCTGATTGGCCCCTCTGCTCTGATTGGCTCTGCCCCTCTGCTCTGATTGGCCCCGCCCCTCTGCTCTGATTGGCCCCTCTGCTCTGATTGGCCCCGCCCCTCTGCTCTGCTCTGATTGGCCCCTCTGCTCTGATTGGCCCCTCTGCTCTGATTGGCCCCTCTGCTCTGATTGGCCCTGCCCCTCTGTTCTGATTGGCCCCGCCCCTCTGCTCTGCTCTGATTGGCCCCTCTGCTCTGCTCTGATTGGCCCCACCCCTCTGCTCTGCTCTGCTCTGATTGGCCCCTCTGCTCTGATTGGCCCCTCTGCTCTGATTGGCCCCTCTGCTCTGTTCTGATTGGCCCCGCCCCTCTGCTCTGCTCTGATTGGCCCCTCTGCTCTGCTCTGATTGGCCCCGCCCCTCTGCTCTGCTCTGATTGGCTCACAGGCGGCCCGTCTCGCTCTGATGATGAACCACACGGCGACTCACCTGTTGAACCTGGCTCTGCGGCGCCTCCTGGGGCCGGGGGTGCGACAGTGCGGCTCCGGCGTGTCTGAGGAGCGTCTGCGCTTCGACTACAGCACCAAGGTACTGCCCGGCTCTGACCCGCTCTGACCCGGCTCTGACCCGCTCTGACCCGCTCTGACCCGGCTCTGACCCGCTCTGACCCGCTCTGACCCGGCTCTGACCCGCTCTGACCCGCTCTGACCCGCTCTGACCCGGCTCTGACCCGCTCTGACCCGGCTCTGACCCGCTCTGACCCGGCCCGGTTCTGACCCGGCTCTGACCCGCTCTGACCGGCTCTGACCGCTCTGTCCCGCTCTAACCCTCTCTGTCTCGCTCTGACCCGCTCTGACCCGCTCTGACCGCTCCCAGCCGCTCTGACCCGCTCTGACCAGCTCTGACCGGCTCTGACCCGGCTCTGACCGCTCTGACCGCTCTGACCCGCTCTGACCCGCTCCTGACCCGGCTTGACCCGCTCCTGACCCGCTACTGACCCGCTCTGACCCGCTCTGACCCGCTCTGACCCGCTCTGACCCGCTCTTTCCCGCTCTGACCCGCTCTGACCCGCTCTGACCCGCTCTGACCCGCTCTGACCCGCTCTGACCCGGCTCTGACCCGCTCTGACCCGGCTCTGACCCGGCTCTGACCCGCTCTGACCCGGCTCTGACCCGCTCTGACCCGGCTCTGACCCGCTCTGACCCGGCTCTGACCCGGCTCTGACCCGGCTCTGACCCGCTCTGACCCGGCTCTGACCCGCTCTGACCCGCTCTGACCCGGCTCTGACCCGCTCTGACCCGCTCTGACCCGCTCTGACCGGCTCTGACCCGCTCTGACCCGGCTCTGACCCGCTCTGACCCGCTCTGACCCGGTTCTGACCCGCTCTGTCCTCAGTCGGTCCTGAGCTCGTCCCAGCTCCGGGCCCTGGACCTGCAGCTCTCTGACCTGGTGCAGAAGGACCTGAGCGTCTTCTGTGAGGAGCTCCCTCTGAAGAGCGCTCTGCGGCTGCCAGGAGTGCGCACCCTGGACGAGGTGAGACCGGACCGGACCGGACCGGACTGAGACCGGACTGAGACCGGACCGGACTGAGACCGGGACTGAGACCGGACTGAGACCGGACTGAGACCGGGACTGAGACCGGACCGGACTGAGACCGGACCGAGACCGGACTGAGACCGGACTGAGACCAGAGAAACGAGACCAGAGACGAGGGACGAGGGACCAGGGACCGGACCAAGACCGGGACCGGACTGAGACCGGACCGAGACCGGACTGAGACCAGACTGAGACCGGACCGAGACCGGACCGGGACTGAGACCAGACTAGGACCGGACTGAGACCGGACCGAGACCGGACTGAGATCAGAGACACGAGACCAGGGACCAGAGACCAGGGACCGGACCGGGACTGAGACCGGACCGGGACTGGACCGGGACCGGACTGAGACCGGACTGAGACCGGACTGAGACCGGACCGAGACCAGAGAAACGAGACCAGGGACCAGAGACCGGACTCAGATACGAGACCGGGCCTGGACCGGGACTGAGACCGGACCGAGACCAGAGACACGAGACCAGAGTCCGGACCGAGACCAGAGACCGGACCGGACCAGGACCGGACTGAGACCGGGCCGGGACCGAGACACGAGACCAGAGACCGGACTGAGACCCGAGACACAAGACCAGACCGGACTGAGACCAAGACCAGAGACCGGACCGGGACCTGAGACCGGACTGAGACAGAGACCGAGACACGAGACCAGAGACCGGACTGAGACCAGAGACACGAGACCAGAGACCAGACCGTGGTGTCACTGTCGGCTGTTCTGGCCCAGGTTTACCCAGACCCGGTCCGAGTGGTGTCTGTGGGACGCTCTGCCTCAGACCTGCTCCGGGACCAGGACCAGGACCAGGACCAGGACCAGACCTCGGTGGAGCTCTGCTGTGGGACGTGAGTTCAGCACAAACTCCTCAGAGTGTGAGGGCCGCTCTGAGTGGGCCGCTCTGAGTGGGCCGGAGTGTGAGGGCCGCTCTGAGTGGGCCGGTCTGAGTGGGTCGCTCTGAGTGGGCCGCTCTGAGTGGACCGGAGTGTGAGGGCCGGTCTGAGTGGGCCGGAGTGTGAGGGCCGGTCTGAGTGGGCCGGAGTGTGAGGGCCGCTCCGAGTGGGCCGGAGTGTGAGGGCCGCTCTGATTGGGCCGGAGTGTGAGGGCCGCTCCGAGTGGGCCGGAGTGTGAGGGCCGCTCCGAGTGGGCCGGAGTGTGAGGGCCGCTCTGAGTGGGCCGCTCTGATTGGGCCGGAGTGTGAGGGCCGCTCTGAGTGGGCCGGAGAGTGAGGGCCGCTCCGAGTGGGCCGGAGTGTGAGGGCCGCTCTGAGTGGGCCGCTCTGAGTGGGCCGGAGTGTGAGTCGACATTTAAACGTTAAGGACCGACGTTGTTCTCGAGTCATTCACTTTTGCCGCAGCTAAATGAGGTTAAAGTTTACATTAAAGACTGACATTTACCGTGTGCAATAACTCTGACATTTACCGTGTGCAATAACTCTGACATTTACCGTGTGCAATAACTCTGACATTTACCGTGTGCAATAACTCTGACATTTACCGTGTGTGCAATAACTCTGACATTTACCGTGTGCAATAACTCTGACATTTACCGTGTGCAATAACTCTGACATTTACCGTGTGCAATAACTCTGACATTTACCGTGTGCAATAACTCTGACATTTACCGTGTGCAATAACTCTGACATTTACCGTGTGCAATAACTCTGACATTTACCGTGTGCAATAACTCTGACATTTACCGTGTGCAATAACTCTGACATTTACCGTGTGCAATAACTCTGACATTTACCGTGTGCAATAACTGACATTTACCGTGTGCAATAACTCTGACATTTACCGTGTGCAATAACTCTGACATTTACCGTGTGCAATAACTCTGACATTTACCGTGTGCAATAACTCTGACATTTACCGTGTGCAATAACTCTGACATTTACCGTGTGCAATAACTCTGACATTTACCGTGTGCAATAACTCTGACATTTACCGTGTGCAATAACTCTGACATTTACTGTGTGCAATAACTCTGACATTTACTGTGTGCAATAACTCTGACTGCAGTGTCACACCAGGTCACGGGGGCGTGTTCTCTGTTTCAGTCACGTGCTTCAGAGCTCAGACCTGGAGGACGTCCTGGTGGTTTCAGAGCGACAGTTTATTAAAGGGATCAGCCGCATCATCGCAGTGACCGGCAACACGGCCCGACAGGTGAGGCCACGCCCCTAATACAGGCCAACAGGTGAGGCCACGGCCCTAACACGCCCGACAGGTGAGGCCACTCCCCTAACACGCCCGACAGGTGAGGCCACGCCCCTAATACAGGCCGACAGGTGAGGCCACACCCCTAACACGCCCGACAGGTGAGGCCACGCCCCTAATACAGGCCGACAGGTGAGGCCACACCCCTAACACGCCCGACAGGTGAGGCCTCGGCCCGACAGGTGAGGCCACGCCCCTAACACAGCCCGACAGGTGAGGCCACGCCCCTAACACAGCCCGACAGGTGAGGCCACGCCCCTAACACGCCCGACAGGTGAGATCACGCCCCTAATACAGGCCGACAGGTGAGGTCACGCCCCTAACACGCCCGACAGGTGAGGCCACACCCCTAATACAGGCCGACAGGTGAGGCCACACCCCTAACACGCCCGACAGGTGAGGCCACGCCCCTAAAACGGCCCGACAGGTGAGGCCACGCCCCTAACACGCCCGACAGGTGAGGCCACGGCCCGACAGGTGAGGCCACGCCCCTAACACGCCCAACAGGTGAGATCACGCCTCTAACACGGCCCGACAGGTGAGGCCACGCCCCTAACACAGCCCGACAGGTGAGGCCACGCCCCTAATACAGGCCGACAGGTGAGGCCACGGCCCGACAGGTGAGGCCACTCCCCTAACACGGCCCGACAGGTGAGGCCACGCCCCTAATACAGGCCGACAGGTGAGGCCACGCCCCTAATACAGGCCGACAGGTGAGGCCACGCCCCTAATACAGGCCGACAGGTGAGGCCACGGCCCTAACACGCCCGACAGGTGAGGCCACGCCCCTAACACGCCCGACAGGTGAGGCCACGCCGCAAAAACAGGCCGACAGGTGAGGCCACGGCCCTAACACGCACGACAGGTGAGGCCACGCCCCTAATACAGGCCGACAGGTGAGGCCACACCCCTAACACGCCCGACAGGTGAGGCCACGGCCCGACAGGTGAGGCCACGCCCCTAACACCGCCCGACAGGTGAGGCCACGCCCCTAACACAGCCCGACAGGTGAGGCCACGCCCCTAACACGCCCGACAGGTGAGATCACGCCCCTAATACAGGCCGACAGGTGAGGTCACGCCCCTAACACGCCCGACAGGTGAGGCCACTCCCCTAATACAGGCCGACAGGTGAGGCCACACCCCTAACACGCCCGACAGGTGAGGCCACGCCCCTAATACAGGCCGACAGGTGAGGCCACGCCCCTAATACAGGCCGACAGGTGAGGCCACGCCCTAACACGCCCCACAGGTGAGGCCACGCCCCTAATACAGGCCGACAGGTGAGGCCACACCCCTAACACGCCCGACAGGTGAGGCCACGCCCCTAATACAGGCCGACAGGTGAGGCCACGCCCCTAACACGCCCGACAGGTGAGGCCACGCCCTTAATACAGGCCAACAGGTGAGGCCACGGCCCGACAGGTGAGGCCACGCCCCTAATACAGGCCGACAGGTGAGGCCACGCCCCTAACACGCCCGACAGGTGAGGCCACGCCCCTAATACAGGCCGACAGGTGAGGCCACACCCCTAACACGCCCGACAGGTGAGGCCACGCCCCTAATACAGGCCAACAGGTGAGGCCACGCCCCTAACACGCCCGACAGGTGAGGCCACGCCCCTAATACAGGCCAACAGGTGAGGCCACGGCCCGACAGGTGAGGCCACGCCCTAATACAGGCCGACAGGTGAGGCCACGCCCCTAACACGCCCGACAGGTGAGGCCACACCCCTAATACAGGCCGACAGGTGAGGCCACACCCCTAACACGCCCGACAGGTGAGGCCACGCCCCTAATACAGGCCAACAGGTGAGGCCACGCCCCTAACACGCCCGACAGGTGAGGCCACGCCCCTAACACGCCCGACAGATGAGGCCACGGCCCGACAGGTGAGGCCACGGCCCGACAGGTGAGGCCACGCCCCTAACACGCCCGACAGATGAGGCCACGGCCCGACAGGTGAGGCCACGCCCCTAACACGCCCGACAGGTGAGGCCACGGCCCGACAGGTGAGGCCACGCCCCTAACACGCCCCACAGGTGAGGCCACGCCCCTAATACAGGCCGACAGGTGAGGCCACGGCCCGACAGGTGAGGCCACGGCCCGACAGGTGAGGCCACGCCCCTAACACGCCCGACAGATGAGGCCACGGCCCGACAGGTGAGACCACGCCCCTAACACGCCCGACAGGTGAGGCCACGCCTCTAACACGCCCGACAGGTGAGGCCACACCCCTAACACGGCCCGACAGGTGAGGCCACGCCCCTAACACGGCCCGACAGGTGAGGCCACGCCCCTAATACGCCCGACAGGTGAGGCCATGGCCGACAGGTGAGGCCACGCCCCCTTTCATGTCTATAACCTGTTTATAACCGCTATGTGCGTCAGGCGCGAGAGCTGGGCGTGGCCTTGGAGCAGGAAGTGGACTCTCTTTGGACGAGGATCACAAGCTCCGCCCCTGACTCGCTGCAGGCTGCGCAACGATTGGCCAAAGAAGTTGGACAACTGACCAACGTGAGTCAAATACAACAAATACTGCAAATACAACAAATACTGCAAATACAACAAATACAACAAATACAACAAATACAACAAATACAACAAATACAACAAATACAACAAATACAACAAATACTGCAAATACAACAAATACTGCAAATACAACAAATACTGCAAATACAACAAATACTGCAAATATTACTGCAAATACAACAAATACTGCAAATACAACAAATACTGCAAATACAACAAATACTGCAAATATTACTTCAAATACAATACTTTTGTAGATACTGCTTGCAGTTTACTTTATTAATCCGTCTTTGGAGAATCATCCTCTGCATTTGACCAGACCTTGGTATTGGACCAGACCTTGGTATTGGACCAGACCTTGGTATTGGACCAGACCTTGGTATTGGACCAGACCTTGGTATTGGACCAGACCTTGGTATTGGACCAGACCTTGGTATTGGACCAGACCTTAAATGAAAAGCTCTGATAATATTAAAGAGACTTTGACTCAGAAAAGCAGGACTTTTACAGATTTTTACGACAAAGAAATGAATCAAAGCCACAGCCACAGCCCAGATCTGTCTGAAGGAACCTCAGGGCGTCGTGTTTGTGCTGCACGTCGGACCAGAACAAAAAAAATAGAATGAAATGAAACGATTACACGACGAGTTACGAGAGTCGATGGTATTTGTCCATTTAGTCAAACACACAAGAGTGAAGAGTGTAAAGAGTGTAAAGAGTGTAGAGAGTGTAGAGAGTGTGGAGAGTGTGGAGAGTGTGGAGAGTGTGGGGAGTGTGGAGAGTGTGGGGAGTGTGGAGAGTGTGGAGAGTGTGGGGAGTGTGGGGAGTGTGGGGAGTGTGGGGAGTGTGGGGAGTGTGGAGAGTGTGGAGAGTGTGGAGAGTGTGGAGAGTGTGGAGAGTGTGTGGGAGTGTGTGGGAGAGTGTGGGAGTGTGGAGAGTGTGGAGAGTGTGGAGAGTGTGGAGAGTGTGGGGAAGTGTGTGGGGGAGTGTGGGGAGTGTGGGGAGTGTGGGGGAGTGTGGAGAGTGTGGGAGGTGTGTGGGGAGTGTGGGGTGTGTGGAGAGTGTGGAGAGTGTGGAGAGTGTGGAGAGTGTGGAGAGTGTGGAGAGTGTGGAGAGTGTGGAGAGTGTGGAGAGTGTGTGGGGAGTGTGTGGGGAGTGTGGGGAGTGTGGAGAGTGTGGAGAGTGTGGAGAGTGTGGAGAGTGTGGAGAGTGTGTGGGGAGTGTGGGGAGTGTGGAGAGTGTGGAGAGTGTGGAGAGTGTGGAGAGTGTGGAGAGTGTGGAGAGTGTGGGGAGTGTGGAGAGTGTGGAGAGTGTGGAGGGAGTGTGTGGGGAGTGTGGAGAGTGTGGAGGGAGTGTGTGGGGAGTGTGTGGGGAGTGTGTGGGGAGTGTGTGGGGAGTGTGTGGGGAGTGTGTGGGGAGTGTGTAAAGTAGTTAAAAATGAGCCTGTCTGCCCCTGTCAGCTGTATTGACCCTGTCTGCTCCTGTCGCAGGAGGTGGACCTGTCTCTGGTTCCACACTGGACTCGACGAGAGCTTCAGAACAAACTCAAGACTCTCCAGAGGAGCATCAACACGAGGCTCCGCAAGAGCGAGTCCAGACAGGTGCGGGAGGGCCCCTGAGGGGCCTCTGAGGGGCCTCTGAGGGGCCCCTGAGGGCCTCTTAGTCACAGGGGGAGGAGTTTAGCCTGTGGGGGAGGAGTTTAGCATATGGGGGAGGGGCTTGAGCTCCAGGGCGGGGCATCTGACTGTTTCTGTGTCACAGGCTTCACTTGAGGCTCAGAATCTGCTCCAGAAACTCGGACCAGAACCAGGACTAACTGTGGACCTCGTCAGGACCGACTCACTATCGGTGAGAACCAGGACCAGACCAGGACCAGACCAGGACCAGGACCAGACCAGGACCACGACCAGACCAGGACCAAACCAGGACCAGGACCGGACCAGGACCTGGACCAGGACCGGACCAGGACCAGACCAGGACCAAACCAGGACCAGACCAGGACCAGACCAGGACCAGGACCAGACCAGGACCGGACCAGACCAGGACCATACCAGGACCAAACCAGGACCAGACCAGGACCAGGACCAGACCAGGACCAAACCAGGACCAGACCAGGTCTAAAGTGGGTCTCTTTTCAGGTCCTGGTGAAGACTGTTAATCAGCTCAGTTCGTCACTTCCTGGTTCGTTTGTGATGCTGCTGGCCCAGGTGCATTCTGGGAAGGTCCTGTGCGCCTGCCAAGTCCCCAAAGTAAGACCTAACGCTGGTCCTGATCATATCTTGTCATTTTAAATGTGTTTGAGTCAGATTTAAATTCAAATAAACTTGTTTTGAAGATCAAAGTTGATTCAAATCAAAGGAGTCCAGACCAGGTAGATGTGAAATAGTTTACTGGATCCAGCCGCTTTGTCTGAGGATCTGCAGACGCCGCGATGAAGAAGAACAGAAGAGACACCAGTTTATACGTCTGTGCAGAACAGAGTCAAAGTGGGCGTACATGATGAGCTCCAAGTACAGAGCTTATGTTTCTACGAACACAAAGAAGTGTGAACACATATCAATCAAAGAGGCCCTTGCATTCCAAGACAGGACGTAAACGGGTAAAGAGGAACCTAAAAGTAACGAATGGGTTGTCAGGAGCCCATATAAGGTCTAAGGTGAACCAGATGTTCAACGACCTTTGACCGAGGAGGAGATCATGTTCACGGAGATGAAAAACACACAAAAGTCATTAACTGCACTTTGATGTGGTCCATTTTGGAAACTGTCCCTGATTGGTCGGTTTCAGGGCGTGTCTGATTGGTGTGTTTGGGGGCGTGTCTAACAGGCTCTGATTGGTCGGTTTCAGGGCGTGTCTGATTGGTGTGTTTGGGGGCGTGTCTAACAGGCTCTGATTGGTCGGTTTCAGGGCGTGTCTGATTGGTGTGTTTGGGGGCGTGTCTAACAGGCTCTGATTGGTCGGTTTCAGGACGCGTCTGATTGGTGTGTTTGGGGGCGTGTCTAACAGGCTCTGATTGGTCGGTTTCAGGGCGTGTCTGATTGGTGTGTTTGGGGGCGTGTCTAACAGGCTCTGATTGGTCGGTTTCAGGGCGTGTCTGATTGGTGTGTTTGGGGGCGTGTCTAACAGGCTCTGATTGGTCGGTTTCAGGACGGGTCCCCCCTCTCGGCCTCTGATTGGGCGCTGGCGGTCTGTGGGCGTTTCCATGGTAACGCGGGCGGCTCGGAGCTCGTAGCGAAGGGGACGGCGCTCGCTGATGACATCACTGCGGTGCTGGAGTGGGCGGAGCTTTATGCCAAAGAGAAAACGCAACGGTGACCGTCGGCCAATCGGCTTTCTCCGTTTTAGAAGAAACGCCTCCTTAACGAGCGAGCGAATGTGATTGGTCTGTGTGAGCTGTCAATCATCTGTCAATAAATCTGACTTTTACACATCATTGGTCATTTTGACACCAGGAGCGCACCTGACACACACAGGGAGGGCACCTGACACACAGGGAGGGCACCTGACACACAGGGAGGGCACCTGACACACAGGGAGGGCACCTGACACACAGGGAGGGCACCTGACACACAGGGAGGGCACCTGACACACACAGGGAGGGCACCTGACACACAGGGAGGGCACCTGACACACAGGGAGGGCACCTGACACACACAGGGAGGGCACCTGACACACAGGGAGGGCACCTGACACACAGGGACGCACCTGACACACACAGGGAGGGCACCTGACACACACAGGGAGGGCACCTGACACACACAGGGAGGGCACCTGACACACACAGGGAGGGCACCTGACACACAGGGAGGGCACCTGACACACACAGGGAGGGCACCTGACACACACAGGGAGGGCACCTGACACACACAGGGAGGGCACCTGACACACAGAGAGGGCACCTGACACACAGAGAGGGCACCTGACACACACAGGGAGGGCACCTGACACACAGGGAGGGCACCTGACACACAGGGAGGGCACCTGACACACACAGGGAGGGCACCTGACACACAGAGAGGGCACCTGACACACAGGGAGGGCACCTGACACACAGGGAGGGCACCTGACAGACCGTGATCTGTGACATGAGTCGGATCTAAAATATATATTTTAAATAAATGGGAAAAAGAGGGGACCGTGTTATAACTTACACTTTAAAAGTGGATTAAAGCGACGAAGACGAGGAAACTTTAGATGAAAACGTAGCCCAGTGTTAGCTCAGTGTTAGCCCAGTGTTAGCTCAGTGCTAGCCCTGTGTTAGCTCAGTGCTAGCTCAGTGCAAGCCCAGTGTTAGCTCAGTGCTAGTCCAGTGCTGGCCCAGTGTTAGCCCAGTGTTAGCTCAGTGCTGGCCCAGTGTTAGCTCAGTGCTAGCTCAGTGTTAGCCCAGTGTTAGCTCAGTGTTAGCCCAGTGTTAGCGCTGTTTTAGCTCAGTGCTAGCCCTGTGTTAGCTCAGTGTTAGCCCAGTGTTAGCCCAGTGTTAGCTCAGTGTTAGCTCAGTGCTAGCCCAGTGCTAGCCCAGTGTTAGCTCAGTGCTAGTCCAGTGCTGGCCCAGTGTTAGCCCAGTGTTAGCTCAGTGCTGGCCCAGTGTTAGCTCAGTGCTAGCTCAGTGTTAGCCCAGTGTTAGCTCAGTGTTAGCTCAGTGCTATCCCAGTGCTGGCCCAGTGTTAGCTCTGTGCTAGCCCAGTGTTAGCTCTGTGCTAGCCCAGTGTTAGCTCTGTGTTAGCCCAGTGTTAGCTCAGTGTTAGCAAAATGTTAGCTCAGTGCTAGCCCAGTGTTAGCTCTGTGTTAGCTAAGTGTTATTTCAGTGCTAGCCCAGTGTTAGCCCAGTGTTAGCTCAGTGTTAGCACAGTGTTAGCTCAGTGCTAGCACAGTGTTAGCTCAGTGCTAGCCCAGTGTTAGCTCAGTGTTAGCCCAGTGCTAGCCCAGTGTTAGCCCAGTGTTAGCCCAGTGTTAGCTCAGTGTTAGCTCAGTGTTAGCTCAGTGCTAGCCCAGTGCTAGCCCAGTGTTAGCTCTGTGCTAGCCCAGTGTTAGCTCAGTGCTAGCCCAGTGTTAGCTCAGTGTTAGCCCAGTGTTAGCTCAGTGTTAGCTCTGTGCTAGCCCAGTGTTAGCTCTGTGTTAGCCCAGTGTTAGCTCAGTGTTAGCAAAATGTTAGCTCAGTGCTAGCCCAGTGTTAGCTCTGTGTTAGCTAAGTGTTATTTCAGTGCTAGCCCAGTGTTAGCCCAGTGTTAGCTCAGTGTTAGCACAGTGTTAGCTCAGTGCTAGCACAGTGTTAGCTCTGTGCTAGCCCAGTGTTAGCTCAGTGCTAGCCCAGTGTTAGCTCAGTGTTAGCCCAGTGTTAGCTCAGTGCTAGCCCAGTGTTAGCTCTGTGCTAGCCCAGTGTTAGCTCTGTGCTAGCCCAGTGTTAGCTCAGTGCTAGCCCAGTGTTAGCCCAGTGTTAGCTCAGTGTTAGCCCAGTGTTAGCTCAGTGTTAGCCCAGTGTTAGCTCTGTTTTAGCTCAGTGTTAGCTCAGTGTTAGCTCAGTGTTAGCCCAGTGTTAGCCCAGTGTTATCTCAGTGTTAGCTCAGTGTTAGCCCAGTGTTAGCCCAGTGTTAGCCCAGTGTTAGCTCAGTGTTAGCCCAGTGTTAGCTCAGTGTTAGCTCAGTGCTAGCCCAGTGCTAGCCCAGTGTTAGCTCTGTGCTAGCCCAGTGTTAGCTCAGTGCTAGCCCAGTGTTAGCCCAGTGTTAGCCCAGTGTTAGCCCAGTGTTAGCCCAGTGTTAGCTCAGTGTTAGCCCAGTGTTAGCCCAGTGTTAGCTCTGTTTTAGCTCAGTGTTAGCTCAGTGTTAGCTCAGTGTTAGCCCAGTGCTAGCCCAGTGTTAGCCCAGTGTTAGCTCAGTGTTAGCCCAGTGTTAGCTCAGTGCTAGCCCAGTGTTAGCTCTGTGCTAGCCCAGTGTTAGCTCTGTGCTAGCCCAGTGTTAGCTCAGTGCTAGCCCAGTGTTAGCTCAGTGTTAGCCCAGTGTTAGCCCAGTGTTAGCCCAGTGTTAGCTCAGTGTTAGCCCAGTGTTAGCTCTGTTTTAGCTCAGTGTTAGCTCAGTGTTAGCTCAGTGTTAGCCCAGTGTTAGCCCAGTGTTAGCTCAGTGCTAGCCCAGTGTTAGCCCAGTGTTAGCCCAGTGTTAACCCAGTGTTAACCCAGTGTTAACCCAGTGTTAGCCCACTGTTAGCCCAGTGTTAGCCCAGTGTTAGCTCAGTGTTAGCCCAGTGTTAGCCCAGTGTTAGCCCAGTGTTAGCCCAGTGTTAGCCCAGTGTTAGCCCAGTGTTAGCTCAGTGTTAGCTCAGTGTTAGCCCAGTGTTAGCTCAGTGCTAGCCCAGTGTTAGCCCAGTGTTAGCTCAGTGTTAGCCCAGTGTTAGCTCAGTGTTAGCCCAGTGTTAGCTCAGTGTTAGCTCAGTGTTAGCTCAGTGTTAGCCCAGTGTTAGCCCAGTGTTAGCTCAGTGTTAGCTCAGTGTTAGCTCAGTGTTAGCCCAGTGTTAGCCCAGTGTTAGCTCAGTATTGTTAAATACCAGTTGGATCTGCTGTGGTTTCTTTGTTGGAGCAGGACACACCACACTCTGAACAGAGGGAGAACATACAAACTCACACAGAGGCCTCGGGAGTCGAACCACAAACAGACGAAGGAAACGACCAAAAAGTAAAACGAGAATCAGCCGCTGGAGTTTGACAAAAAGATTTATTCAGATTTACAAAAGTATAAACTCAAAAAGAAACGCTTCAGCTTCAGAAAACACAAACGAACTAACACTGCTGGTCCTGGTCCTGGTCCTGGTCCTGGTCTGGTCCTGGCTCTGGTCCTGGCTCTGGTCCTGGTCCTGGTCTGGTCCTGGCTCTGGTCCTGGTTCAGTCCTGGTCCTGGTCCTGGTCCTGGCTCTGGTCCTGCTCTCGGTTCAGTCCTGGTCCTGGTCTCGGATCAGTCCTGGTCCTGGTCTAGTCCTAGCCTCTGCTCTGGTCCTGGCTCTGGTCCTGGCTCTGGTCCTGGTCTCGGTTCAGTCCTGGTCCTGGTCCTGGTCTAGTCCTAGCCTCTGCTCTGGTCCTGGTCCTGGTCCTGCTCTGGTCCTGGCTCTGGTCTCAGTTCAGTCCTGGTCCTGGTCTAGTCCTAGCCTCTGCTCTGGTCCTGGTCCTGGTCTCAGTTCAGTCCTGGTCCTGGTCCTGGTCTAGTCCTGGCTCTGGTCCTGGCTCTGGTCCTGGTCTCAGTTCAGTCCTGGTCCTGGTCCTGGTCCTGCTCTGGTCCTGGTCTCAGTTCAGTCCTGGCCCTGGTCCTGGTCTAGTCCTAGCCTCTGCTCTGGTCCCGGTCCTGGTCCTGGTCCTGCTCTGGTCCTGGCTCTGGTCTCAGTTCAGTCCTGGTCCTGGTTCAGTCCTGGTTCAGTCCTGGTCCTGGTCCTGGTTCAGTCCTGGTCCTGGTTCAGTCCTGGTCCTGGTTCAGTCCTGGTCCTGCTCTGGTCCTGGTCCTGGTCTCGGTTCAGTCCTGGTCCTGGTCCTGGTCCTGGTCCTGGTCCTGGTCCTGCTCTGGTCCTGGTCTCGGTTCAGTCCTGGTCCTGGTCCTGGTCTAGTCCTAGCCTCTGCTCTGGTCCTGGCTCTGGTCCTGGTCCTGCTCTGGTCCTGGTCTCAGTTCAGTCCTGGTCCTGGTCCTGGTCCTGGTCCTGGTCTAGTCCTAGCCTCTGCTCTGGTCCTGGTCCGGTGCTGGTCCTGGCTCTGGTCTCAGTTCAGTCCTGGTCCTGGTCCTGCTCTGGTCCTGGCTCTGGTCCTGGCTCTGGTCCTGGTCTCAGTTCAGTCCTGGTCCTGGTCTCGGTTCAGTCCTGGTCCTGGTCCTGGTCCTGCTCTGGTCCTGGTCTCAGTTCAGTCCTGGCCCTGGTCCTGGTCTAGTCCTAGCCTCTGCTCTGGTCCTGGTCCTGGTCTCGGTTCAGTCCTGGTCCTGGTCCTGGTCTAGTCCTAGCCTCTGCTCTGGTCCTGGTCCTGGTCTAGTCCTAGCCTCTGCTCTGGTCCTGGTCCTGGTCTAGTCCTAGCCTCTGCTCTGGTCCTGGTCCGGTGCTGGTCCTGGTCCTGGTCTCGGTTCAGTCCTGGTCCTGGTCTCGGTTCAGTCCTGGTCCTGGTCCTGGTCTAGTCCTAGCCTCTGCTCTGGTCCTGGTCCTGCTCTGGTCCTGGCTCTGGTCTCAGTTCAGTCCTGGTCCTGGTCCTGGTCCTGGTCTAGTCCTAGCCTCTGCTCTGGTCCTGGTCCTGGTCCTGGTCTCGGTTCAGTCCTGGTCCTGGTCCTGCTCTGGTCCTGGCTCTGGTCTCAGTTCAGTCCTGGTCCTGGTCCTGGTCCTGGTCTAGTCCTAGCCTCTGCTCTGGTCCTGGCTCTGGTCCTGGTCCTGCTCTGGTCCTGGTCTCGGTTCAGTCCTGGTCCTGGTCCTGGTCTAGTCCTAGCCTCTGCTCTGGTCCTGGCTCTGGTCTCAGTTCAGTCCTGGTCCTGGTCCTGGTCTAGTCCTAGCCTCTGCTCTGGTCCTGGTCCGGTGCTGGTCCCCGGTCCCAGTCCCGGTCCAGGTCCCGGTCTGGGCCGGACCTTCATCTCGACCCGCCGGAGCGAGTACTGCCAGCCGGTCCAGGAGCTCCACTCGATGCCGTCGGCGTAGGAGGCGTGGCCGCCCCCGTGTGGCCCGCCCAGGTACTGCCCGTTCAGGTTGGACGTGTGGCAGTTCCGGTACCACCAGGCGCCGCGGTAGAACCCGGCGCAGTTGTTCTCCGACAGGTCCAGGTCCCGGTCCACCGTCGTGAAGCGCATCCCCGAGTGTTTGAGCAGAGAGTCCCCTGCAGACAGGACGGGACCGGGTCAGAACCGGGTCAGGACCGGGACCGGGTCAGGATCAGGTCAGGAGGGGGTCAGGAGGGGGTCAGGACGGGTCAGGATCAGGTCAGGACGGGTCAGGAGGGGGTCAGGAGGGGGTCAGGAGGGGTCAGGGTCAGGACCGGGTCAGAACCGGGTCAGGACTGGGTCAGGAGGGGGTCAGGACCGGGACCGGGTCAGGAGCAGGACGGGTCAGGGTCAGAACCGGGACCGAGTCAGGATCAGGTCAGGACGGGTCAGGAGGGGGTCAGGACGGGTCAGAACCGGGTCAGAACTGGGACCGGGTCAGGACAGAGGACACACCAGGACTTAAACAGGACTAAGGTCTAAACCATGTCCAGGTCTGGTCTCAGTCCAGGTTTAGGTCCAGTCCAGGTCCCAGGTCCAGTCCCAGGTCCAGTCTCAGGTCCAGGTCCAGTCTCAGGTCCAGTCTCAGGTCCAGTCCCAGTCCCAGGTCCAGTCCCAGGTCCAGTCTCAGTCTCAGGTCTCAGGTCTCAGGTCTCAGGTCTCAGGTCTCAAGTCCCGGTCCCGGTCCAGGTCCAGGTCCAGGTCCAGGTCCAGGTCCCGTCCTGGTACCGACCCGCGGTGCCCGAGTACCCGTCCACGCGCAGAGGGAACCCGTCCTCCTCGGGGTTCACAGAGTCCAGGGCGACGCTGAAGTCCGAGTACAGAGCGAAGGCCGACGAGTTGTCCCAGTCCCAGAGGTCGACCCGGAGCTCGAACCCCCCTGAACCAGTGAGCGCCGCCATCCGGTCCAGACCTGCCCCGGGACACACAGGCATCAGGCCCCGGGACACGGGACACACGGGACACACGGGACACACGGGACACACGGGACACACAGGCAGGACAAGCATCAGGACACACGGGACACACGGGACACACAAGCATCAGGCCCCGGGACACACGGGACACACGGGACACACGGGACACACAGGCAGGACAAGCATCAGGACACACGGGACACACAGGCAGGACAAGCATCAGGACACACGGGA
>CM033622.1:374032-411806 GCA_019453435.1 Rhinogobius similis
GGAGCCTATTGTACCTGTGTTTAGTGGGAGGAGCCTATTGTACCTGTGTTTAGTGGGAGGAGCCTGTTGTACCTGTGTTTAGTGGGAGGAGCCTATTGTACCTGTGTTTAGTGGGAGGAGCCTATTGTACCTGTGTTTAGTGGGAGGAGCCTATTGTACCTGTGTTTAGTGGGAGGAGCCTATTGTACCTGTGTTTAGTGGGAGGAGCCTATTGTACCTGTGTTTAGTGGGAGGAGCCTATTGTACCTGTGTTTAGTGGGAGGAGCCTATTGTACCTGTGTTTAGTGGGAGGAGCCTATTGTACCTGTGTTTAGTGGGAGGAGCCTATTGTACCTGTGTTTAGTGGGAGGAGCCTATTGTACCTGTGTTTAGTGGGAGGAGCCTATTGTACCTGTGTTTAGTGGGAGGAGCCTATTGTACCTGTGTTTAGTGGGAGGAGCCTGTTGTACCTGTGTTTAGTGGGAGGAGCCTATTGTACCTGTGTTTAGTGGGAGGAGCCTGTTGTACCTGTGTTTAGTGGGAGGAGCCTATTGTACCTGTGTTTAGTGGGAGGAGCCTATTGTACCTGTGTTTAGTGGGAGGAGCCTATTGTACCTGTGTTTAGTGGGAGGAGCCTATTGATCCTGTGTTAGTGGGAGGAGCCTATTGTACCTGTGTTTAGTGGGAGGAGCCTATTGTACCTGTGTTTAGTGGGAGGAGCCTGTTGTACCTGTGTTTAGTGGGAGGAGCCTATTGTACCTGTGTTTAGTGGGAGGAGCCTGTTGATCCTGTGTTTAGTGGGAGGAGCCTATTGTACCTTTGTTTAGTGGGAGGAGCCTATTGATCCTGTGTTTAGTGAGAGGAGCCTATTGTACCTGTGTTTAGTGGGAGGAGCCTATTGTACCTGTGTTTAGTGGGAGGAGCCTATTGATCCTGTGTTTAGTGAGAGGATCCTATTGTACCTGTGTTTAGTGGGAGGAGCCTATTGTACCTGTGTTTAGTGGGAGGAGCCTGTTGATCCTGTGTTTAGTGGGAGGAGCCTATTGTACCTGTGTTTAGTGGGAGGAGCCTGTTGATCCTGTGTTTAGTGGGAGGAGCCTATTGTACCTGTGTTTAGTGGGAGGAGCCTATTGATCCTGTGTTTAGTGAGAGGAGCCTATTGTACCTGTGTTTAGTGGGAGGAGCCTATTGTACCTGTGTTTAGTGGGAGGAGCCTATTGTACCTGTGTTTAGTGGGAGGAGCCTGTTGATCCTGTGTTTAGTGGGAGGAGCCTATTGTACCTGTGTTTAGTGGGAGGAGCCTATTGTACCTGTGTTTAGTGGGAGGAGCCTGTTGATCCTGTGTTTAGTGGGAGGAGCCTATTGTACCTGTGTTTAGTGGGAGGAGCCTACGGTTGAGGCACACGGTGACCACACGGTGATATAAAGAGGGTCTGATTGTTTACAATTTACAAATCAAATATCGAAAATAATAATTATCAATAAACAATTGTACATTAATTATTACTAATAATTAAACGTTGGTCTGAAGGTTGTAAGAACGAGACACTGACAGGGTCAGGGGTGTCCCACCTGAGGGTCAGGGGTGTCCCACCTGAGGGTCAGGGGTGTCCCACCTGAGGGTCAGGGGTGTCCCACCTGAGGGTCAGGGGTGTCCCACCTGAGGGTCAGGGGTGTCCCACCTGAGGGTCAGGGGTGTCCCATGAACTGTTCCTGAAGCGTAATGTCCTCCTCTTCATGTCCTCCTCTTCATGTCCTCCTCTTCATGTCTTCATGTCCTCCTCTTCGTGTCCTCCTCTTCGTGTCCTCCTCTTCGTGTCCCCCTCTTCATGTCCTCCTCTTCGTGTCCTCCTCTTCGTGTCCTCCTCTTCGTGTCCTCCTCTTCGTGTCCTCCTCTTCGTGTCCTCCTCTTCGTGTCCTCCTCTTCATGTCCTCCTCTTCATGTCCTCCTCTTCATGTCCTCCTCTTCATGTCCTCCTCTTCGTGTCCTCTTCATGTCCTCCTCTTCATGTCCTCCTCTTCATGTCCTCCTCTTCATGTCCTCCTCTTCATGTCCTCCTCTTCATGTCCTCCTCTTCATGTCCTCCTCTTCATGTCCTCCTCTTCATGTCCTCATGTCCTCCTCTTCATGTCCTCCTCTTCATGTCCTCCTCTTCATGTCCTCCTCTTCATGTCTTCATGTCCTCCTCTTCATGTCCTCCTCTTCATGTCCTCTTCATGTCCTCATGTCTTCATGTCCTCCTCTTCATGTCCTCCTCTTCATGTCCTCCTCTTCATGTCCTCCTCTTCATGTCCTCATGTCCTCCTCTTCATGTCCTCCTCTTCATGTCCTCCTCTTCATGTCCTCCTCTTCATGTCTTCATGTCCTCCTCTTCGTGTCCCCCTCTTCGTGTCCTCCTCTTCGTGTCCTCCTCTTCGTGTCCCCCTCTTCATGTCCTCCTCTTCTTGTCCTCCTCTTCTTGTCCTCCTCTTCGTGTCCTCCTCTTCGTGTCCTCCTCTTCGTGTCCTCCTCTTCGTGTCCTCCTCTTCTTGTCCTCCTCTTCTTGTCCTCCTCTTCTTGTCCTCCTCTTCATGTCCTCCTCTTCATGTCCTCCTCTTCATGTCCTCCTCTTCATGTCCTCCTCTTCGTGTCCTCTTCATGTCCTCCTCTTCATGTCCTCCTCTTCATGTCCTCCTCTTCATGTCCTCCTCTTCATGTCCTCCTCTTCATGTCCCTCCTCTTCATGTCCCTCCTCTGTATGTCCCTCCTCTGCATGTCCTCATGTCCTCCTCTTCATGTCCTCCTCTTCATGTCCTCCTCTTCATGTCCTCCTCTTCATGTCTTCATGTCCTCCTCTTCATGTCCTCCTCTTCATGTCCTCCTCTTCATGTCTTCATGTCCTCCTCTTCATGTCCTCCTCTTCATGTCCTCTTCATGTCCTCATGTCTTCATGTCCTCCTCTTCATGTCCTCCTCTTCATGTCCTCCTCTTCATGTCCTCCTCTTCATGTCCTCATGTCCTCCTCTTCATGTCCTCCTCTTCATGTCCTCCTCTTCATGTCCTCCTCTTCATGTCTTCATGTCCTCCTCTTCATGTCCTCCTCTTCATGTCCTCTTCATGTCCTCATGTCTTCATGTCCTCCTCCTCCTCTGTTGGCTCCTCCCTCCTCCTGCTGAGCCCTGGAGGAGACGCTCCACAGAAGGAGAAGGTGAGGAGGTGTCACCTGTGAACGTGGAGAGGAGCTGCTCCTCGTGGATCCCCAGGGAGCGTTGGCTTGTTCCTGCACCGACTGTTGGAGTCCACGAGGGGAACCAGCAGGTGGGGCGGTCTCGCCCGTGGGGCGGTCTCGCCCGTGGGGCGGTCTTGCCCGTGGGGCGGTGGTTCTGTTAGACCACGCCTCCGCCGCCTAACCCAGGTAAACCTCCACACGCTCGTGTTCTTCAGACGGCACGGGTCAGTGTCAGATCACAAAGAAGACATTCGTAAATGACTTCTTTGTGTCGCAGCAGCTGGAGATGTGGCTCCGCCCCGTGAGGGGCCGGCCTCCTCTGAGCTCCTCCCTCCTGTTCATTGTTCTCCTCGTACCTCTGGCCTCTGTGTTTAAATCCAGTATTAAGAGCCGACAGTGTCCATCAAACACAGCGCGATGTTCATGTCCAGAGCGGCTCGACTATCGTCCACCAAAGTTTAACAAAGACGTCATTTGTCAAACCCTTTTCTAGTTGTTGGAGACATAAACCTCATGTTTGTGACGAGGATCCTTTGACCTGATGCCGTGGGCGGCCCGGGACACACTCTTGACCTGGTTCTTTCTTGTGGTTTAATGTGTTGATCTTTGTCGTTCACAGGTGTCGGACCATCTGCCTGTTTTGTCCTACACCACGCGCCTGCACAGGAGTTCTGTGGGGCATTTACTTCTGTTGGACACTTCGAGCGCTTCAAGTGTTGATGAGTTAATTAATCTGTTTAACTCCATCTGCTCCTCCTTCTGCTCCTCCTTCTGCTCCTCCTTCTGGACTCTGCTGCTCCTTTAAAGCCTGGACTCAAAGGCAGCGCCCGAGCCGTGGTTAAAGGACACACGGGGCTCAGGAGGAGGTGGGAGGAGGAGGTGGAAGGAGGAGGAGGAGGAAGGAGGAGGAGGAAGGAGGAAGAAGGGAGGAGGAGGAAGGGAGGAGGAGGAGGAAGGAGGAGGAGGAGGAAGGAGGAGGAGGAAGGAGGAGGAAGGAGGAAGAAGGGAGGAGGAGGAAGGGAGGAGGAGGAGGAAGAAGGGAGGAGGAGGAAGGAGGAGGAGGAAGGAGGGAGGAGGAGGAGGAAGGAGGAGGAGGAAGGAGGAAGGAGGAAGGAGGAAGGGAGGAAGGAGGAGGAGGAGGAGGAAGGAGGAGGAGGAAGGAAGGAGGAGGAGGAAGGAGGAGGAGGAGGAAGGAGGAGGAGGAAGGAGGAAGGAGGAGGGAGGAGGAGGAGGAAGGAGGAGGAGGAGGAAGGAGGAGGAGGAGGAAGGAGGAGGAAGGGAGGAGGAGGAGGAGGGAGGAAGGAGGAGGAAGGAGGAGGAGGAGGAAGGGAGGAGGAGGAGGAAGGAGGGAGGAGGAAGGGACGAGGAGGACGGGAGGAGGAGGAGGGAGGAGGAGGAGGAGGAGGAGGAGGAAGGAAGAAGGGAGGAGGAAGGAGGAGGAGGAGGAGGAGGAGGAGGAAGGAGGAGGAGGAAGGGAGGAGGAGGAGGAAGGAGGAGGAGGAAGGGAGGAGGAGGAGGAAGGAGGAAGGAGGAGGAGGAGGAAGGAGGAAGGAGGAGGAAGGGAGGAGGAGGAGGAGGAAGGAGGAGGAGGAAGGAGGAGGAGGAGGAAGGGAGGAGGAGGAAGGGAGGAGGAGGAAGGAGGAGGAAGGAGGAAGGAGGAGGAGGAGGAAGGAGGAGGAGGAGGAAGGAGGGAGGAGGAGGAGGAAGGAGGAGGAGGAGGAGGAGGAGGAGGAGGAGGAAGGAGGAGGAGGAAGGAGGAAGGAGGAGGAGGAGGAAGGAGGAAGAAGGGAGGAGGAGGAGGAAGGGAGGAGGAGGAGGAAGGAGGAGGAAGGGAGGAGGAGGAGGGAGGAGGAGGAGGAGGAGGAAGGGAGGAGGAGGAGGAAGGAGGAAGAAGGGAGGAGGAGGAGGAAGGAGGAAGAAGGGAGGAGGAGGAAGGGAGGAGGAGGAGGAAGGAGGAAGAAGGGAGGAGGAGGAGGGAGGAGGAGGAGGAGGAGGAGGAGGAGGAGGAAGGGAGGAGGAGGAAGGAGGAGGAGGAAGGAGGAAGGAGGAGGAGGAGGAAGGAGGAGGAGGAGGAAGGAGGAGGAGGAGGAAGGAGGAGGAGGAAGGAGGGAGGTGGAACAGTGAACACTCTGAGCTCGGCCTGTGACCCGAGGGCTTTGAACGCACCATCCAGAGGGGCCCCTGACTCTGGATGTGAGGGGCCCCTGACTCCACCGTCTGCTCCAAACCTGGGTGTGAGGGGCCCCTGACTCCACCGTCTGCTCCAAACCTGGGTGTGAGCGGCCCCTGACTCCACCGTCTGCTCCAAACCTGGGTGTGAGGGACCCCTGACTCCACCGTCTGCTCCAAACCTGGGTGTGAGGGGCCCCTGACTCCACCGTCTGCTCCAAACCTGGGTGTGAGGGGCCCCTGACTCCACCGTCTGCTCCAAACCTGGGTGTGAGGGGCCCCTGACTCTGGATGTGAGGGGCCCCTGACTCCACCGTCTGCTCCAAACCTGGGTGTGAGGGGCCCCTGACGTCGTTAAAGTCGTTAAATCAGCTTTTTATCAGTCGCTCAGTGAAACCACACCCCCCTCAGGCCTTAGACTCTGCACCTCCCTGTGCCGCACCTCCCTGTGCTGCACCTCCCTGTGCTGCACCTCCCTGTGCCGCACCTCCCTGTGCTCCAGGCCACACCTCCCTGTGCCACACCTCCCTGTGCTCCAGGCCACACCTCCCTGTGCTGCACCTCCCTGTGCTGCACCTCCCTGTGCTCTGGCCACACCTCCCTGTGCCGCACCTCCCTGTGCCACACCTCCCTGTGCTGCACCTCCCTGTGCTCCGGGCCACACCTCCCTGTGCTGCACCTCCCTGTGCCACACCTCCCTGTGCCACACCTCCCTGTGCTCCGGGCCACACCTCCCTGTGCTCCGGGCCACACCTCCCTGTGCTCCGGGCCGCACCTCCCTGTGCCGCACCTCCCTGTGCCACACCTCCCTGTGCTGCACCTCCCTGTGCTGCACCTCCCTGTGCCACACCTCCCTGTGCCACACCTCCCTGTGCTCCGGGCCACACCTCCCTGTGCTGCACCTCCCTGTGCTCCGGGCCACACCTCCCTGTGCTCCGGGCCACACCTCCCTGTGCTGCACCTCCCTGTGCTGCACCTCCCTGTGCCACACCTCCCTGTGCCACACCTCCCTGTGCTCCGGGCCACACCTCCCTGTGCTCTGGGCTGGACCTCCCTGTGCTCCGGGCCACACCTCCCTGTGCTCCGGGCCACACCTCCCTGTGCTCTGGCTGCACCTCCCTGTGCTCCGGGCCACACCTCCCTGTGCTGCACCTCCCTGTGCCACACCTCCCTGTGCCACACCTCCCTGTGCTGCACCTCCCTGTGCTCCGGGCCACACCTCCCTGTGCTGCACCTCCCTGTGCCACACCTCCCTGTGCCACACCTCCCTGTGCTCCGCCACACCTCCCTGTGCCACACCTCCCTGTGCTCCGGGCCGCACCTCCCTGTGCCGCACCTCCCTGTGCCACACCTCCCTGTGCTGCACCTCCCTGTGCTGCACCTCCCTGTGCCACACCTCCCTGTGCCACACCTCCCTGTGCTCCGGGCCACACCTCCCTGTGCTGCACCTCCCTGTGCTGCACCTCCCTGTGCCACACCTCCCTGTGCCACACCTCCCTGTGCTCCAGGCCACACCTCCCTGTGCTGCACCTCCCTGTGCTCCGGGCCACACCTCCCTGTGCTCCGGGCCACACCTCCCTGTGCTGCACCTCCCTGTGCTGCACCTCCCTGTGCCACACCTCCCTGTGCCACACCTCCCTGTGCTCCGGGCCACACCTCCCTGTGCTCCGGGCCACACCTCCCTGTGCTCCGGGCCACACCTCCCTGTGCTGCACCTCCCTGTGCCGCACCTCCCTGTGCTCCGGGCCACACCTCCCTGTGCTCTGGCCACACCTCCCTGTGCTGCACCTCCCTGTGCTCCGGGCCACACCTCCCTGTGCTCCGGGCCACACCTCCCTGTGCTGCACCTCCCTGTGCTGCACCTCCCTGTGCCACACCTCCCTGTGCCACACCTCCCTGTGCTCCGGGCCACACCTCCCTGTGCCACACCTCCCTGTGCTCCGGGCCACACCTCCCTGTGCTCCCGGCCACACCTCCCTGTGCAACCACACCTCCCTGTGCTCCGGCCACACCTCCCTGTGCTCCGGGCCACACCTCCCTGTGCTCTGGCCACACCTCCCTGTGCTGCACCTCCCTGTGCTCCGGGCCACACCTCCCTGTGCTCCGGCCACACCTCCTGTGCCACACCTCCCTGTGCTCAGGCCACACCTCCCTGTGCCACACCTCCCTGTGCCACACCTCCCTGTGCTCGGGCTGCACCTCCCTGTGCTCCGGGCCACACCTCCCTGTGCTCCGGGCCACACCTCCCTGTGCTGCACCTCCCTGTGCTCCGGGCCACACCTCCCTGTGCTCCGGGCCACACCTCCCTGTGCCACACCTCCCTGTGCTCCGGGCCACACCTCCCTGTGCCACACCTCCCTGTGCTCTGGCTGCACCTCCCTGTGCTCCGGGCCACACCTCCCTGTGCCGCACCTCCCTGTGCTCCGGGCCACACCTCCCTGTGCTCCGGGCCACACCTCCCTGTGCTCCGGGCCACACCTCCCTGTGCTCCGGGCCACACCTCCCTGTGCTCTGGCTGCACCTCCCTGTGCTCCGGGCCACACCTCCCTGTGCTGCACCTCCCTGTGCTGCACCTCCCTGTGCCGCACCTCCCTGTGCTCCGGGCCACACCTCCCTGTGCTCTGGCCACACCTCCCTGTGCTGCACCTCCCTGTGCTCCGGGCCACACCTCCCTGTGCTCCGGGCCACACCTCCCTGTGCTGCACCTCCCTGTGCTGCACCTCCCTGTGCCACACCTCCCTGTGCCACACCTCCCTGTGCTCCGGGCCACACCTCCCTGTGCTCCGGGCCACACCTCCCTGTGCTCCGGGCCACACCTCCCTGTGCTCCGGGCCACACCTCCCTGTGCTCCGGGCCACACCTCCCTGTGCTCCGGGCCACACCTCCCTGTGCTCCAGGCCACACCTCCCTGTGCTGCACCTCCCTGTGCTCCGGGCCACACCTCCCTGTGCTCCGGGCCACACCTCCCTGTGCCACACCTCCCTGTGCTCCGGGCCACACCTCCCTGTGCCACACCTCCCTGTGCTCTGGCTGCACCTCCCTGTGCTCCGGGCCACACCTCCCTGTGCTCCGGGCCACACCTCCCTGTGCTGCACCTCCCTGTGCTGCACCTCCCTGTGCTCCGGGCCACACCTCCCTGTGCTCCGGGCCACACCTCCCTGTGCCACACCTCCCTGTGCTCCGGGCCACACCTCCCTGTGCTCCGGGCCACACCTCCCTGTGCTGCACCTCCCTGTGCTGCACCTCCCTGTGCCACACCTCCCTGTGCTCCGGGCCACACCTCCCTGTGCTCCGGGCCACACCTCCCTGTGCTCCGGGCCACACCTCCCTGTGCTGCACCTCCCTGTGCCACACCTCCCTGTGCCACACCTCCCTGTGCTCCGGGCCACACCTCCCTGTGCTCCGGGCCACACCTCCCTGTGCTCCGGGCCACACCTCCCTGTGCTCCAGGCCACACCTCCCTGTGCTGCACCTCCCTGTGCTCCGGGCCACACCTCCCTGTGCTCCGGGCCACACCTCCCTGTGCCACACCTCCCTGTGCTCCGGGCCACACCTCCCTGTGCCACACCTCCCTGTGCTCCGGGCCACACCTCCCTGTGCTCCGGGCCACACCTCCCTGTGCTCCGGGCCACACCTCCCTGTGCTCCGGGCCACACCTCCCTGTGCTGCACCTCCCTGTGCTCCGGGCCACACCTCCCTGTGCTCCGGGCCACACCTCCCTGTGCCACACCTCCCTGTGCTCCGGGCCACACCTCCCTGTGCTCCATGATCTCGTCCCGAGGGGGCGGGGCTTCGTGTGGGGCAGGTCCCAGACTCTGGACAGTCGTCTCTGACGTTAGAACAGACTTTGTTTCAAACCCATTTGTGTTCAGGGGCTTTGAACACAAACTGAGCTGAACATTTGTGTTTTATTTGAGTCTGTTTTGTCTGATTGTGTTTATGATGAGAAATGAGGCTCACAGCAATAGCAGCGTCACCTGATGATGTCACCAGGTGGACCAGACTGTGAGCTCTGCAGGTTGACCTCTGACCTTTGTGAACTCTTCCTGGTTCCGCCGCACGGACTCCGCCTCCTGACGTAGAAGTTCCGCCTCTTTTCGCAGCTGGTGGGCGTGTCCCGAACGGTGATCGGTCGGAGCCAGGCCCCGCCCCTCGCTCTCCTGATTGGTCAGCGCCGACAGCAGCGACGTCTGCAGCACCTCGAGCCTCAGGAGGGTCCGGTCCAGATCCCAGCACCGGGCCTCCAGAACCGGGTCTGGACCGGGACTCTGACCAGGACTCTGACCAGGACTCTGACCAGGACCCTGACCAGGACTCTGACCAGGACTCTGACCCGGACTCTGACCAGGACTCTGACCCGGGGTCAGACCAGGACCAGGTTTAGAGGAGAGTCTTGGACCCAGAGAGAATCTGAGGAACAAACAAACGTAAAGACGACTCAAACCTGTGACAAACACGTTCAACACAAGTGTTTAAGGACCTCAGGCCCTCAGGACCCTCAGGGCCTCAGGACCTCAGGGCCTCAGGACCTCAGGCCCTCAGGACCCTCAGGGCCTCAGGACCTCAGGGCCTCAGGACCTCAGGACCTCAGGACCTCAGGACCCTCAGGACCCTCAGGGCCTCAGGACCTCAGGGCCTCAGGACCTCAGGACCTCAGGACCTCAGGACCCTCAGGGCCTCAGGACCTCAAGGGCCTCAAGGGCCTCAGGACCTCAGGACCCAGGACCTCAGGACCTCAGGACCTCAGGACCCTCAGGGCCTCAGGACCTCAAGGGCCTCAAGGGCCTCAGGGGCCTCAGGACCTCAGGGCCTCAGGACCTCAGGACCTTCAGGACCTCAGGACCTCAGGACCTCAGGACCTCAGGACCTCAGGACCTCAGGACCTTTAGGGCCTCAGGACCTTCAGGACCTCAGGACCTCAGGACCTTCAGGACCTCAGGGCCTCAGGACCTCAGGGCCTCAGGACCTCAAGGGCCTTAAGGGCCTTAAGGGCCTCAGGACCTCAGGACCTCAGGACCTCAGGACCTCAGGGCCTCAGGGCCTCAGGACCTCAGGGCCTCAGGACCTCAGGGCCTCAGGACCTCAGGCCCTCAGGACCTCAGGACCTCAGGGCCTCAGGGCCTCAGGACCTCAGGGCCTCAGGACCTCAGGACCTTCAGGACCTCAGGGCCTCAGGACCTCAGGACCTTCAGGACCTCAAGGACCTTCAGGACCTCAGGCCCTCAGGACCTCAGGGCCTCAGGACCTCAGGGCCTCAGGACCTCAGGGCCTCAGGGCCTCAGGACCTCAGGCCCTCAGGACCTCAGGACCTCAAGGACCTTCAGGACCTCAGGGCCTCAGGACCTCAGGGCCTCAGGGCCTCAGGACCTTCAGGACCTTCAGGACCTTCAGGACCTCAGGGCCTCAGGACCTCAGGACCCTCAGGGCCTCAGGACCTCAGGGCCTCAGGACCTCAGGTGCCTCAGGGCCTCAGGACCCTCAGGACCTCAGGGCCTCAGGACCTCAGGACCTCAGGACCTCAAGGACCTCAGGGCCTCAGGGCCTCAGGACCTCAGGACCCTCAGGACCCTCAGGGCCTCAGGACCCTCAGGACCTCAGGACCCTCAGGGCCTCAGGACCTCAGGACCCTCAGGACCCTCAGGACCTCAGGACCTCAGGGCCTCAGGACCTCAGGACCCTCAGGACCTCAGGGCCTCAGGACCCTCAGGACCCTCAGGACCTCAGGACCTCAGGGCCTCAGGACCTCAGGACCTCAGGACCTCAGGACCCTCAGGACCCTCAGGACCCTCAGGCCCACAGGACCCTCAGGGGCCTCAGGACCCTCAGGACCTCAGGACCCTCAGGACCCTCAGGACCTCAGGACCCTCAAGACCTCAGGGCCTCAGGACCCTCAGGACCTCAGGACCCTCAGGACCCTCAGGACCTCAGGGCCTCAGGACCTCAGGACCCTCAGGACCCTCAGGACCCTCAGGACCCTCAGGGCCTCAGGACCCTCAGGACCCTCAGGGCCTCAGGGCCTCAGGACCTCAGGACCCTCAGGCCCTCAGGACCTCAGGACCCTCAGGACCCTCAGGGCCTCAGGACCCTCAGGACCCTCAGGACCTCAGGACCTCAGGACCTCAGGACCCTCAGGACCCTCAGGACCCTCAGGACCTCAGGCCCTCAGGACCCTCAGGGGCCTCAGGACCCTCAGGACCTCAGGACCCTCAGGGCCTCAGGGGCCTCAGGACCTCAGGACCCTCAGGACCCTCAGGACCCTCAGGACCCTCAGAACCCTCAGGGCCTCAGGACCCTCAGGGCCTCAGGACCCTCAGGGCCTCAGGGCCTCAGGACCTCAGGACCTCAGGCCCTCAGGACCTCAGGGCCTCAGGACCTCAGGACCAGTACCTGTCGGTCAGGGGCGTCAGGGGCGTCAGGGGCAGGAGGTTGAAGTGCAGAGCCGTGAGAGTCACAGCTGAAACTGAAGTGAAGATCAGGAGCCCGAGAAGAGTCCAGAGAGTCCTCCTGCAGCACTGAAACAGAACCAGAACCAGGACTGAACCAGAACCAGAACTGAACCAGAACCAGAACCAGAACCAGGACTGAACCAGAACCAGAACCAGAACCAGGACTGAACCAGAACCAGAACTGAACCAGAACCAGAACCAGGACTGAAACAGAACCAGAACCAGAACTGAAACAGAACCAGAACCAGAACCAGGACTGAACCAGAACCAGAACCAGAACTGAACCAGAACCAGAACCAGGACTGAAACAGAACCAGAACCAGAACCAGGACTGAACCAGAACCAGGACTGAAACAGAACCAGAACCAGGACTGAACCAGAACCAGGACTGAACCAGAACCAGGACTGAAACAGAACCAGGACTGAAACAGAACCAGAACCAGGACTGAACCAGAACCAGGACTGAACCAGAACTGAACCAGAACCAGGACTGAAACAGAAACAGAACCAGAACTGAACCAGAACCAGGACTGAACCAGAACCAGAACCAGGACTGAAACAGAACCAGAACCAGAACCAGGACTGAACCAGAACCAGGACTGAAACAGAACCAGGACTGAAACAGAACCAGAACCAGGACTGAACCAGAACCAGAGAAACAGGAAACAGCTGATGCTAACGTGCTTTGCTAGCGGCTCCACAAACAAACAAACAGAGTTGATGAACCTCCAGGTGTAATATTTATGATCTGAGGCCTGGTCCTGGTCCTGGTCCTGGTCTGGTCTGGTCCTGGTCCTGGTCCTGGTCCTGGTCTTAGTCTTAGTCTTAGTCTTAGTCTTAGTCTTGGTCTTGGTCTTGGTCTTGGTCTTGGTCTTGGTCTTGGTCTTGGTCTTGGTCTTGGTCTTGGTCTTGGTCCTGGTCCTGGTCCTGGTCCTGGTCCTGGTCTCTGGTCCTGGTCCTGGTCCTGGTCCTGGTCTTAGTCTTAGTCTTAGTCTTAGTCTTAGTCTTAGTCTTGGTCTTGGTCTTGGTCTTGGTCTTGGTCTTGGTCTTGGTCTTGGTCTTGGTCCTGGTCCTGGTCCTGGTCCTGGTCCTGGTCTCGGTCCTGGTCCTGGTCCTGTCTGGGGCCGGAGCCTGATCTGATTATAGACTCAGGATAATCTGGTTTAGTCTCAAAGAACGTGAGCAAATCCTGGATCTGCTGCAGCTGTTCTACACCAGACCAGGATTAAGACCAGGACCAGGACCAGGACTAGACCAGGACTAGGGCCAGGGCCAGAGACCAGAGACCAGAGACCAGGACCAGGATTAAGACCAGGACCAGGACTAGACCAGGACCAGGACCAGGATTAAGACCAGGACCAGGACCAGGACTAGACCAGGACCAGGACTACACCAGGGCCAGGACTAGACCAGGACCAGGACTAGACCAGGACTAGGGCCAGGGCCAGAGACCAGGACTACACCAGGGCCAGGACTAGACCAGGACCAGGACCAGGACTACACCAGGGCCAGGACTAGACCAGGACCAGGACCAGGACTAGACCAGGACCAGGACCAGGACCAGGACCAGGACCAGGACCAGGACCAGGACCAGGACCAGGACCAGAGACCAGAGACCAGAGACCAGAGACCAGAGACCAGAGACCAGAGACCAGAGACCAGACCAGGACCAGGACCAGGACCAGAAATAATCCGTGATGAGGCTTTAAACTGACTTTGTGATGTGCTTCCTGTCATTTTACATTTTTATTTTCTTCACCCCCCGGGGCCCCCGGCTGTACCTGTGTGGCCCCCGTGTCCCCCCGGGCCCCCCGGCTGTACCTGTGTGGCCCCCGTGTCCCCCCGGGCCCCCCGGCTGTACCTGTGTGGCCCCCGTGTCCCCCCGGGCCCCCCGGCTGTACCTGTGTGGCCCCCGTGTCCCCCCGGGGCCCCCGGCTGTACCTGTGTGGCACCGGGCCCCGCCCCCGGGCTGTACCTGTGTGGCCCCGGCCCCCGCCCCGGCTGTACCTGTGTTCTGGGCTGGGGTTTGGAGTCGAGCTCTGAGCTGCTGTTGTTCATGATGGTCCAACGATCGTTCAGCGTCATCTGCAAAACACACACATCATGGCCCACATTATGACAGCGGCTCATGGCCCACATTGTGACAGCGGCTCAGGCTCATGGCCCACATTATGACAGCGGCTCAGGCTCATGGCCCACATTATGACAGCGGCTCAGGCTCATGGCCCACATTATGACAGCGGCTCAGGCTCATGGCCCACATTATGATAGTGGTTCAGGCTCATGGCCCACATTATGATAGTGGTTCAGGCTCATGGCCCACATTATGATAGTGGTTCAGGCTCATGGCCCACATTATGACAGCGGCTCATGGCCCACATTATGACAGCGGCTCATGGCCCACATTATGACAGCGGCTCAGGCTCATGGCCCACATTATGACAGCGGCTCATGGCCCACATTATGACAGCGGCTCATGGCCCACATTATGACAGCGGCTCAAGCTCATGGCCCACATGATGACAGCGGCTCAAGCTCATGGCCCACATGATGACAGCGGCTCAGGCTCATGGCCCACATTATGACAGCGGCTCATGGCCCACATTATGACAGCGGCTCATGGCCCACATTATGACAGCGGCTCAGGCTCATGGCCCACATTATGACAGCGGCTCATGGCCCACATTATGACAGCGGCTCATGGCCCACATTATGACAGCGGCTCAAGCTCATGGCCCACATTATGACGGCGGCTCAGGCTCATGGCCCACATTATGACGGCGACTCAGGCTCATGGCCCACATTATGACAGCGGCTCAGGCTCATGGCCCACATTATGACAGCGGCTCATGGCCCACATTATGACAGCGGCTCAGGCTCATGGCCCACATTATGACAGCGGCTCATGGCCCACATTATGACAGCGGCTCATGGCCCACATTATGACAGCGGCTCAAGCTCATGGCCCACATTATGACGGCGGCTCAGGCTCATGGCCCACATTATGACAGCGGCTCATGGCCCACATTATGACAGCGGCTCAGGCTCATGGCCCACATTATGACAGTGGTTCAGGCTCATGGCCCACATTATGACAGCAGCTCATGGCCCACATTATGACAGCGGCTCATGACCCACATTGTGACGGCGGCTCAGGCTCATGGCCCACATTATGACAGCGGTTCAGGCTCATGGCCCACATTATGACAGCGGCTCAAGCTCATGGCCCACATTATGACGGCGGCTCAGGCTCATGGCCCACATTATGACAGCGGCTCATGGCCCACATTATGACAGCGGCTCAGGCTCATGGCCCACATTATGACAGTGGTTCAGGCTCATGGCCCACATTATGACAGCAGCTCATGGCCCACATTATGACAGCGGCTCATGACCCACATTGTGACGGCGGCTCAGGCTCATGGCCCACATTATGACAGCGGTTCAGGCTCATGGCCCACATTATGACAGCTGCTCATGGCCCCCTTTGTGACGGGCGGCTCAGGCTCATGGCCCACATTGTGACGGGCGTGCTCAGGCTCATGGCCCACATTGTGACGGCGGCTCAGGCTCATGGCCCACATTGTGACGGCGGCTCAGGCTCATGGCCCACATTGTGACGGCGGCTCAGGCTCATGGCCCACATTATGACAGTGGTTCAGGCTCATGGCCCACATTATGACAGCGGCTCATGGCCCACATTGTGACGGCGGCTCAGGCTCATGGCCCACATTATGACAGCGGCTCATGGCCCACATTATGACAGCGGCTCATGGCCCACATTATGACAGCGGCTCATGGCCCACATTATGACGGTGGTTCAGAGAAAGGACATCAGAGTGTGACCTGGTGACTCTGTGGTGTTAGCGTTAGCATTAATTAGCGTCAGTTGGTCAGTCCTCAGTGACCTGTGAGCGACAGATGGAGCCCAACCCCTCTCCACTCTGACCCTCAGCTACAGCTCCTCACCCCCATGGGCCCCCACGGGCCCCCACGGGCCCCCACGGACCCACACGGACCCACACGGACCCACACGGGCCCCCACGGGCCCCCAGCCCAGGTCCAGACGAGGTCCACAGTTCCACAAAGATCTCACTCAAACATCTCAAAGATTTCACTGAAGACACTCAACATAACGTGAAACGTGAAAGAAAAAGAAAAGACAGAACTGAGCACAGGCAGGTACCGCGCCGACAGGGACGTACCTGCCATGTGTTGGCGTATCAGTCGTTTGTGGGAAAAGGCAAAACAAAGGATTTATCAGAGTTAAACATAAAAAGCAGACGCGGCGCGTAAACTCAAACTCAAACGGCTCTAAACAAAGACATTTTATTAAATTATATCCTGATCATTTCTGTAACGATCACAAACAAAACATTTAAAACAAATGATTTGGAAACTGTGAGACTCTTTGTCCAATCAGAGGCTGAAGCCCAGAGCAGAAGAAGAAGAAGAATCAAACACTCACCTTCAGAGTCCAGGTCCAGAGCCAAGTCCAGAGCCAAGTCCAAGTGCAGGACGTTAATCCTGATCCAGGACTCACCGGCTCTGGACCGCCGACCAATCAGGAGGCGGCCCTGAGCTGCAGACCAATCAGGAGGCGGCCCTGAGCTGCAGACCAATCAGGAGGCGGCCCTGAGCTGCAGACCAATCAGGAGGCGGCCCAGAGCTGCAGACCAATCAGGAGGCGGCCCTGAGCTGCAGACCAATCAGGAGGCGGCCCTGAGCTGCAGACCAATCAGGAGGCGGCCCTGAGCTGCAGACCAATCAGGAGGCGGCCTGATCTGCAGACCAATCAGGAGGCGGCCCTGAGCTGCAGACCAATCAGGAGGCGGCCCTGAGCTGCAGACCAATCAGGAGGCGGCCCTGAGCTGCAGACCAATCAGGAGGCGGCCCTGAGCTGCAGACCAATCAGGAGGCGGCCCTGAGCTGCAGACCAATCAGGAGGCGGCCCTGAGCTGCAGACCAATCAGGAGGCGGCCCTGAGCTGCAGACCAATCAGGAGGCGGCCCTGAGCTGCAGACCAATCAGGAGGCGGCCCTGAGCTGCAGACCAATCAGGAGGCGGCCCTGAGCTGCAGACCAATCAGGAGGCGGCCCTGAGCTGCAGACCAATCAGGAGGCGGCCCTGAGCTGCAGACCAATCAGGAGGCGGCCCTGAGCTGCAGACCAATCAGGAGGCGGCCCTGAGCTGCAGACCAATCAGGAGGCGGCCCTGAGCTGCAGACCAATCAGGAGGCGGCCCTGAGCTGCAGACCAATCAGGAGGCGGCCCTGAGCTGCAGACCAATCAGGAGGCGGCCCTGAGCTGCAGACCAATCAGGAGGCGGCCCTGAGCTGCAGACCAATCAGGAGGCGGCCCTGAGGTGATGCAGAGGGTCTGGAGGTGGAGCTGGGTGTAGAGGATGAAGAGGAGGGGCCCCAGGACAGAGCCCTGGGGGACACCAGGGACAGGGAGGGGGCGGGACTGAATGAACTGACTGTGATCAGAGACAGCGGCTCCACCAGACCCTCACAGCGGCTCCACCAGACCCTCACAGCGGCTCCACCAGACCCTCACAGCAGCTCCACCAGACCCTCACAGACCCTCACAGCAGCTCCACCAGACCCTCACAGACCCTCACAGCAGCTCCACCAGACCCTCACAGCGGCTCCACCAGACCCTCACAGCGGCTCCACCAGACCCTCACAGCGGCTCCACCAGACCCTCACAGCGGCTCCACCAGACCCTCACAGCAGCTCCACCAGACCCTCACAGACCCTCACAGCAGCTCCACCAGACCCTCACAGCGGCTCCACCAGACCCTCACAGCAGCTCCACCAGACCCTCACAGACCCTCACAGCAGCTCCACCAGACCCTCACAGCGGCTCCACCAGACCCTCACAGCGGCTCCACCAGACCCTCACAGCGGCTCCACCAGACCCTCACAGCAGCTCCACCAGACCCTCACAGACCCTCACAGCAGCTCCACCAGACCCTCACAGCGGCTCCACCAGACCCTCACAGCAGCTCCACCAGACCCTCACAGACCCTCACAGCAGCTCCACCAGACCCTCACAGCGGCTCCACCAGACCCTCACAGCGGCTCCACCAGTCCCTCACAGCGGCTCCACCAGACCCTCACAGCGGCTCCACCAGACCCTCACAGCAGCTCCACCAGACCCTCACAGCGGCTCCACCAGACCCTCACAGCAGCTCCACCAGACCCTCACAGGAGGCGCACAGGAGGAGGCGCAGAGGAGGAGGCGCAGAGGAGGAGGCGCAGAGGAGGAGGCGCAGAGGAGGAGGCGCACAGGAGGAGGCGCACAGGAGGAGGCGCACAGGAGGGGGCGCACAGGAGGAGGCGCACAGGAGGAGGCGCACAGGAGGGGGCGCACAGGAGGGGGCTCACAGGAGGAGGCGCACAGGAGGAGGCGCACAGGAGGAGGCACACAGGAGGAGGCTCACAGGAGGAGGCTCACAGGAGGAGGCACACAGGAGGAGGCGCACAGGAGGAGGCGCACAGGAGGAGGCGCACAGGAGGAGGCGCACAGGAGGAGGCACACAGGAGGGGGCTCACAGGAGGAGGCGCACAGGAGGAGGCGCACAGGAGGAGGCACACAGGAGGAGGCTCACAGGAGGAGGCACACAGGAGGAGGCGCACAGGAGGAGGCGCACAGGAGGAGGCACACAGGAGGAGGCTCACAGGAGGAGGCTCACAGGAGGAGGCACACAGGAGGAGGCGCACAGGAGGAGGCGCACAGGAGGAGGCGCACAGGAGGAGGCACAGGAGGAGGCGCACAGGAGGAGGCGCACAGGAGGTGCAGTGATGTTGGACTTTGGTGCATGTTGTGACTGAAGCCTGTGTGTTTCTTGCTGCTGTTTCACTGCAAAGTCCAGGACCAGGACCAGACCAGGACCAGACCAGGACCAGGACCAGGACCAGACCAGGACTAGGATCAGACCAGGACCAGGACCAGACCAGGACCAGACCAGGACCAGGTCCAGGGTCTTGTTGTCGGTGACACAGATGGTTCTTCTGTCACTGACTCCGTGTCGTTCAGAACTCGATTCATTTGGGGCGGAGCTAAAAAAAGACACGATTTAAAACTGAAGTGACACACACACGTGACACACACACACACACACGTGACACACACACACACACACGTGACACACACACACACGTGACACACACACACACACACGTGACACACACACACACGTGACACACACACACACACACGTGACACACACACACACACACGTGACACACACACACACACACACGTGACACACACACACGTGTGACACACACACACACACACGTGACACACACACACACACACACGTGACACACACACACACACACACACACACACACACACACACACACGAGACACACACACACACACACACACACGAGACACACACACACACACACACACACACACATGACACACACACACACGTGACACACACACACACACACACACACGTGACACACACACACACACACACACACACATGACACACACACACACGTGACACACACACACACACACACACACGTGACACACACACACACACACACACACACGTGACACACACACACACACACCACAATTCTAAAGCGCATGTTTGATGACAGTGAAATTTCAACACAAATATATTCAATATTAAATTCATTTCCAAACGTTACTTCAGTGCAAGTCATAAAATCTCTTACGTACCATGCAACCCCTCCCCCTTTGCCCGTTTGTCGATCCTTCCTAAAAAGATTATAGCCTGGAACATGAATTAAACCATTTTGAATCTTATGATGAAGCCACGTTTCTGTCAGAGCTAAAAAATGCAAGTTAGAGTCCATCAAAAGAGTTTTAATCTCATCGTGCTTTGGCAACAAACTTCTGATATTAAGGTGTGCCCCGAAAATGACTTTTGGTTTACTTTTATCGTCCCATATGACTTTTGCATGATTCACTGTAGTAAAAATCCTTTGAGATTCATGTTTACTCACTGTTACCGAGGATGGCCTTGGTATCTGGTATCCGTTTGTCTGTCCGTGACGCACGGGAACGGTTCAGCCTCACAGCCCAGAGGATAAAATACAGAGGGCTTGAGTGGAGCCCAACAAACCACTCCTGCCCTCGGCAGCCATCTTCTTCTCATCACGGACGACGACGATGACGCAGAGTACAGAGGACTAACGCAGGACTTTGTGGACTGGTGCCAGCAGAAGCACCTCCTCATCAACGCGGGAAAGACCAAGGAGATGCTGGTGGACTTCCACAGACGCCACTCCACTGCCCCCTCACCAGTGAACATCCAGGGAAGGGACATGGAGAGAGTGGACTAAGGGCAGCATAGAAAGTGTGAACAGAACTGGACCGAGTACTGAACCCTGCGGCACACCGTAGGTTACTTTAGACACACACACGTGACACACACACACGTGACACACACACACGTGACACACACACACGTGACACACACACACGTGACACACACACACGTGACACACACACACGTGACACACACACACGTGACACACACGTGACACACACACACGTGACACACACACGTGACACACACACACGTGACACACACACACGTGACACACACACATGACACACACACGTGACACACACACACATGACACACACACATGACACACACACGTGACACACACACACGTGACACACACACACGTGACACACACGTGACACACACACGTGACACACACACACGTGACACACACACACGTGACACACACACACGTGACACACACACATGACACACACACGTGACACACACACACGTGACACACACACACGTGACACACACGTGACACACACACACGTGACACACACACGTGACACACACACACGTGACACACACACACGTGACACACACACACGTGACACACACACACGTGACACACACACGTGACACACACACACGTGACACACACACACGTGACACACACGTGACACACACACACGTGACACACACACGTGACACACACGTGACACACACGTGACACACACACACGTGACACACACACGTGACACACACACGTGACACACACACGTGACACACACGTGACACACACACGACACACACACGCACACACACACGTGACACACACGTGACACACACGTGACACACACACACACACGTGACACACACACACGTGACACACATGAACCTTTGGCTAACACTGTGGCAGGGCATCTGACATGAACGACACGGGGCGGGGGTTTGGTGTTTATCCCATGTTTTTATTCAGGTTTAAGTTTCTTGACGGCTCCGGGCAGTCGGTCCTGAAGCCTGCGCCAAACAAACAAACAAACACACAAACAAACAAACAAACAAACAAACACACACAAACACACACAAACACACACAAACACACACAAACACACACAAACACACACAAACAAACAAACAAACACACAAACAAACAAACAAACAAACAAACACACAAACACACACAAACACACACAAACACACACAAACACACACAAACACACACAAACACACAAACACACACAAACACACAAACACACACAAACACACAAACACACAAACACACAAACACACACAAACACACAAACACACAAACACACAAACACACAAACACACAAACACACACAAACACAAACACACACAAACACAAACACACACAAACACAAACAAACAAACAAACAAACACCAGGTCAGAGCGATTCATTTAAAGATCAAACATGAGAAACACAAACACTCACCGCAGCAGAGCCAGGTCCAGCTTCTTCTGAGCGCGCTCCACGAACTGGTCCACCTGAGTCTGAGACAGAACACAGAGACAGAACACACTGAGACAAACCCACTGAGTCTGAGACAAACACAGAGACAGAACACACTGAGACAAACCCACTGAGTCTGGGACAAACACAGAGACAGAACACACTGAGACAAACCCACTGAGTCTGGGACAAACACAGAGACAGAACACACTGAGACAAACCCACTGAGTCTGGGACAGAACACAGAGACAGAACACACTGAGACAAACCCACTGAGTCTGGGACAGAACACAGAGACAGAACACACTGAGACAAACCCACTGAGTCTGGGACAGAACACAGAGACAGAACACACTGAGACAAACCCACTGAGTCTGAGACAGAACACAGAGACAGAACACACTGAGACAAACCCACTGAGTCTGAGACAGAACACAGAGACAGAACACACTGAGACAAACCCACTGAGTCTGAGACACACACATTGTCAGAACACACTGTGACAATCCCACTGGAGTCTGAGACAGAAAACATAGACAGAACACACTGAGACAAACCCACTGTGTCTGAGACAGAACACAGAGACAGAACACACTGAGACAAACCCACTGAGTCTGAGACAGAACACAGAGACAGAACACACTGAGACAAACCCACTGAGTCTGGGACAGAACACAGAGACAGAACACACTGAGACAAACCCACTGAGTCTGGGACAGAACACAGAGACAGAACACACTGAGACAAACCCACTGAGTCTGAGACAGAACACAGAGACAGAACACACTGAGACAAACCCACTGAGTCTGGGACAGAACACAGAGACAGAACACACTGAGACAAACCCACTGAGTCTGGGACAGAACACAGAGACAGAACACACTGAGACAAACCCACTGAGTCTGAGACAGAACACAGAGACAGAACACACTGAGACAAACCCACTGAGTCTGAGACAGAACACAGAGACAGAACACACTGAGACAAACCCACTGAGTCTGGGACAGAACACAGAGACAGAACACACTGAGACAAACCCACGTATTCTGGTAAATAACACAGAGACAGAACACACTGAGACAAACCCACTGAGTCTGGGACAGAACACAGAGACAGAACACACTGAGACAAACCCACTGAGTCTGAGACAGAACACAGAGACAGAACACACTGAGACAAACCCACTGAGTCTGAGACAGAACACAGAGACAGAACACACTGAGACAAACCCACTGAGTCTGAGACAGAACACAGAGACAGAACACACTGAGACAAACCCACTGAGTCTGAGACAGAACACAGAGACAGAACACACTGAGACAAACCCACTGAGTCTGGGACAGAACACAGAGACAGAACACACTGAGACAAACCCACTGAGTCTGAGACAGAACACAGAGACAGAACACACTGAGACAAACCCACTGAGTCTGGGACAGAACACAGAGACAGAACACACTGAGACAAACCCACTGAGTCTGAGACAGAACACAGAGACAGAACACACTGAGACAAACCCACTGAGTCTGGAGACAGAACACAGAGACAGAACACACTGAGACAAACCCACTGAGTCTGAGACAGAACACAGAGACAGAACACACTGAGACAAACCCACTGAGTCTGAGACAGAACACAGAGACAGAACACACTGAGACAAACCCACTGAGTCTGAGACAAACACAGAGACAGAACACACTGAGACAAACCCACTGAGTCTGAGACAAACACAGAGACAGAACACACTGAGACAAACCCACTGAGTCTGGGACAGAACACAGAGACAGAACACACTGAGACAAACCCACTGAGTCTGAGACAGAACACAGAGACAGAACACACTGAGACAAACCCACTGAGTCTGTGACAAACACACAGAGACAGAACACACTGAGACAAACCCACTGAGTCTGACACAAACACAGAGACAGAACACACTGAGACAAACCCACTGAGTCTGACACAAACACAGAGACAGAACACACTGAGACAAACCCACTGAGTCTGAGACACAGAGACAGAACACACTGAGACAAACCCACTGAGTCTGGGACAAACACAGAGACAGAACACACTGAGACAAACCCACTGAGTCTGAGAACACAGAGACAGAACACACTGAGACAAACCCACTGAGTCTGAGACAGAACACAGAGACAGAACACACTGAGACAAACCCAACCTGGAGTCTGACACAAACACAGAGACAGAACACACTGAGACAAACCCACTGAGTCTGTTTCAGAACACAGAGACAGAACACACTGAGACAAACCCACTGAGTCTGAGACAAACACAGAGACAGAACACACTGAGACAAACCCACTGAGTCTGGGACAGAACACAGAGACAGAACACACTGAGACAAACCCACTGAGTCTGACACAAACACAGAGACAGAACACACTGAGACAAACCCACTGAGTCTGGGACAGAACACAGAGACAGAACACACTGAGACAAACCCACTGAGTCTGGGACAGAACACAGAGACAGAACACACTGAGACAAACCCACTGAGTCTGAGACAAACACAGAGACAGAACACACTGAGACAAACCCACTGAGTCTGACACAAACACAGAGACAGAACACACTGAGACAAACCCACTGAGTCTGACACAAACACAGAGACAGAACACACTGAGACAAACCCACTGAGTCTGAGACAAACACAGAGACAGAACACACTGAGACAAACCCACTGAGTCTGACACAAACACAGAGACAGAACACACTGAGACAAACCCACTGAGTCTGAGACAAACACAGAGACAGAACACACTGAGACAAACCCACTGAGTCTGGGACAAACACAGAGACAGAACACACTGAGACAAACCCACTGAGTCTGACACAAACACAGAGACAGAACACACTGAGACAAACCCACTGAGTCTGAGACAAACACAGAGACAGAACACACTGAGACAAACCCACTGAGTCTGACACAAACACAGAGACAGAACACACTGAGACAAACCCACTGAGTCTGAGACACAGAGACAGAACACACTGAGACAAACCCACTGAGTCTGAGACAAACACAGAGACAGAACACACTGAGACAAACCCACTGAGTCTGACACAAACACAGAGACAGAACACACTGAGACAAACCCACTGAGTCTGACACAAACACAGAGACAGAACACACTGAGACAAACCCACTGAGTCTGAGACACAGAGACAGAACACACTGAGACAAACCCACTGAGTCTGGGACAGAACACAGAGACAGAACACACTGAGACAAACCCACTGAGTCTGGGACACAGAGACAGAACACACTGAGACAAACCCACTGAGTCTGAGACACAGAGACAGAACACACTGAGACAAACCCACTGAGTCTGAGACAGAACACAGAGACAGAACACACTGAGACAAACCCACTGAGTCTGGGACAGAACACAGAGACAGAACACACTGAGACAAACCCACTGAGTCTGACACAAACACAGAGACAGAACACACTGAGACAAACACCAGACGCTGAGAACCTCCAAACCACCTCCAGACGGTTAACCCTTTCATGCATAGTGGTCACTACAGTGGACAGCTATTCAATCGTTGTTTTCTCTCATATAAATCAGTCTGAATGTCACAGTTGCAACATCAGTCACTACAGTGGACGCTAATGTGTCAATCAATACACTGCCACCCACTGGTCAACCTTTCCAAGTGCAAAAAAAAAATCCCTAAAACAAGATGGCCGACAGAGGAGCAGATGTACCTTGCAGGTGAGGAATGTCTGTCCAGACCTTCTATTCTAGGAGACCCTTGCAGGTAAAAAAAATATGAGGACATCAAGCAACAACTAAGGAACAATATAATTGTTAAAATATCCAAGTATTGATTTTGTGATTTGAGGAAATTCTGATTAATCATGTGTCCACTCAATTGGACATCATGCGTCGCCAGCTATATTTAGACTACAATTTATAGTATTGCTGTGACCTTTTTTTTTTATTTTTTTTTATTTAAATGCCATTTGTAGTAATTATTTGGCTGAAAATCAATTTAATTTTATTATAGCAATCTTTTGTGGACATTAGTTTTGTCATGACAGTAATGATCCTTGTCCTTGTGTTTTTGTAGAGGTCAGGTGCAGATCATGATCACAAAACCTACAGGATTGTCCAGCAAATACCACCTGACTCTAGTGAAGATGATGTTAGTGGCAGTGATGATGAATGGCTACCAGAAAAAAGAGAATTAGTAAATGGCAGCAGTAGTGACAGTGAAGCTGAGGATGTGGAAGGAGCAAAGGATGCTGAGGAAGTTGAAGTTGCTGAAGAAGCTGGAGGAGCTGAGGTTGTCCTACCTGACAAAGCTCAAGAGCACAAAAAAAGCAGACATGTCTGGAAGACCAAAGATGATGAGTTTGAGGGGAAACTTGCCTCCTTTTTAGGAGAGTGGAAGGTTAATATTGAGGGAACAGAACCAATAGATTTCTTCATGCATCTATTTCCTGAAGATCTGATAGATAAAATAGTGCTCAAATCAAACCTCTATGCACTGCAAAAAGGCAAAGAAAATCTGGCCCTTACAAATAGTGAAATGAAGCAGTTTCTAGGGATTCATTTGGTCATGTCATACCTAAGATACCCAAGACCAAGAATGTACTGGTTAATCACTTTTCAAAATGGCCGCTACTGACTGAGTGTGCCACAAAGGTCTCTCCCTGCTGCATAAAAAACTCAACTTTCCGAGTAGGTACAACAAAAATATTGACTCTAGCAAAACTTCAAAGGTTCTTCTACCAATATTTGAAAGAATTTCTGCCAAACATCATTCCAATGGAGTATATGGACCAGCGTGAGTTTTCTCTCCAAACAATTCTGGAGGCCATACAACAAAGTAAAACTGAAACGGCTGCCCACATTGACAACATGATTGTACCTGTACAGACTACTTTGAACAACATACAAGGATCACTTTCTACTCTATGTGACCAAATCACGGAGTTGGAACAACGTGTCAGCGCTAACGAATGCAACGTTGAAGATTTGACAAAACGAGTCGCAGTGCTTGAGAAGGAAAACAAATACCTGAGGGACAAAGCTGATGATGCGGAGAATCGGAGTAGGGCCAACAATCTTCGCTTCGTTGGTGTCCCAGAGCACTGTGAAGGGACCGACATGGCCAGCTTCATAATCCGGCTTCTACGTCACCTCTTTGGCAATGAGAGTTTCGCCACACCGCCTGGACAGCTGGATTAGCCACACCTCGTCTGCCTGGACCAACTCCTTCTACTTTAGATGAACTGTTCCTCATCTCCTGCTGGAGGATCTCTCTACACTGGTGGACTGCTCCTCGTCCTCCTGGAGGATCTCTCTACACTGGTGGACTGCTCCTCGTCCTCCTGGAGGATCTCTCTACACTGGTGGACTGCTCCTCGTCCTCCTGGAGGATCTCTCTACACTGGTGGACTGCTCCTCGTCCTCCTGGAGGATCTCTCTACACTGGTGGACTGCTCCTCGTCCTCCTGGATGAACTCTTTAAAGCCACCTCCCTCTTGAGTGGTTCTGGTTCAGTCCAAGTGGATGTCAGTCCTAGTTCATCTGCAGCCTGTCCGTCCGTGGGAGTAGGATCTCTCCTTCACTGTGGTTCTCCTCAGGTTTATACTTTGTCCCGTGGGGTTTTTTGTAGTTTTTCCTGAAGGAGGGTCAAAGGACAGGGGCATTCTGGGACAGTTATCTGAACTGCTTTGACCTGTGGCCCATCGAGGCAACTGTTGTTGTGGTTTTGGGCATTAGAAACATAAATGGATTTGATTTGATTTGATTTGATTGAAAATGCTCATCGTTCTCCTACATACAACATAAAAAATAATGCAAGATCTCCCCGGCCCATCCTCGTAAAGTTCCTGCACTTTCCGGACAAAGTTAAAATCCTACGCTTGGCCAGAGAGAAGAAAGAGCTCACCTTCGAAGGCAGCCGCATCTACATCAATGCCGACTTCAGCGCAGATCTTGTTAAAAGACGCCGCCAATATGACGAAATCAAGAAAAAGCTCCGTGAAGAAGGGAAAAGCTACTCGTTATTATATCCCGCCACTTTGAGAGTCACCGTCGAAGGCAAATCCAAGCATTTTCGTTCTCCCGAGGAAGCACGCGTCTTTTTCTGGGATACCATTGACTCTCCATAAAGTGAGTAAATGAATGTCTTGGCCAAGCTCTCGACTGCTGAGTGACGTCTGACTTTACAAAAGACAATATACATGAAGGAATTACCTCAGACATTTCATCTAAGTACTGTAACTGTGCGAATTCCTCTTGTAGTTGATTCCTCGAGCATGTCTTTGTTTGCCGTATTCTGCGAGGTTCTGTCGCACATCATCTTGTCAATGACGTAAGACGCTCTTGACAGAAAAACTTCAGTGCATGATATTCTGAGTTGATTCTGTTTTGTATGGTTCAGCATAGATTGTTATGGGTCTATTAACACTCCTTTATTAAATCTGTAGTCCTACAGTTTAATAACTAAAAGCAGTAGAGAAGCAGCAGGCTAAACCTATTACCTGTAATTGCAGCAAGCCTTTTTTTTTTTTTTTTCACTATGTATGTTTTGTTTTGTTGTTTGTTTGTCTACTTGTCTGTTTGTTCGTTTGTCTGTGTATGTGTATCGCTCCATGTCCTCCTTTTCCCCCAACTCCTACCTCATATTTACACATCCAAACTAAAGAATGGAATCACTTAAGGGTCTAAAAATAGTTCACCTCAACATAAGGAGTCTAATGCCTAAAATTGATCTCCTGAGAGTTTGGGTTTCTTATCATAAGCCCCATATTATAACCATTTCAGAAACATGGCTAAACAGTAAAATATCAGATGCTGAAATAAAAATGGATGGTTATGCCCTTTATAGAGCCGACAGAGGTTCTAGGGGAGGTGGGTTAACAACATATGTCTCCACTAATCTCACAGGAGAACTTCTGATCCCTACTGTTCAACCTATTCATTTTGAATCACTTTTTGTAAAAATAATTTTTCATGACAATAAACATATAATTATTTCTAATATTTACAAATCACCATCTGCCCCATTAGACTCAATGAAATCAATTATTAATACAATTAACTCCCTCAGGAAAAACAGTGAAATTGTAGTCCTCGGTGACTTTAATAGTAATTGGCTTCACCGCTCTTCCTCAAGTGACAGAAGTTTGGTCGCAAGTGCCAACTTAACTCAGTTAATAAAAGAACCAACCAGAGTTGGCCGCTGTTCCTCATCTCTGCTTGACTGGATACTTGTCACGAATCCAGACAGGATCACCACATCTGGCGTACTGTCCGACAGCTTTAGTGACCACTCAATTGTTTTCTGTATTTGGAAAATTAAAATACCTAAACTTCCACCCAAATACATCAAAGTCAGACAGACCAAAAACATTAATACTGAACAATTCATAAATGACCTGGCCAAAGTCAATTGGACTAGATTTCGTCTGATTCCTTCTGTTGACAACGCATGGGATTTTTTCTCCTCAGAAGTCAACAGCGTAATCAATCGACATGCTCCACTTAAAACAATTAGGTGTGAAGGGTAGACACCTCCCATGGATTAGTCCTGATTTAATAAGCCTTTTTCAAAAACGTGATCAAGCTTGGAAAAAGCTAAACTATCGAAAGCCCCTACTGATTGGGAAGTATATCGACAACTTAGGAACCATTGCAAAACACAAACCCGGAATTTAAGATCTAATTACTATAAGGATGCCTTTACACAAAATTGGAATAATCCTAAACAGTTTTGGAAACATCTAGACCACCTTCAATAAATCAAATAGTGATTTTACTGATTGGGTTTTTGTTAATGAAAATGTAATTATGATCCCCCCATGATCGCTCAGGCATTCAATGCACACTTTTCTCAAATTGGTAATTCATTACAGTCTGACTATTTAGCTTCACCAAGTTCATCAAATCAAACTGACGGCTCATTTTCTTTTACTAGAATACAACCATCTGAAGTACTTCAAGCAATTTCAGAATTAAAAAATGGCAGTGCTGGCCCTGATGGGTTGGAAGCCAAGTTCCTAAAGCTTGGATCAAGTATATTAATAAACCCACTTTCTGACCTGTACAATATGTCTTTAGATACCAGCTTCATCCCAACTGCAAGAGTAACTCCAATATTCAAGGGAGGAGACAACACAAATTTAAGCAATTATCGCCCAATTTCTATTATTTGTACGGTTACCAAAATATTTGAAAAGATTATTTATCAACAATTATATAAATATCTTAATCAATATAATATTTAATCACCTTATCAATCAGGTTTTCGTGCTGGTTACTCCACCACAACAGCTCTAGTTAAATTCACTAATGATGTGTTTTCCTCCTTTGATCAGAGCCAATGCACAGGTGCCATATTTCTTGACCTCTCCAAGGTTTTTAATTTGGTCGACCTTTATTTACTCTTGGACAAGCTTAAATCTATCGGCCTCAACAGAAATGCTCTCTTATGGTTTAATGCTTATCTTCATAACAGACGTCAGTTTGTGGTTTTTAAAGATGCACAGTCTGATGAATGCATTATGGAAAAAGGTGTACCACAGGGTTCAACTCTTGGCCCTCTTTTATTTTCTATTTTTATAAATGATCTCCCCCAAGTGTGTAAAAATTGTCTTGTGCATCTATATGCAGATGATACTGTCATCTATTTATCAAGCTCTGATTTCTCTCAGCTTCAGAACAAATTACAGTTAGACTTTAATTCGGTTCAAAACTGGCTCAGAAGTAACCTCTTAAAACTTAATATGAAAAAATCTGTATGCATGCTCTTTGGTACTCGTCATTCTCTTCAGTCTGCTGACCTGAATGTGCATTATGATGATGGTAGTCAAATGACAAAGGAGACCGTTGTTAAATACCTGGGAATTTGGCTTGACTCAGAACTAAATTTTAAGCTACACATTGATTACATAATAAAACGAACATACTCTTGCTTAATGCCTCTGTACAGAGCATCTAATTGTTTTACACTACAAGTACGAAAGAAGATAATAACTCAACTAATTTTGCCAATTATTGATTATGCAGACATAGTTTATCAAAACACATATAATGTGCATTTAAAATCATTAACTGTTGTATTTAATACTTTGTGCAGATTCATCTTAAAATGTCCCTATAGAACTCATCATTGCCAATTATATAATCAGCTGAACTGGCTACAGCCTGAACAAAGACGACAGTATCACTGGTTTCAATTTATTTTCAAATGTATTCATTTCAATTTACCACCATATCTGAAATGCTTTTTTGTTCAATATACTCCAGTCTATTCCCTTCGACATTGCCGATGTCTGTCTTTTACTGTCCCTCACATTCACAAAGAAGTTGGTCGGAGATCCTTCCACTTTAAGGCTCCTTTGGACTGGAACAATCTCCCTCCATCTCTGAGATCACTCACCTCCTTTGGCACCGTTAGAGGTGCTTTGTTTATGCATTTGAAAACTGAATGTCACTGTTTTTAATGGCAATGGTTAAGTGGGAGAGAAAAAGAAAAAAAAAAACAAAGTTTACATTGAGATGGTTTTGGGGGGAGGGGATTATGTGAGCAGAATTGTCCTGTAATGTCTGATTTTGTGTGTTATGTCATGTCTTTGTTGTAAGGTGTTTTATTGTCCTTTTGTTGTAATGTTGTTGTTGCATGTGTTTGGTCCCCCTTGAAAACGAGATGATGCATCTCAAGGGGCTTTCCATAAATAAATTCAAATTCAATTCAAATTCAGAGGAAGGGCAGCGTGTTGATTTGATGGTAAATGCCAGGCCACTGAACCGAGTTGAGCAGATTTTGAGATACATTCACTTTGTTGATAACTATTCACAGGAGCAGGAAAATACTGATTAACTCTTCAAAATCAGGCCAATGTTGGATACACTCAGAAAAACCTCCGTTCAGCTGTGGTTCCTAAAAAAATCTACTCAACTGATGAACAGATCATTCCATTCAAGGGGTGATTGTCTCTCAAGCAGTACATCCAAAAGAAACCCAAACCCTGGGGTTTGACACAATGCACTGATGTACTTTTATATATTTGTATATTTGAAAGAATGTTTGCCAAAGTAGTACACTGACAAGTACTGGAGGGCATGTTCATTGTTATAGTTGGAGTTATTTAGACTGTACTATCGGTGCTTCAAAGAAGTTTATTTTTCTCTGGTTAAATGTCTTTGCAATACATTTAACAGTTCTGGAATATGTTCAAAATATATGAACACAATGTTATAGAGCAAACAAAAACATGTTTTAAAGTATTTACAATATTTCTTTTTAATCATTGTTTTCTCAAACACATATTTCATCTGTTCTTCAAATGCGCGTTGTCCACCCTAGTGGACATGTCACCAACTCCTTGAAAATACATGTTTGAAAAAAATGAAGGTGATTATTATTTTTTCATGCCTAAAGAGTAATAAAAACACTTTGGAAAAAAATCCTGAAGTAGCCGATCATAATTCATGCATGAAAGGGTTAAAGGTATCGTCTCGGTGTCGGCTCAGTATCGGCTCGGTATCGGCTCGGTATCGGCTCAGTATCGGCTCAGTATCGGCTCGGTATCGGCTCGGTGTCGGCTCAGTATCGGCTCGGTATCGGCTCGGTGTCGGCTCAGTATCGGCTCGGTGTCGGCTCAGTATCGGCTCGGTATCGGCTCAGTATCGGCTCGGTATCGGCTCGGTATCGGCTCGGTATCGGCTCGGTATCGGCTCGGTGTCGGCTCAGTATCGGCTCGGTATCGGCTCGGTATCGGCTCAGTATCGGCTCAGTATCGGCTCAGTATCGGCTCAGTATCGGCTCGGTATCGGATCAGTATCGGCTCAGTATCGGATCAGTATCGACTCAGGTGTAAAACAGTGCATTTTGATGACGTGAATGCGATGGTTTCGATCTCATAATGAACGTGTCCTGTGTTTGTTTCTTATTCTGTTTCTTTGGTGATTATTTAAAACAGAACCAAAGACAAACAACTACGAGGCAGAACTGAATTTGATAAATTCACTTTTACTGAATACACTCGGAGTCATTTCAACAACTGTGTATTTGAAGTGGTTAATATTTTATTTTCATGTTAAATGAGTCTAAATATCTTTGTTTGATCAGATCTGTTGGTCTGGAAGAACCCGACTCTATTTAACCAAATGTATTTGTCATTTTATTATCATTTTGTGGCGTGGCCTATAATGACAAGTCTTTTGCAACTGTCACAATCAATGGTTATAATATATATATAAATGTAATATAATGTATATAAATGTAATATAATGTATATAAATGTAATATAATGTATATAAATGTAATATAATGTATATAAATGTAATATAATGTATATAAATGTAATATAATGTATATAAATGTAATATAATGTATATAAATGTAATATAATGTATATAAAGTATAATTACAAACCTACAATGACCGTCATGAGCTCAAAGTAAACCTGCTCGTGGATAACGTTTCTACAGCGGCTCCTCCTGCTGTTTGGACTTTTGTGACAGAGAAGACGCTGAGCTTTGAGCCAGTGTTTGTTTCATCTCAAACACAGACCGGGTCAAAGTCCTTCTCACCTTGTTCTTCTGGTACAGCAGAGGCCCAGAGAACGCCGCCACGTCCGCTGAAAGGCACACGTGAGCGTTACACACGATTGTGACGTGTGTGTAATAACTGTGTGTAATTACTGTGTGTAATAATAACTGTGTAATAACTGTGTAATAACTGTGTAATTACTGTGTTTTCTGACCGAGTATGATCAGGGTGAGGCCGTTGAACACTGCTCCAATGTAGGTCAGGATCCACATGACTCCAGCGCACTGAACACACAACAGTCACATACGGTACAGTACTACAGTACTACAGTGCTACAGTGCTACAGTACTACAGTACTACAGTGCTACAGTACTACAGTACTACAGTACTACAGTACTACAGGAGGGCAGTACCTTGAGGGAGTCCACCAGGTCCTGGACCAGCACGAGTCTCCGGGTCTGGACCAGGAAGCGGTTCAGATAAATCCGGGTCTGATCCGAGAACTGTCTGACCGAGTCCTGGGTCAGCTCCAGGTCCCGCTCCAACAGAGACCTGTCCAACACAAGAGCAACACAGTGTTTAACCCCGCCCACTTCTGACCATTTATGTCAATGGAGAAGTAAAGCGCAGCAGAGGCTCGTTTCACAGGACGGTCCTGGTGTTTCCACTGCACCGCCCCGTTTGAGGGTCCAGCTCCTCCCTCTCTGTAGACCACGGACCGGTTTAGAGCGAGATGATTGGACAAGAGAGAATGCAGACTCGGGTGAGAACCATTAGCACGTTAGCATCATCTGTTTCCTGTTTGATATTTCCAGCTCACAATCATCACATGATCCAGACGCACGACATAACGAGGCTCAAACGCGGCCTAGAGCCTCTGCAGGAAATAAGTGCAGGACAAACAGGAAGTAGTTTCCTGTGGACTGTAGCTTTAGCCACGTCGCAGACACAAACGTGGAATGATCAAACGTCTTGTTGTGAGATCGGCCGCGTGAAGAAGCGCAGCTCACGTCTGATCTGTGATGTTTGGGTCGTCAGCAGCTCTGGCCCGTGGGCCGGACCTCGTGGGCCGGTCCAACAGAGCCGGCCCGGGGAGCTCCACAGTGGGCCGTGGGACCCGCCTCAGGGGCACAGACGAGGCCACAGTGTGACTCTGATTAAAGCACATGAACAGGACCGCCCCCTTTACATAGACAGGGCGGCCCTGTCAGGAAAGGACCAGTGGTTCTGGTTCTGGTGCTGGTTCTGGTTCTGGTGCTGGTTCTGGTGCTGGTTCTGGTGCTGGTTCTGGTGCTGGTTCTGGTGCTGGTTCTGGTTCTGGTTCTGGTTCTGGTTCTGGTTCTGGTTCTGGTGCTGGTTCTGGTGCTGGTGCTGGTTCTAGTTCTGGTTCTGGTTCTGGTTCTGGTTCTGGTTCTCGTTCTGGTGCTAGTGCTGGTTCTCAGATTCAGATTCAGAAAACTTTATTGATCCCAGAGGGCAATTCATTTGCAGCATTTCCCAGAGCAGTTCACACACAAACACACAAAACACACACTGCGTGAGTCCATTCCACAGTTACAACAACATTATTTACAATAAAATGAGCAAATACTGCCATTCAAATTCAACAGTTTAATCGCGGAGGGCACGAAGGAGTGGGAAAAACGATTTGTTTTCCTCATTGGTGCATAAAAACGGCGCCCTGAAGGCATAATGACAAACTCAGGAGTCAGAGGGTGTTGAGGTTGTCCCAGGATGCTCTTTGCTCCTCCCACAGAGAGTGAAGGTCCCTCAATTTGATGCCTGTCATTTTTGAGCAGGTTTTAACAATTGCCTGCAATGTATTTTTGTCCTTTAAGGACAAGCCGTGGAACCAGCAGATAAAAGAAAAAGTAAGAAGGCTTTCGATAAAAGAACAATAAAAATTATTAAGAATAGTTCTGTTTACATTAAAAGAGTTTAGTCTCCTCTGCTGTCCTCGTTTCACAATGGACTCTGCGTTCAGGTCAAACCTCAGTTTGTTGTCGATTAAAGTTCCAAGATATTTATAACTCTCGACGACTTCCACCTCCTCGCCCTGGATGACACTAACACTGTGTGAAGCTGCACGTCTGAAGTCTATTTCCATGTCCTTTGTTTTAGAAACATTTAAATCAAGAAAATTGTCCTCACACCATTTTACAAATTGTACCAGAGCAGGCCCATGGTTGGCCTCAGGTCCTGACAATAGAGTCACCAGAACTGTGTCATCGGAACATTTTATGGGAGAACTGTTCTTCAGAGGATCTGCAGCTGTCTGTACAGGATGAAAAGCAGAGGGGAAAGGACGCAGCCTTGGGGAGACCCTGTGTTAGATATGGAGGGAGGAGACATGTTTCCATTCACAAACACACGCTGAACCCGGTCAGTAAGAAAATTTAAAATCAATAAGAGCAGCTGGTCTGGAAGGTTCAAATCTGAAGCCAGTCCTTGGATCAAAATATGAGGCTGAGGACGAGTCTGACATGTGCCCCAGTGTTGTCAAGGCGCCTGAGGACGAGTCTGACATGTGCCCCAGTGTTGTCAAGGCGCCTGAGGACGAGTCTGACATGTGCCCCAGTGTTGTCAAGGCGCCTGAGGACGAGTCTGACATGTGCCCCGTGTTGTCAAGGCGCCTGTGAACTGTGTTCAGTAAGTATAACTTAGCATCTTCCACTCCTTTTTTAGGCTGATAGGCAAATTGCAGTGGATCGAGTTTCCCTTCAGTTAAAAGCAGAATATTAGACTTAAAATAAGTTCAGAGCGTTTCATGATGTGACGTGACGTGACGTGACGTGACGTGACGTGAGGTGATGTCAGTGCCGCTGGTCTGAAGTCTCTCAGTTCCTTAGACTTGTTCGTTTTGGGAAGTGGTATCACCGTCGATGTTCTTCCACAAAATGGGAATTTCACAAATATCAACACACTTTTGAAACAATCTACTAAAGACAACACTGAGCTGAGTGGCACAGTGGTGAAGCCCCGCCCACAGATGGCGTCGGGGCCCCTTCCCTTCCTTTACCTTTTTAAATAAGACACAAACCTGGTTTTGCGAAATCACAATTTCATGAACAGGTTTAAGACAATCCCTACATTCAGACAATTGTTCTAGCAGATGTGTTCTTTCAAAACGAGCAACTCAAAGTCAGGCAACCCGTCCACAGTGACTGGTCCTCGGTCCTCTTTTTGGAGGCTACTGGAGGCCATGGTCTTCATGCCCTCCAAGCTGCTCTGAGGTCACTGCACTGGGCTCTTTCCTTGTATTATAGTCGGGCTGTTCTTAAATCCCTTTTACCTCCCTGGAGACTTCCTTTTCCTCCAGTTGGTCACCAGTGCAGTAGACCACTTTCTTTTTATTTATAGTTGATTTAAGCTCCTTTGTTACCCATGGTTTGTGATTTGGATAAATAACAACCTTTTTAGATGGGACGATGGAATCAACACAAAAAGTGAAGAAACAGATTCGCACAAGTCATTGATATCATCACATGCGTCAAAGAAGCAGCAGTCTGTACATTCAAACGAAGCTTGGAGAGTAGAAATGCTGTCCTCTGACCAACATTTCACTGATTTCCACCCGTGGCAGACGCCTGAATACAGGGGTATACCGTGGCATAAGGTACACGCAGTTATGATATGATGATCCCAGAGGAGGGGCGGGGCTTGTACGCACCACTCACGGTGCCGTAACATAAGTCCAGGGTCGTACTCCTCTGTGGTACATGTGACATACTGTTCATATGTTTTAAGAGTCACACCAAGTCTGCAGTGATTTAAGTCCCCTAGAATGAATTTCGGGGCATCGGGACAGATAGTGTCAAGACGGTGCGTGACGTCACCAATCAGCTGTGCAGCGGCTGCAGCGTCAGCACGGGGATGCACGTAAACAACCGTAAAGAGCTGCTTGAACTCTGCAGGTAAAAAGGTCGCAAGAGAGATCGATAATAGTTCGACATCAGGAGTACAGATCCTTTCTCTCACTATAACAGTGTTGCAGTACCTTTTGTTTACGTAGCAACAAACTCCTCCTCCACGCGTCTTGTTGGTGATTTCCTTGTTTCGGTCCAGTCTGAGAGGAGCCCCAAAGCCCCTCAGGGATAAATCCTCATCTCTATCCGAGTCGGTGAGCCAGGTTTCGGTGAAGACGAGTAAGCAGGCATTCTTGACTTCTTGCCTGACCGTGGCCCAAGATTCCAGCTCATCGATCTTGTTTCGATTGATCTGTGCGTTCCCAGAAGGATGAGAGGAGCGCAGGTAGTTTCTTGGCGATCCTGCAGGCTCATCTGTTTTAATCTTCGGTGTATTCCACCTCGCTTTCCCCTTTACGCCGCCCAGTTTTAGCCGTCAGGCGGTGAAGCTCCGGTGGGATGTCCGGCGGTGGCACGACAGTTTTCGGGGAGAACTGGAGCTGGATTAAGGACTCTCGGCTAAAGGTAATGCGCGGTAGAGCACCTTCCCAGAGCGCGCTCGGTTCGTTCGTCCCATGACTCGTATAAAACACGATAAACAGTGCGCATAAGAGCAACAAGTAGTCCAGTTTGAGAATCCACATTGTTGATCAATTTGAAAGCTGACACGCCAATCACACAGACAAAAGTTCATAGAAATCAATCACTGCTCGAGGTAGCTACCCGGTCGCACGCTGGGCGGAGCGCCCCGGAAGACC
>CM033622.1:411906-582112 GCA_019453435.1 Rhinogobius similis
GACACCACGGGACACCGGGACTACGGGACACACAGGGAGCACAAGCATCAGGCCCGGGACACCCGCAGGGACACGGGACTTCAGGACACCACTGAGACACACAGGACACCACCAGGACAAGCACAGGGGCACACGGGACTACCTACGGGGAGCACAAGCATCAGGCCCCGGGACACACGGGACACACAGGCATCAGGCCCCGGGACACACGGGACACACAGGACACACGGGACACACAGGCAGCCACGAGCATCAGGCGGGACACCACGGGACACACACAGGACACTGCACGGGACACACCCAGGACACACACGGGACACCAGGACTGGGACACCACCACGGGACACCACAGGGACCTGCAGGGACACACAGGGAGCACAAGCATCAGGCCCTGGACACCTGGGACCACCTAGGACACAGGGACACACAGGACACACACGGGACACACACAGGGACACAGGGGCCTTTGGGACTGCAGGACAGCACAGGCATCAGGCCCGGGACACAGGGGACACCGCGGGACCACACACAGGACACCACGGGACACAGGGGACTGGGGACAGGGACACCACCGGGACACACCACGGGACACCACGGGACACACCAGGACACTGGGCAGCACAAGCATCAGGCCTGGGACACCACGCAGGACACACGGGACACCACCCAGGACACACACAGGACACCACTGGGACACACACAGGCATCAGGCCCCGGGACACACGGGACACACAGGACACACGGGACACACAGGACACACGGGACACACGGGACACACAGGCAGCACAAGCATCAGGCCCCGGGACACACGGGACACACGGGACACACGGGACACACAGGCAGCACAAGCATCAGGCCCCGGGACACACGGGACACACGGGACACACGGGACACACAGGACACAGGACACGGGACACACACGGGACACACCACGGGACACCACGGGACACACGGGACTGGGACACCGCGGGACACCGCACGGGACCACACAGGCAGCACAAGCATCAGGCCGGGGACACCACGGAGACACCACGGGGACACCACACCGAGGACACACAGGACACACAGGACACACGGGACACACAGGACACACAGGACACACGGGGAGCACAAGCATCAGGCCCCGGGACACCGCGGGGACCTACACTACACAGGCATCAGGCCCAGGGACTACTGGGACACACAGGACACACGGGACACACAGGCATCAGGCCCCGGGACACACGGGACACACAGGACACACGGGACACACAGGCATCAGGCCCCGGGACACACGGGACACACGGGACACACACAGGCAGCACGAGCATCAGGCCCCGGGACACACGGGACACACAGGACACACGGGACACACAGGACACACACTTGCGGGACACCACACGGGACCACCACGGGACACACCGGACGGGACACCACGGGACACACAGGAGCACCAAGCATCAGGCCCGGGACACCACCGGGGACACCACCGGGTTTTACACCTGGGCAGGGACAAACATCAGGCCCCGGGACCACCACAGAGACACACAGAACACGGGACACACACAGGCATCAGGCCCCGGGACACAGGGGACACACGGGACACACAGGCAACACAAGCAACAGGCTTGGGACACGGGACAGCCACACAGGACACCACCGGGACACAGGGGACACAGGGGACACCACCCGCGAGGTTACACCACGGGACACACGGGACACACGGGACACACAGGCAGCACAAGCATCAGGCCCCGGGACACACGGGACACACGGGACACACGGGACACACAGGACACACGGGACAGCACAGGCATCAGGCCCCGGGACACAGGGGACACACGGGACACACAGGACACACGGGACACAGGGGACACAGGGGACACACGGGACACACGGGACACACGGGACACACGGGACACACAGCGCTGACATCAGGCCGGGACACCACGGGACACCACGGGACACAGGACACACAGGACACCGCAGGACACCGGGCATCAGGCCCCGGGACACACGGGACACAGGGGACACACAGGACACACAGGACACACAGGACACACGGGACACACAGGCAGCACAAGCATCAGGCCCCGGGACACCACGGAGACCACCACCGGGACACCACACGGGACACACAGGCAGCACAAGCATCAGGCCCCGGGACACGGGACACACAGGGACACACACGCGGGACACCGGGACACCTGGGACACAGGACTACACCGGGACACACAGGACACCACGGGACACCACGGGACACTGAGCGCACAAGCATCAGGCCCGGGACACACGAGGACACCACCTGCAGGACCTGCAGGACACACAGGACACTGGGACACCACGGGACACTGGGACACACAGGACCTGCAGGGAGCACAAGCATCAGGCCCAGGACACACAGGGCGCCCACACAGGACACCACCCGGGACACACAGGCATCAGGCCCCGGGACACACGGGACACACAGGACACACGGGACACACAGGCATCAGGCCCCGGGACACCCGGGACACGGGACACCACGGGACACCACACACCGCAGGGACACACAGGCAGCCACGAGCATCAGGCCCCGGGGACACCACCTTGGGACACACAGGACACACAGGACACTGGGACACACAGGACACACCAGGACACCACAGGGACTACACGGGACACACAGGGAGGACAAGCATCAGGCCCAGGACACGGGACACCACAGGACACACAGGACACTGCCCAGGGACAGCACAGGCGTGGGCCCCACGGGACTGCAGGGGACACCAGGACACTGGGACACCACGGGACTGGGGACTGGGGGACACACGGGACTGCAGGACACACTATGGGACACCGCCCAGGTTTGGAGCGGCACAAGCATCAGGCCCGGGACCACAGGACACGGACCTACGGGACCCCTGGACCTGTGGAGTTACTTACAGGCATCCCAGGCCAAGGACTGGGGACCTACGGAGATTTTCAGACACAGGGACTGGGGACACACGGGGACACCACGAGGACACACAGACGCTGAAAGCATCAGGCCGGGACACACAGGACCTGCAAGGGACACTGGTGGGGGCTTACCCACAGGCAGCTGGCATCGGGCCGGGTCACGGGACACACGGGACACACAGGACACACGGGACACACAGGACACACAGGACACACGGGACACACAGGACACACAGGACACACGGGACACACGGGACACACAGGGAGGACAAGCATCAGGCCCCGGGACACACGGGACACAGGGGACACACGGAGGACAGGCATCAGGCCCCGGGACACACAGGACACACGGGACACACAGGCAGGACAAGCAGAGGGGGCCCTTCAGTTGGCAGGTGCGGTCCTGCCCACGCATTACCCGGCGTGCCCAGCTCTGATGTTCCTACCTGTCGGGTAAGTCCGAGGCAAAGCCGTCTCTGTAGGCGTCCCACCCTCTGAAAGAAGTCCACACCGAGCCAGTCCTCTGCCGCTGGACCACACCTGAGGCAGAGGTCAGAGGTTACACTGAGCCCCAGAGGTTCCAGAGTGCACACTGAGCAGAGGTCCAGAAGGTCAGAGGTCACACTGAGCAGAGGTCAGGAGGTCACCACTGAGGGGTCCAGAGGTCACACTACAGAGAGGTCAGAGGTCACACTGAGCAGAGGTCAGAGGTCACACTGAGCAGAGGTCAGAGGTCAGAGGTCACACTGAGCCCCCAGAGGTCAGAGGTCACACTGAGCAGAGGTCAGAGGTCACACTGAGAGGTCAGAGGTCACACTGAGAGGTCAGAGGTCACACTGAGCAGAGGTCAGAGGTCAGAGGTCACACTGAGCAGAGGTCAGAGGTCAGAGGTCACACTGAGCCCCCAGAGGTCAGAGGTCACACTGAGCAGAGGTCAGAGGTCATACTGAGCAGAGTTCAGAGGTCACACTGAGGCACAGAGGTCCAGAGGGTCACACTGAGCAGAGGTCAGAGGTCACACACACTGAGCAGAGGTCAGAGGTCACACTGAGCAGAGGTCAGAGGCATAGACATAACAATAGTGGACAGACGGTTGTGGCTCCGCCCCTTTCATGATAATGCGGCTCAGTCATGGAGAATTCAAAATGGCCGCGGGTTAGCCCCCACCACTCCCCCCTCGGTGGGGAGGCGGGGGGAGGGCGACTTTGGGGCGGCCTTTTGCTGACGTACTGCCGTCACGTTAGCTAACGTCACGGAGCCGTAAGCTAACGTCACGGAGCCGTAAGCTAACGTCACGGAGCCGTAAGCTAACGTCACGGAGCCGTAAGCTAACGTCCCAGAGCCGTAAGCTAGCCCGCGGGCCGTAGCTGCGTCGCGGGCCGTAAGCTAACGTCACGGAGCCGTAGCTAACGTCTGCGGGCCGTAGCTAGCGTCACGCCCCGGAGCCGTAAGCTACGTCGGGCCGTAAGCTAACGTGCACGGGCTTGTAAGCTAACGTCGCGCCAGCCGTAGCTAACACCACGGAGCCGTAAGCTAACGTCACGGCTCCCGGAGCCGTAAGCTAACGTCCCAGAGCCGTAAGCTAACGTCACGGCTCCCGGAGGCTAACGTCACGGAGCCGTAAGCTAACTTCACGGAGCCGTAAGCTAACGTCATGGAGCCGTAAGCTAACGTCACGGAGCCGTAAGCTAACTGCACGGAGCCGTAAGCTAACGTCACGGAGCCGTAAGCTAACTTCACGGAGCCGTGGCTAACGTCTCGGGCGTAGCTAACGTCCGCGGAGCCGTGGCTAACGTCACGGGCCGTAAGCTAACTTTACAGAGCCGTGAAAGCTAACGTCTGAGCCGTAAGCTAACGTCGCGGGCCGTAGCTAACGGTTCGGAGCCGTAGCTAACGCCACGGAGCCGTAGCTAACATCATGGGCAGAGCCGTAAGCTAACTTCACAGAGCCGTAGCTAACGTCACAGAGCCGTAGCTAACGTCACAGAGCCGTGACGCCTTTAACGTCCCAGAGCCGTAAGCTAACTTCACAGAGCCGTAGCTGCGTCACAGAGCCGTAAGCTAACGTCACAGAGCCGTAAGCTAACGTCACAGAGCCCTAAGCTAACGTCACAGAGCCGTAAGCTAACGTCACGGCTCCCGGAGGCTAACTTCACAGAGCCCTAAGCTAACGTCACAGAGCCCTAAGCTAACGTCACAGAGCCCTAAGCTAACGTCACAGAGCCCTAAGCTAACGTCACAGAGCCCTAAGCTAACGTCACAGAGCCCTAAGCTAACGTCACAGAGCCCTAAGCTAACGTCACAGAGCCCTAAGCTAACGTCACAGAGCCCTAAGCTAACGTCACAGAGCCGTAAGCTAACGTTTGAGACCAAAGCCGTATTCTGAGCCTCAGGCTCTAAAGTAGGTTTTCAAACGTCTAACTCCCCATTGACTTGTATTGAATAATTCTACTTCCACAGCGGCCCCTAGTGGTCAGCAGCAGATTGCAAACATGGCAGCTACAGTGGGCGGCTCTATTTGAGCGCGGTAGCCCCGCCCACTGGTCAGAGGTCACACTGAGCCCCCACAGGTCAGAGGTCAGAGGTCAGAGGTCCTCCGTCCGTGCTCGTGTCGAAGTAATGCTTGCAGTAGCAGTAGTAGTACTTGTACACAGTAGTAGTAGTACTTGTACACAGTAGTAGTAGTACTTGTACATAGTAGTACTTGTACACAGTAGTAGTAGTACTTGTACACAGTAGTAGTACTTGTACACAGTAGTAGTACTTGTACACAGTAGTAGTAGTACTTGTACACAGTAGTAGTACTTGTACACAGTAGTAGTACTTGTACACAGTAGTAGTACTTGTACACAGTAGTAGTAGTACTTGTACACAGTAGTAGTAGTACTTGTACACAGTAGTAGTAGTACTTGTACACAGTAGTAGTACTTGTACACAGTAGTAGTAGTACTTGTACACAGTAGTAGTACTTGTACACAGTGGTATGTACTTGTACACAGTAGTAGTGCTTGTGCACAGCAGTAGTACTTGTACACAGTAGTAGTGGTGCTTGTACACAGTAGTGGTGCTTGTGCACGGTGGTAAGTGCACACAGTGGTAGTGCTTGCACACAGCAGTAGTAGTGCTTGTACACATAGTGGTGGCACTTGTACACAGTGGTGGTGCTTGTGCACAGTGGTGGTGCTTGTGCACAGTGGTGGTGCCTGTGCACAGTGGTGAGTGTGCTTGTGCACAGTGGTGGTAGTGCTTGTGCACAGTGGTGAGCCTTGTGCACAGTAGTAAGTGGTGCTTGTGCACAGTGGCAGTGGTGCTTGTGCACAGTGGTAGTGGGTACTTGTGCACAGTGGTGGTGGTGCTTGTACACAGTGGTAGTAGTGCTTGTACACAGTGAGCAGTGAGTGCTTGTGCACAGTGGTAGTAGTGTGCACGTAGGTAGCAGTGCTTGCACACAGTAGTAGTGCTTGTACACAGTGGTAGTGCTTGTGCACGGTGGTAGCAGTGGTAGTGGTGCTTGTGCACAGTGGTAGTAGGTACTTGTGCACAGTGGTAGTGGTGCTTGTGCACTGGTAGTAGTGCTTGTGCACAGTGGTAGTGCAGTGCTTTGTACACAGTAGTAGTAGTGCTTGGCCACACAGTGAGTGGTACTTGTGCACAGTAGTAGTAGTGCTTGTACACAGTGGTAGTGCACAGTAGTAGTAGTGTACCTTACACAGTAAATATTACTTGTGCACAGTACAGCGCGCAGTAGTAGTACCTATTGCAGTAGTAGTAGTACTTGTACACAGTAGTAGTAGTACTTGTACACAGTGGTAGCCTTACAACAGTAGTAGTAGTGCTTGTGCACAGTAGTAGTACTTGTACACAGTAGTAGTAGTACTTGTACACAGTAGTAGTACTTGTACACAGTAGTAGTAGTACTTGTACACAGTAGTAGTAGTACTTGTACACAGTAGTAGTACTTGTACACAGTAGTAGTAGTACTTGTACTCACGGTCCAGCCTCCTCCGTCCGTGCTCATGTCACAAAAGGCCCTGAAGCCTTGAGGAGCCTGAGGAGGAAACACAGAGTACACCGTCCTGACTGAGGAGCCGGAGAGGAGAACCTCACTGCAGTCTGCGGGACGCCCTGTGGACAAGCACGGAACTGCACTGAGGAGGAGCAGGAGGAGGAGCAGGAGGAGGGGCAGGAGGAGGGGCAGGAGGAGGGGCAGGAGGAGGAGGAAAACAAGAAGAGAAACAAGAGGAGGAGCAGGAGGAGGAGCAGGAGGAGCAGGAGGAGGAGCAGGAGGAGGAGCAGGAGGAGGGGCAGGAGGAGGGGCAGGAGGAGGGGCAGGAGGAGGGGCAGGAGGAGGAGGGAGGAGGAGGAGGAGCAGGAGGAGGGAGGAGGAGGAGGAGGGAGGAAGAGCAGGAGGAGGAGGAGCAGGAGGAGGAGGGGCAGGAGGAGGAGCAGGAGGAGGGAGGAGGAGGAGGAGGAGGAAGGGAGGAGGAGGGAGGAGGAGGGCAGGAGGGAGGGAGCAGGAGGAGGGAGCAGGAGGAGGAGGGCAAGAGGAGGGGCAGGAGGAGGAGGAGGAGGAGGCAGGAGGAGGGGAAGGAGGAGGAGAGGAGGAGCAGGAGGAGGAGGAGGAGGAGCAGGAGGAGGAGGAGGAGGAGGGAGGAAGGAGGAGGAGGGAGGAAGAGGAGGGGGCAGGAGGGAGGAGGAGGAGCAGGAGGGAGGAGGGAGGGGCAGGAGGAGGAGGAGGAGGAGGGAAGGAGGGAGCAGGAGGAGGAGAACAGGAGGAGGGAGGGCAGGAGGAGGAAGGGAGGAGGAGGGGCAGGAGGAGGGAGACAGGAGGAGGAGGAGGAGGAGGAGAGGGCAGGAGGAGGAGGGAGGAGGAGGAGGAGCAGGAGGAGGAGCAGGAGGGGAGGAGGGCAGTGAGGGAGGAGGGAGGAGGGAGGGAGGGAGGAGGAGGAGGAGGGCAGGAGGAGAAGAAGGAGGAAGGAGGGAGGAGGAGGGAGGAGGAGGGAGGGGGCAGGAGGAGGGAGCAGGAGGAGGAGGGAGGGGAGGGAGGCCAGGAGGGAGGAGGAGGAGGAGGAGGAGGAGGCCAGGAGGGAGGAGCAGGAGGAGGAGGAGGAGGGAGGGAGCAGGAGGAGGAGGAAGGGAGGAGGAGGAGGAGGGACAGGAGCAGGGGTAGGAGGAGGGAGGAGGACGGAGCAGGAGGGAGGAGCAGGAGGGAGGAGCAGGAGGAGGGGCAGGAGGAGGAGGGAGGAGGGAGGGAGCAGGAGGAGGAGCAGGAGGGAGGCAGGAGGGAGGAGGAGCAGGAGGAGGAGGAGGGAGGGGCAGGAGGGAGGAGGAGGAGGAGGAGGGAGGGACAGGAGCAGGGGGAAGGAGGAGGAGGAGGGAGCAGGAGGAGGACCAGGAGGGAGGGAGCAGGAGGGAGGAGCAGGAGGAGGGAGCAGGAGGGAGGAGGTGGAGGAGGAGGAGAGAGGAGGGGGCAGGAGGAGGAGGAGGAGGGAGGAGGAGAGACAAGAGGGAGGGGCAGGAGGAGGAGGAGGAGGAGAGACAAGAGGAGAGGGAGGGAGACAGGAGGAGGGGGAGAGGAGGAGGGGGCAGGAGGAGGAGCAGGAGGGGAGGGCAAGAGGGAGGGGCAGGAGAGGGAGGAGGAGGGGAGGGACAGGAGCAGGGGAAGGAGGAGGAGGAGGAGGAGGCAGGAGGAGGGGAGGGAGGAGGAGGGGCAGGGAGGAGAGACAAGAGGAGGGGGGCAGGAGGGAGGGGCAGGAGGAGGAGGGAGAAAAACAAGAAAGAGAAACAAAGAGGAGGAGGGAGCAGGAGGAGGAGGGAGCAGGAGGAGGAGGGCAAGAGGGAGGGGCAGGAGGGGAGGAGGGGAGGAGGGGAGCAGGAGGAGGGGCAGGAGGAGGAGGAGCAGGAGGAGGGCAAGAGGAGGGGCAGGAGGAGGAGGAGGAGGAGGAGCAGGAGGAGGGGCAGGAGGAGGAGGTGCAGGAGGAGGAGCAGGAGGAGGAGCAGGAGGAGGGGCAGGAGGAGGAGGAGGAGGGGCAGGAGGAGGAGGAGGGGCAGGAGGAGGAGCAGGAGGAGGAGCAGGAGGAGGAGCAGGAGGAGGTGCAGGAGGAGGACCAAGAGGAGGGGCAGGTGGTGTTACCTGTTTGATGGTTCGGTGCTGAGTTCTGGAGCTGAGACAGAACCTGAAGAGGAACAGAAGAGACCATGAGGACCATCGAACTATAATAAAACCTGGAGATGAATCCAAGATGGCCGTCCTGTTTATGTGACCATACGATTCGTCCGGAAGTGCCATTGCAAGCATGCGCAGTACGAAATAAAGTATAAAATATTTGTTTACGGTGGTGTTCTTTTTATATTCTGTAAAGTTCCAATCTTTGTATTTATTCTATACAAGGAAATACCGTTTTAATATTTATTTATCACTTTTGAAGTGTTAAACCGCGGGTGTTCGCTACGCAGTCGTGTGGTGACGCATTCAAGGAAATGGAAAGATATACGAATATAAAAAGATATTTTGATTGTTCAGATTTGTTTAGATACTTTAAAGAAAAATGTATTAAGATCAGGACCACGTTTTTCTGCTCTATTTATATGGAATAAGATTTATATAACGACCTGTAATGAAGAGCAGCAGCTCTGAGCCTCGATGACGTCAAAGTCAGAGGGAGATTTAAAATTTGAATCGCCTCTGATTTTGTTTCGCACAAACAAAATCAAAATTGGAACTTTACAGAATATAAAAAGAACACCACCGTAAAAAAATATTTTATACTTTATTTCGTACTGCGCATGCTTGCAATTGGACTTCCGGACGAATCGTATTTCCGGGACGAATAGTATGGTCACAGTTTATCCCTGTGGCCTGAGCTCATTGTCACATGACCCCAAAAAAGTTTCTTACTTCCGCATTTACTTCCTGATACGGAGGCGGCCATCTTTGTTTTACTTCCTGATACGAAGGCGGCCATCTTTGTTTTACTTCCTGAAATGATGGCGGCCATCTTTGTTTTAGGGCGCCACGTGACCACAATCCCCCACTTCATATAAAAACGGTAATTTGTGTGATTTTATAAACGGTAGAAAAGAACATTTCCTTCTATTTTATTTAAATACTGATAATAATTCAGTCCTGTCTGTGATTATAATGTGACATTTTAGAAAAAGGCTGCAGTACCTCACACGACCACTAATCAACCTGGGACAGAGGGGGCGGGGCTTATCCAGTTCTTTTAATACATCCATGATGAGGACCTCTGACCCCTGACCTCTGACCCCTGACCCCTGACCCCTGACCTCTGACCTCCTGGGGTCACGGGGGTCACGGGGGTCGTACTTCAGCCGAATCCAAAATAGTTCTTCAATCAACAATTTAACGACATTTAACCTAAAGGATCGAGGATGACCCGGCTCCAGAGGGGAGGAGCCTATTGTACCTGTGTTAGTGGGAGGAGCCTATTGTACCTGTGTTAGTGGGAGGAGCCTGTTGTACCTGTGTTAGTGGGAGGAGCCTATTGTACCTGTGTTTAGTGGGAGGAGCCTATTGTACCTGTGTTAGTGGGAGGAGCCTATTGTACCTGTGTTTAGTGGGAGGAGCCTATTGTACCTGTGTTAGTGGGAGGAGCCTATTGTACCTGTGTTAGTGGGAGGAGCCTGTTGTACCTGTGTTAGTGGGAGGAGCCTATTGTACCTGTGTTAGTGGGAGGAGCCTATTGTACCTGTGTTAGTGGGAGGAGCCTGTTGTACCTGTGTTAGTGGGAGGAGCCTACGGTTGAGGCACACGGTGATATAAAGAGGGTCTGATTGTTTACAATTTACAAATCAAATATCAAAAATAATAATTATCAATAAACAATTGTACATTAATTATTACTAATAATTAAACGTTGGTCTGAAGGTCGTAAGAACGAGACACTGACAGGGTCAGGGGTGTCCCACCTGAGGGTCAGAGGTGTCCCACCTGAGGGTCAGGGGTGTCCCACCTGAGGGTCAGGGGTGTCCCACCTGAGGGTCAGGGGTGTCCCACCTGAGGGTCAGGGTGTCCCACTGCGGTGACCTGAGGGTCAGGGGTGTCCCACCTGAGGGTCAGGGGTGTCCCACGTGTGACCTGAGGGTCAGGGGTGTCCCACCTGAGGGTCAGAGGTGTCCCACCTGAGGGTCAGAGGTGTCCCACCTGAGGGTCAGGGGTGTCCCACCTGAGGGTCAAGGGTGTCCCACCTGAGGGTCAGGGGTGTCCCACCTGAGGGTCAGGGGTGTCCCACCTGAGGGTCAGGGGTGTCCCACCTGAGGGTCAGGGGTGTCCCACCTGAGGGTCAGAGGTGTCCCACCTGAGGGTCAGGTTGTCCCACCTGAGGGTCAGAGGTGTCCCACCTGAGGGTCAGGGGTGTCCCACCTGAGGGTCAGGGGTGTCCCACCTGAGGGTCAGGGGTGTCCCACCTGAGGGTCAGGGGTGTCCCACCTGAGGGTCAGGGGTGTCCCACCTGAGGGTCAGGGGTGTCCCACCTGAGGGTCAGGGGTGTCCCACGTGTGACCTGAGGGTCAGGGGTGTCCCACCTGAGGGTCAGGGGTGTCCCACGTGTGACCTGAGGGTCAGGGGTGTCCCACCTGAGGGTCAGAGGTGTCCCACCTGAGGGTCAGAGGTGTCCCACCTGAGGGTCAGGGGTGTCCCACCTGAGGGTCAGGGGTGTCCCACCTGAGGGTCAGGGGTGTCCCACCTGAGGGTCAGAGGTGTCCCACCTGAGGGTCAGAGGTGTCCCACCTGAGGGTCAGGGGTGTCCCACCTGAGGGTCAGAGGTGTCCCACCTGAGGGTCAGAGGTGTCCCACCTGAGGGTCAGGGGTGTCCCACCTGAGGGTCAGGGGTGTCCCACCTGAGGGTCAGGGTTGTCCCACCTGAGTGAGGGGTGTCCCACCTGAGGGTCTGGGGTGTCCCACCTGAGGGTCAGGGGTGTCCCACCTGAGGGTCAGGGGTGTCCCACCTGAGGGTCAGGGTGTCCCACCTGAGGTCAGGGGTGTCCCACCTGAGGGTCAGGGGTGTCCCACCTGAGGGTCAGGGGTGTCCCACCTGAGGGTCAGGGGTGTCCCACCTGACTCAGGGGTGTCCCACCTGAGGGTCAGGGGTGTCCCACCTGAGGGTCAGGGGTGTCCCACCTGAGGGTCAGAGGTGTCCCACCTGAGGGTCAGGGGTGTCCCACCTGAGGGTCAGGGGTGTCCCACCTGAGGGTCAGGGGTGTCCCACCTGAGGGTCAGGGGTGTCCCACCTGACTCAGGGGTGTCCCACCTGAGGGTCAGGGGTGTCCCACCTGAGGGTCAGGGGTGTCCCACCTGAGGGTCAGGGGTGTCCCACCTGAGGGTCAGAGGTGTCCCACCTGAGGGTCAGAGGTGTCCCACCTGAGGGTCAGGGGTGTCCCACGTGTGACCTGAGGGTCAGAGGTGTCCCATGAACTGTTCCTGAAGCGTAATGTCCTCCTCTTCATGTCCTCCTCTTCATGTCCTCCTCTTCATGTCCTCCTCTTCATGTCCTCCTCTTCATGTCCCCCTCTTCATGTCCTCCTCTTCATGTCCTCCTCTTCATGTCCTCCTCTTCATGTCCTCACTCTTCATGTCCTCCTCTTCATGTCCTCCTCTTCATGTCCTCCTCTTCATGTCCTCCTCTTCATGTCCTCCTCTTCATGTCCTCACTCTTCATGTCCTCACTCTTCATGTCCTCCTCTTCATGTCCTCCTCTTCATGTCCTCCTCTTCATGTCCTCCTCTTCATGTCCTCCTCTTCATGTCCTCCTCTTCATGTCCTCATGTCCTCCTCTTCATGTCTTCATGTCCTCCTCTTCATGTCCTCCTCTTCATGTCCTCCTCTTCATGTCCTCCTCTTCATGTCCTCCTCTTCATGTCCTCACTCTTCATGTCCTCCTCTTCATGTCCTCCTCTTCATGTCCTCCTCTTCATGTCCTCCTCTTCATGTCCTCCTCTTCATGTCCTCCTCTTCATGTCCTCCTCTTCATGTCCTCCTCTTCATGTCCTCATGTCCTCCTCTTCATGTCTTCATGTCCTCCTCTTCATGTCCTCCTCTTCATGTCCTCTTCATGTCCTCATGTCTTCATGTCCTCCTCCTCCTCTGTTGGCTCCTCCCTCCTCCTGCTGAGCCCTGGAGGAGACGCTCCACAGAAGGAGAAGGTGAGGAGGTGTCACCTGTGAACGTGGAGAGGAGCTGCTCCTCGTGGATCCCCAGGGAGCGTTGGCTTGTTCCTGCACCGACTGTTGGAGTCCACGAGGGGAACCAGCAGGTGGGGCGGTCTCGCCCGTGGGGCGGTGGTTCTGTTAGACCACGCCTCCGCCGCCTAAACCAGGTAAACCTCCACACGCTCGTGTTCTTCAGACGGCACGGGTCAGTGTCCGAGCACAAAGAAGACATTTGTAAATGACTTCTTTGTGTCGCAGCAGCTGGAGACGTGGCTCCGCCCCGTGAGGGGCCGGCCTCCTCTGAGCTCCTCCCTCCTGTTCATTGTTCTCCTCGTACCTCTGGCCTCTGTGTTTAAATCCAGAGCCGACAGTGTCCATCAAACACAGCTTGAGCTACAGCACGATGTTCATGTCCAGAGCGGCTCGACTATCGTCCACCAAAGTTGAACAAAGACGTCATTTGTCAAACCCTTTTCTAGTTGTTGGAGACATAAACCTCATGTTTGTGACGAGGATCCTTTGAGCCTGATGCCGTGGGCGGCCCGGGACACACTCTTGACCTGGTTGATCTTTGTCGTTCACAGGTGTCGGACCATCTGCCTGTTTTGTCCTACACCAGGCGCCTGCACAGGAGTTCTGTGGGGCATTTACTTCTGTTGGACACTTCGAGCGCTTCAAGTGTTGATGAGTTAATTAATCTGTTTAACTCCATCTGCTCCTCCATCTGCTCCTCCTTCTGCTCCTCCTTCTGCTCCTCCTTCTGCTCCTCCTTCTGCTCCTCCTTCTGCTCCTCCTTCTGCTCCTCCTTCTGGACTCTGCTGCTCCTTTAAAGCCTGGACTCAAAGGCAGCGCCCGAGCCGTGGTTAAAGGACACACGGGGCTCAGGAGGAGGTGGGAGGAGGAGGTGGAAGGAGGAGGAGGAGGAAGGAGGAGGAGGAGGAAGGAGGAGGTGGAAGGGGAAGGAGGAGGAGGAAGGAGGAGGAGGAAGGAGGAGGAGGAAGGGGGAGGAGGAGGAAGGAGGAGGAGGAGGAAGGAGGAGGTGGAACAGTGAACACTCTGAGCTCGGCCTGTGACCCGAGGGCTTTGAACGCACCGTCCAGAGGGGCCCCTGACTCTGGATGTGAGGGGCCCCTGGCTCCACCGTCTGCTCCAAACCTGGGTGTGAGGGGCCCCTGACTCTGGATGTGAGGGGCCCCTGGCTCCACCGTCTGCTCCAAACCTGGGTGTGAGGGGCCCCTGACGTCGTTAAAGTCGTTAAATCAGCTTTTTATCAGTCGCTCAGTGAAACCACACCCCCCTCAGGCCTTAGACTCTGCACCTCCCTGTGCCGCACCTCCCTGTGCTGCACCTCCCTGTGCTGCACCTCCCTGTGCTGCACCTCCCTGTGCTGCACCTCCCTGTGCTGCACCTCCCTGTGCCGCACCTCCCTGTGCCGCACCTCCCTGTGCCGCACCTCCCTGTGCTGCACCTCCCTGTGCTGCACCTCCCTGTGCTGCACCTCCCTGTGCTACACCTCCCTGTGCCACACCTCCCTGTGCTACACCTCCCTGTGCCACACCTCCCTGTGCCGCACCTCCCTGTGCCGCACCTCCCTGTGCCACACCTCCCTGTGCCACACCTCCCTGTGCCACACCTCCCTGTGCTCCAGGCCACACCTCCCTGTGCTCCGGGCCACACCTCCCTGTGCTCCGGGCCACACCTCCCTGTGCCGCACCTCCCTGTGCCGCACCTCCCTGTGCCGCACCTCCCTGTGCTGCACACACCTCCCTGTGCTCCGGGCCACACCTCCCTGTGCCGCACCTCCCTGTGCCACACCTCCCTGTGCCGCACCTCCCTGTGCTCCGGGCCACACCTCCCTGTGCTCCGGGCCACACCTCCCTGTGCTCCGGGCCACACCTCCCTGTGCTCCGGGCCACACCTCCCTGTGCTCCTGGCCACACCTCCCTGTGCCACACCTCCCTTTGCCACACCTCCCTGTGCTCCGGGCCACACCTCCCTGTGCTCCAGGCCACACCTCCCTGTGCTCCGGGCCACACCTCCCTGTGCCGCACCTCCCTGTGCTGCACCTCCCTTTGCCACACCTCCCTGTGCCACACCTCCCTGTGCTGCACCTCCCTTTGCCACACCTCCCTTTGCCACACCTCCCTGTGCTGCACCTCCCTGTGCCGCACCTCCCTGTGCTCCGGGCCACACCTCCCTGTGCTGCACCCCCCTGTGCTGCACCTCCCTGTGCTGCACCTCCCTGTGCTGCACCTCCCTGTGCCGCACCTCCCTGTGCTCTGGCTGCACCTCCCTGTGCTCCAGGCCACACCTCCCTGTGCTCCGGGCCACACCTCCCTTTGCCACACCTCCCTTTGCCACACCTCCCTGTGCTGCACCTCCCTGTGCCGCACCTCCCTGTGCTCCGGGCCACACCTCCCTGTGCTGCACCCCCCTGTGCCACACCTCCCTGTGCCGCACCTCCCTGTGCCGCACCTCCCTTTGCCACACCTCCCTGTGCCACACCTCCCTGTGCCACACCTCCCTGTGCCGCACCTCCCTGTGCCACACCTCCCTGTGCCACACCTCCCTGTGCTCCGGGCCACACCTCCCTGTGCCACACCTTCCTGTGCCACACCTCCCTGTGCACCGGGCAACACCTCCCTGTGCCACACCTCCCTGTGCCACACCTCCCTGTGCCACACCTCCCTGTGCCACACCTCCCTGTGCCACACCTCCCTGTGCCACACCTCCCTGTGCTCCGGGCCACACCTCCCTGTGCCGCACCTCCCTGTGCTCCGGGCCACACCTCCCTGTGCCACACCTCCCTGTGCCACACCTCCCTGTGCCACACCTCCCTGTGCCACACCTCCCTGTGCCACACCTCCCTGTGCCGCACCTCCCTGTGCTCCGGGCCACACCTCCCTGTGCTCCGGGCCACACCTCCCTGTGCTCCGGGCCACACCTCCCTGTGCTCCGGGCTCCATGATCTCGTCCCGAGGGGGCGGGGCTTCGTGTGGGGCAGGTCCCAGACTCTGGACAGTCGTCTCTGACGTTAGAACAGACTTTGTTTCAAACCCATTTGTGTTCAGGGGCTTTGAACACAAACTGAGCTGAACATTTGTGTTTTATTTGAGTCTGTTTTGTCTGATTGTGTTTATGATGAGAAATGAGGCTCACAGCAATAGCAGCGTCACCTGATGATGTCACCAGGTGGACCAGACTGTGAGCTCTGCAGGTTGACCTCTGACCTTTGTGAACTCTTCCTGGTTCCGCCGCACGGACTCCGCCTCCTGACGTAGAAGTTCCGCCTCTTTTCGCAGCTGGTGGGCGTGTCCCGAACGGTGATCGGTCGGAGCCAGGCCCCGCCCCTCGCTCTCCTGATTGGTCAGCGCCGACAGCAGCGACGTCTGCAGCGCCTCGAGCCTCAGGAGAGTCCGGTCCAGATCCCAGCACCGGGCCTCCAGAACCGGGTCTGAACCGGGACTCTGACCAGGACTCTGACCAGGACTCTGACCCGGACTCTGACCAGGACCCTGACCAGGACTCTGACCCGGGGTCAGACCAGGACCAGGTTTAGAGGAGAGTCTTGGACCCAGAGAGAATCTGAGGAACAAACAAACGTAAAGACGACTCAAACCTGTGACAAACACGTTCAACACAAGTGTTTAAGGACCTCAGGACCTCAAGGGCCTCAGGGCCTCAGGACCTCAGGACCTCAAGGGCCTCAGGGCCTCAGGACCTCAAGGGCCTCAGGACCTCAGGACCTCAGGGCCTCAGGACCCTCAGGACCCTCAGGACCTCAGGGCCTCAGGACCCTCAGGACCCTCAGGGCCTCAGGACCTCAAGGGCCTCAGGGCCTCAGGGCCTCAGGACCTCAGGACCTCAGGACCTCAAGGGCCTCAGGGCCTCAGGACCTCAGGGCCTCAGGACCTCAGGACCTCAGGACCTCAGGACCTCAGGACCTCAGGACCTCAGGGCCTCAGGACCCTCAGGACCTCAAGGGCCTCAGGACCTCAGGACCTCAGGACCTCAGGGCCTCAGGACCCTCAGGACCTCAGGGCCTCAGGACCCTCAGGACCCTCAGGGCCTCAGGACCTCAGGACCTCAGGACCTCAGGACCCTCAGGCCCTCAGGACCTCAGGACCTCAGGGCCTCAGGACCCTCAGGACCTCAGGACCCTCAGGACCTCAGGGCCTCAGGACCTCAGGACCCTCAGGACCCTCAGGGCCTCAGGACCTCAGGACCTCAGGACCTCAGGACCTCAGGACCTCAGGACCTCAGGGCCTCAGGACCTCAGGGCCTCAGGACCCTCAGGGCCTCAGGACCCTCAGGGCCTCAGGACCTCAGGACCTCAGGACCTCAGGCCCTCAGGACCTCAAGGACCTCAGGACCTTCAGGACCTCAGGACCTCAGGACCTCAGGCCCTCAGGACCTCAGGGCCTCAGGACCTCAGGACCAGTACCTGTCGGTCAGGGGCGTCAGGGGCAGGAGGTTGAAGTGCAGAGCCGTGAGAGTCACAGCTGAAACTGAAGTGAAGATCAGGAGCCCGAGAAGAGTCCAGAGAGTCCTCCTGCAGCACTGAAACAGAACCAGAACCAGGACTGAACCAGAACCAGAACCAGGACTGAACCAGAACCAGAGAAACAGGAAACAGCTGATGCTAACGTGCTTTGCTAGCGGCTCCACAAACAAACAAACAGAGTTGATGAACCTCCAGGTGTAATATTTATGATCTGAGGCCTGGTCCTGGTCCTGGTCTGGTCTGGTCCTGGTCCTGGTCCTGGTCTTAGTCTTGGTCTTGGTCTTGGTCTTGGTCTTGGTCCTGGTCCTGGTCCTGGTCTCGGTCCCGGTCCTGGTCCTGTCTGGGGCCGGAGCCTGATCTGATTATAGACTCAGGATAATCTGGTTTAGTCTCAAAGAACGTGAGCAAATCCTGGATCTGCTGCAGCTGTTCTACACCAGACCAGGATTAAGACCAGACCAGGACCAGGACCAGGACTAGACCAGGACTAGGGCCAGGGCCAGAGACCAGAGACCAGAGACCAGGACCAGGATTAAGACCAGGACCAGGACCAGGACTAGACCAGGACCAGGACCAGGGCCAGGGCCAGGACTAGACCAGGGCCAGGACCAGGGTCAGGGCCAGGACCAGAGACCAGGACCAGGACCAGGACTACACCAGGGCCAGGACTAGACCAGGACCAGGACCAGGACTAGACCAGGACCAGGGCCAGGACCAGGACCAGGACCAGGACCAGGACCAGGACCAGGACTAGACCAGGACTAGGGCCAGGGCCAGAGACCAGAGACCAGAGACCAGGACCAGGATTAAGACCAGGACCAGGACCAGGACTAGACCAGGACCAGGACCAGGGCCAGGGCCAGGACTAGACCAGGGCCAGGACCAGAGACCAGGACCAGGACCAGGACTACACCAGGACCAGGACTAGACCAGGACCAGGACTAGACCAGGACTAGGGCCAGGGCCAGAGACCAGGACTACACCAGGGCCAGGACTAGACCAGGACCAGGACCAGGACTACACCAGGGCCAGGACTAGACCAGGACCAGGACCAGGACTAGACCAGGACCAGGGCCAGGACCAGGACCAGGACCAGGACCAGGACCAGGACCAGGACCAGAGACCAGAGACCAGAGACCAGAGACCAGAGACCAGAGACCAGAGACCAGACCAGGACCAGGACCAGGACCAGAAATAATCCGTGATGAGGCTTTAAACTGACTTTGTGATGTGCTTCCTGTCATTTTACATTTTTATTTTCTTCACCCCCCGGGGCCCCCGGCTGTACCTGTGTGGCCCCCGTGTCCCCCCGGGCCCCCCGGCTGTACCTGTGTGGCCCCCGTGTCCCCCCGGGCCCCCCGGCTGTACCTGTGTGGCCCCCGTGTCCCCCCGGGCCCCCCGGCTGTACCTGTGTGGCCCCCGTGTCCCCCAGGCCCGGGCTGTACCTGTGTGGCCCACGTGTCCCCCCGGGGCCCCCGGCTGTACCTGTGTGGCCCCCGGGGCCCCCGGCTGTACCTGTGTGGCCCCCGTGTCCCCCCGGGCCCCCCGGCTGTACCTGTGTGGCCCCCGTGTCCCCCCGGGGCCCCCGGCTGTACCTGTGTGGCCCCCGGGCCCCCCGGGGCCCCCGGCTGTACCTGTGTGGCCACCGGGCCCCCCGGGGCCCCCGGCTGTACCTGTGTGGCCCCCGGGCCCCCCGGCTGTACCTGTGTGGCCCCCGGGCCCCCCGGGGCCCCCGGCTGTACCTGTGTTCTGGGCTGGGGTTTGGAGTCGAGCTCTGAGCTGCTGTTGTTCATGATGGTCCAACGATCGTTCAGCGTCATCTGCAAAACACACACATCATGGCCCACATTATGATAGTGGTTCAGGCTCATGGCCCACATTATGATAGTGGTTCAGGCTCATGGCCCACATTATGATAGTGGTTCAGGCTCATGGCCCACATTATGACAGCGGCTCATGGCCCACATTATGACAGCGGCTCATGGCCCACATTATGACAGCGGCTCAAGCTCATGGCCCACATGATGACAGCGGCTCAAGCTCATGGCCCACATGATGACAGCGGCTCAGGCTCATGGCCCACATTATGACAGCGGCTCATGGCCCACATTATGACAGCGGCTCATGGCCCACATTATGACAGCGGCTCAGGCTCATGGCCCACATTATGACAGCGGCTCATGGCCCACATTATGACAGCGGCTCATGGCCCACATTATGACAGCGGCTCAGCTCATGGCCCACATTATGACGGCTCAGGCTCATGGCCCACATTATGACGGCGACTCAGGCTCATGGCCCACATTATGACAGCGGCTCAGGCTCATGGCCCACATTATGACAGCGGCTCATGGCCCACATTATGACAGCGGCTCAGGCTCATGGCCCACATTATGACAGCGGCTCATGGCCCACATTATGACAGCGGCTCATGGCCCACATTATGACAGCGGCTCAAGCTCATGGCCCACATTATGACGGCGGCTCAGGCTCATGGCCCACATTATGACAGCGGCTCATGGCCCACATTATGACAGCGGCTCAGGCTCATGGCCCACATTATGACAGTGGTTCAGGCTCATGGCCCACATTATGACAGCAGCTCATGGCCCACATTATGACAGCGGCTCATGACCCACATTGTGACGGCGGCTCAGGCTCATGGCCCACATTATGACAGCGGTTCAGGCTCATGGCCCACATTATGACAGCGGCTCAAGCTCATGGCCCACATTATGACTGCGGCTCAGGCTCATGGCCCACATTATGACAGCGGCTCATGGCCCACATTATGACAGCGGCTCAGGCTCATGGCCCACATTATGACAGTGGTTCAGGCTCATGGCCCACATTATGACAGCAGCTCATGGCCCACATTATGACAGCGGCTCATGGCCCACATTATGACAGCGGCTCAGGCTCATGGCCCACATTATGACAGCGGTTCAGGCTCATGGCCCACATTATGACAGCTGCTCATGGCCCACATTGTGACGGCGGCTCAGGCTCATGGCCCACATTGTGACGGCGGCTCAGGCTCATGGCCCACATTGTGACGGCGGCTCAGGCTCATGGCCCACATTGTGACGGCGGCTCAGGCTCATGGCCCACATTGTGACGGCGGCTCAGGCTCATGGCCCACATTATGACAGTGGTTCAGGCTCATGGCCCACATTATGACAGCGGCTCATGGCCCACATTGTGACGGCGGCTCAGGCTCATGGCCCACATTATGACAGCGGCTCATGGCCCACATTATGACAGCGGCTCATGGCCCACATTGTGACGGCGGCTCAAGCTCATGGCCCACATTATGACAGCGGCTCATGGCCCACATTATGACGGCGGCTCAAGCTCATGGCCCACATTATGACAGCGGCTCATGGCCCACATTATGACAGCGGCTCATGGCCCACATTATGACAGCGGCTCATGGCCCACATTATGACGGTGGTTCAGAGAAAGGACATCAGAGTGTGACCTGGTGACTCTGTGGTGTTAGCGTTAGCATTAATTAGCGTCAGTTGGTCAGTCCTCAGTGACCTGTGAGCGACAGATGGAGCCCAACCCCTCTCCACTCTGACCCTCAGCTACAGCTCCTCACCCCCATGGGCCCCCACGGGCCCCCACGGGCCCCCACGGACCCACACGGACCCACACGGACCCACACGGGCCCCCACGGGCCCCCAGCCCAGGTCCAGACGAGGTCCACAGTTCCACAAAGATCTCACTCAAACATCTCAAAGATTTCACTGAACACACTCAACATAACGTCAAACGTGAAAGAAAAAGAAAAGACAGAACTGAGCACAGGCAGGTACCGCGCCGACAGGGACGTACCTGCCATGTGTTGGCGTATCAGTCGTTTGTGGGAAAAGGCAAAACAAAGGATTTATCAGAGTTAAACATAAAAAGCAGACGCGGCGCGTAAACTCAAACTCAAACGGCTCTAAACAAAGACATTTTATTAAATTATATCCTGATCATTTCTGTAACGATCCAAACAAAACATTTAAAACAAATGATTTGGAAACTGTGAGACTCTTTGTCCAATCAGAGGCTGAAGCCCAGAGCAGAAGAAGAAGAAGAATCAAACACTCACCTTCAGTCCTGTCCCACGACCAGGTCCAGAGCCAAGTCCAAGTGCAGGACGTTAATCCTGATCCAGGACTCACCGGCTCTGGACCGCCGACCAATCAGGAGGCGGCCCTGAGCTGCAGACCAATCAGGAGGCGGCCCAGAGCTGCAGACCAATCAGGAGGCGGCCCTGAGCTGCAGACCAATCAGGAGGCGGCCCTGAGCTGCAGACCAATCAGGAGGCGGCCCTGAGCTGCAGACCAATCAGGAGGCGGCCCAGAGCTGCAGACCAATCAGGAGGCGGCCCTGAGCTGCAGACCAATCAGGAGGCGGCCCAGAGCTGCAGACCAATCAGGAGGCGGCCCAGAGCTGCAGACCAATCAGGAGGCGGCCCTGAGCTGCAGACCAATCAGGAGGCGGCCCTGAGGTGATGCAGAGGGTCTGGAGGTGGAGCTGGGTGTAGAGGATGAAGAGGAGGGGCCCCAGGACAGAGCCCTGGGGGACGCCAGGGACAGGGAGGGGGCGGGACTGAATGAACTGACTGTGATCAGAGACAGCAGCTCCACCAGACCCTCACAGCGGCTCCACCAGACCCTCACAGCGGCTCCACCAGACCCTCACAGCGGCTCCACCAGACCCTCACAGCAGCTCCACCAGACCCTCACAGCAGCTCCACCAGACCCTCACAGCGGCTCCACCAGACCCTCACAGCGGCTCCACCAGACCCTCACAGCAGCTCCACCAGACCCTCACAGCGGCTCCACCAGACCCTCACAGCAGCTCCACCAGACCCTCACAGCGGCTCCACCAGACCCTCACAGCAGCTCCACCAGACCCTCACAGCGGCTCCACCAGACCCTCACAGCGGCTCCACCAGACCCTCACAGCGGCTCCACCAGACCCTCACAGCGGCTCCACCAGACCCTCACAGCGGCTCCACCAGACCCTCACAGCGGCTCCACCAGACCCTCACAGCGGCTCCACCAGACCCTCACAGCGGCACACACGTGACACACACACGTGACACACACGTGACACACACACGTGACACACACACGACACACACACGACACACACACGACACACACACGTGACACACACACACACACACGTGACACACATGAACCTTTGGCTAACACTGTGGCAGGGCATCTGACATGAACGACACGGGACGGGGGTTTGGTGTTTATTCCATGTTTTTATTCAGGTTTAAGTTTCTTGACGGCTCCGGGCAGTCGGTCCTGAAGCCTGCGCCAAACAAACAAACAAACAAACAAACAAACAAACAAACAAACAAACAAACAAACACAAACAAACAAACAAACAAACAAACAAACAAACAAACAAACACACAAACAAACAAACAAACAAACACAAACACCAGGTCAGAGCGATTCATTTAAAGATCAAACATGAGAAACACAAACACTCACCGCAGCAGAGCCAGGTCCAGCTTCTTCTGAGCGCGCTCCACGAACTGGTCCACCTGAGTCTGGGACAGAACACAGAGACAGAACACACTGAGACAAACCCACTGAGTCTGACACAAACACAGAGACAGAACACACTGAGACAAACCCACTGAGTCTGACACAAACACAGAGACAGAACACACTGAGACAAACCCACTGAGTCTGACACAAACACAGAGACAGAACACACTGAGACAAACCCACTGAGTCTGAGACAGAACACAGAGACAGAACACACTGAGACAAACCCACTGAGTCTGACACAAACACAGAGACAGAACACACTGAGTCTGAGACAAACACAGAGACAGAACACACTGAGACAAACCCACTGAGTCTGAGACAAACACAGAGACAGAACACACTGAGACAAACCCACTGGAGTCTGAGACAAACACAGAGACAGAACACACTGAGACAAACCCACTGGAGTCTGACACAAACACAGAGACAGAACACACTGAGACAAACCCACTGAGTCTGACACAAACACAGAGACAGAACACACTGAGTCTGAGACAAACACAGAGACAGAACACACTGAGACAAACCCACTGAGTCTGAGACAAACACAGAGACAGAACACACTGAGACAAACCCACTGAGTCTGAGACAAACACAGAGACAGAACACACTGAGACAAACCCACTGAGTCTGAGACAAACACAGAGACAGAACACACTGAGACAAACCCACTGAGTCTGAGACAAACACAGAGACAGAACACACTGAGACAAACCCACTGAGTCTGACACAAACACAGAGACAGAACACACTGAGACAAACCCACTGAGTCTGACACAAACACAGAGACAGAACACACTGAGTCTGAGACAAACACAGAGACAGAACACACTGAGACAAACCCACTGAGTCTGAGACAAACACAGAGACAGAACACACTGAGTCTGAGACAAACACAGAGACAGAACACACTGAGACAAACCCACTGAGTCTGAGACAAACACAGAGACAGAACACACTGAGACAAACCCACTGAGTCTGAGACAGAACACAGAGACAGAACACACTGAGACAAACCCACTGAGTCTGAGACAAACACAGAGACAGAACACACTGAGACAAACCCACTGAGTCTGAGACAAACACAGAGACAGAACACACTGAGACAAACCCACTGGAGTCTGAGACAAACACAGAGACAGAACACACTGAGTCTGGAGACAAACACAGAGACAGAACACACTGAGACAAACCCACTGAGTCTGAGACAAACACAGAGACAGAACACACTGAGACAAACCCACTGAGTCTGAGACAAACACAGAGACAGAACACACTGAGTCTGAGACAAACACAGAGACAGAACACACTGAGACAAACCCACTGAGTCTGACACAAACACAGAGACAGAACACACTGAGACAAACCCACTGAGTCTGAGACAGAACACAGAGACAGAACACACTGAGACAAACCCACCTGGAGTCTGAGACAAACACAGAGACAGAACACACTGAGACAAACCCACTGGAGTCTGAGACAGAACACAGAGACAGAACACACTGAGACAAACCCACTGAGTCTGGACACAAACACAGAGACAGAACACACTGGAGTCTGAGACAAACACAGAGACAGAACACACTGAGACAAACCCACTGAGTCTGAGACAAACACAGAGACAGAACACACTGAGACAAACCCACTGAGTCTGAGACAAACACAGAGACAGAACACACTGAGACAAACCCACTGAGTCTGACACAAACACAGAGACAGAACACACTGAGACAAACCCACTGGAGTCTGACACAAACACAGAGACAGAACACACTGAGTCTGAGACAAACACAGAGACAGAACACACTGAGACAAACCCACTGAGTCTGGAGACAAACACAGAGACAGAACACACTGAGACAAACCCACTGAGTCTGAGACAAACACAGAGACAGAACACACTGAGACAAACCCACTGAGTCTGACACAAACACAGAGACAGAACACACTGAGACAAACCCACTGAGTCTGACACAAACACAGAGACAGAACACACTGAGTCTGAGACAAACACAGAGACAGAACACACTGAGACAAACCCACTGAGTCTGAGACAAACACAGAGACAGAACACACTGAGACAAACCCACTGAGTCTGAGACAAACACAGAGACAGAACACACTGAGACAAACCCACTGAGTCTGACACAAACACAGAGACAGAACACACTGAGACAAACCCACTGAGTCTGAGACAAACACAGAGACAGAACACACTGAGACAAACCCACTGGAGTCTGAGACAAACACAGAGACAGAACACACTGAGACAAACCCACTGAGTCTGACACAAACACAGAGACAGAACACACTGAGACAAACCCACTGAGTCTGAGACAAACACAGAGACAGAACACACTGAGACAAACCCACTGAGTCTGAGACAGAACACAGAGACAGAACACACTGAGACAAACCCACTGAGTCTGGAGACAAACACAGAGACAGAACACACTGAGACAAACCCACTGAGTCTGAGACAAACACAGAGACAGAACACACTGAGACAAACCCACTGGAGTCTGAGACAAACACAGAGACAGAACACACTGAGACAAACCCACCTGGAGTCTGAGACAAACACAGAGACAGAACACACTGAGACAAACCCACTGGAGTCTGAGACAAACACAGAGACAGAACACACTGGAGTCTGAGACAAACACAGAGACAGAACACACTGAGACAAACCCACTGAGTCTGAGACAAACACAGAGACAGAACACACTGAGACAAACCCACTGAGTCTGAGACAAACACAGAGACAGAACACACTGAGTCTTAGACAAACTCAGAGACAGAACACACTGAGACAAACCCACTGAGTCTGGAGACAAACACAGAGACAGAACACACTGAGTCTGAGACAAACACAGAGACAGAACACACTGAGACAAACCCACTGAGTCTGACACAAACACAGAGACAGAACACACTGAGACAAACCCACTGAGTCTGAGACAGAACACAGAGACAGAACACACTGAGACAAACCCACTGAGTCTGAGACAAACACAGAGACAGAACACACTGAGTCTGAGACAAACACAGAGACAGAACACACTGAGACAAACCCACTGAGTCTGAGACAAACACAGAGACAGAACACACTGAGACAAACCCACTGAGTCTGAGACAAACACAGAGACAGAACACACTGAGTCTGAGACAAACACAGAGACAGAACACACTGAGACAAACCCACTGAGTCGTAGACAAACACTGATAAAGAACACACTGAGACAAACCCACTGAGTCTGGAGACAAACACAGAGACAGAACACACTGAGTCTGAGACAAACACAGAGACAGAACACACTGAGACAAACCCACTGAGTCTGAGACAAACACAGAGACAGAACACACTGAGACAAACCCACTGAGTCTGAGACAAACACAGAGACAGAACACACTGAGACAAACCCACTGAGTCTGAGATACAAACACAGAGACAGAACACACTGAGACAAACCCACTGAGTCTGAGACAAACACAGAGACAGAACACACTGAGACAAACCCACTGAGTCTGACACAAACACAGAGACAGAACACACTGAGACAAACCCACTGAGTCTGAGACAAACACAGAGACAAACCCACTGAGTCTGAGACAAACACAGAGACAGAACACACTGAGACAAACCCACTGAGTCTGAGACAAACACAGAGACAGAACACACTGAGTCTGAGACAAACACAGAGACAGAACACACTGAGACAAACCCACTGAGTCTGAGACAAACACAGAGACAGAACACACTGAGACAAACCCACTGAGTCTGGGAGACAAACACAGAGACAGAACACACTGAGTCTGAGACAAACACAGAGACAGAACACACTGAGACAAACCCACTGAGTCTGAGACAAACACAGAGACAGAACACACTGAGACAAACCCACTGAGTCTGAGACAAACACAGAGACAGAACACACTGAGACAAACCCACTGAGTCTGAGACAAACACAGAGACAGAACACACTGAGACAAACCCACTGAGTCTGACACAAACACAGAGACAGAACACACTGAGACAAACCCACTGAGTCTGAGACAAACACAGAGACAAACCCACTGAGTCTGAGACAAACACAGAGACAGAACACACTGAGACAAACCCACTGAGTCTGAGACAAACACCAGACGCTGAGAACCTCCAAACCACCTCCAGACGGTTAAAGGTATCGGCTCAGTATCGGCTCGGTATCGGCTCAGTATCGGCTCAGTATCGGCTCGGTATCGGATCAGTATCGGCTCAGTATCGGCTCGGTGTCGGCTCGGTGTCGGCTCAGTATCGGCTCAGTATCGGATCAGTATCGGCTCAGTATCGGCTCAGTATCGGCTCGGTGTCGGCTCAGTATCGGCTCAGTATCGGCTCGGTATCGGATCAGTATCGGCTCGGTATCGGCTCGGTATCGGCTCGGTATCGGCTCGGTATCGGCTCGGTGTCGGCTCAGTATCGGCTCAGTATCGGCTCAGTATCGGCTCGGTATCGGATCAGTATCGGCTCAGTATCGGCTCGGTATCGGCTCGGTGTCGGCTCAGTATCGGCTCGGTATCGGCTCAGTATCGGCTCAGTATCGGCTCAGTATCGGCTCGGTATAGGATCAGTATCGGCTCAGTATCGGCTCGGTATCGGCTTGGTATCGGCTCGGTATCGGCTCGGTATCGGCTCAGTATCGGCTCGGTATCGGCTCAGTATCGGATCAGTATCGACTCAGGTGTAAAACAGTGCATTTTGATGACGTGAATGCGATGGTTTCGATCTCATAATGAACGTGTCCTGTGTTTGTTTCTTATTCTGTTTCTTTGGTGATTATTGATCGAAGAGTTTAAAACAGAATCAAAGACAAACAACTACGAGGCAGAACTGAATTTGATAAATTCACTTTTACTGAATACACTCGGAGTCATTTCAACAACTGTGTATTTGAAGTGGTTAATATTTTATTTTCATGTTAAATGAGTCTAAATATCTTTGTTTGATCAGATCTGTTGGTCTGGAAGAACCCGACTCTATTTAACCAAATGTATTTGTCATTTTATTATCATTTTGTGGCGTGGCCTATAATGACAAGTCTTTTGCACCTGTCACAATCAATGGTTATAATATATATATAAATGTAATATAATGTATATGAATGTAATATAATGGATATAAATGTAATATAATGTATATAAATGTAATATAATGTATATAAATGTAATATAATGTATATAAAGTATAATTACAAACCTACAATGACCGTCATGAGCTCAAAGTAAACCTTTGGCAGAAGCTGCTCGTGGATAACGTTTCTACAGCGGCTCCTCCTGCTGTTTGGACTTTTGTGACAGAGAAGACGCTGAGCTTTGAGCCAGTGTTTGTTTCATCACAAACACAGACCGGGTCAAAGTCCTTCTCACCTTGTTCTTCTGGTACAGCAGAGGCCCAGAGAACGCCGCCACGTCCGCTGAAAGGGCACACGTGAGCGTTACACACGATTGTGACGTGTGTGTAATAACTGTGTAATAACTGTGTAATAACTGTGTGTAATAACTGTGTGTAATAACTGTAATAACTGTGTGTAATAACTGTGTGTAATAACTGTGTGTAATAACTGTGTGTAATAACTGTGTAATAACTGTGTGTAATAACTGTGTGTAATAACTGTGTGTAATAACTGTGTGTAATAACTGTGTAATAACTGTGTGTAATAACTGTGTGTAATAACTGTGTGTAATAACTGTGTGTAATAACTGTGTAATAACTGTGTGTAATAACTGTGTGTAATAACTGTGTGTAATAACTGTGTGTAATAACTGTGTGTAATAACTGTGTGTAATAACTGTGTAATAACTGTGTGTAATAACTGTGTAATAACTGTGTGTAATAACTGTGTGTAATAACTGTGTAATTACTGTGTTTTCTGACCGAGTATGATCAGGGTGAGGCCGTTGAACACTGCTCCAATGTACGTCAGGATCCACATGACTCCAGCGCACTGAACACACAACAGTCACATACGGTACAGTACTACAGTACTACAGTGCTACAGTACTACAGTACTACAGTACTACAGTACTACAGTGCTACAGTGCTACAGTACTACAGTACTACAGTGCTACAGTACTACAGTGCTACAGTACTACAGTACTACAGTACTACAGTACTACAGTACTACAGGAGGGCAGTACCTTGAGGGAGTCCACCAGGTCCTGGACCAGCACGAGTCTCCGGGTCTGGACCAGGAAGCGGTTCAGATAAATCCGGGTCTGATCCGAGAACTGTCTGACCGAGTCCTGGGTCAGCTCCAGGTCCCGCTCCAACAGAGACCTGTCCAACACAAGAGCAACACAGTGTTTAACCCCGCCCACTTCTGACCATTTATGTCAATGGAGAAGTAAAGCGCAGCAGAGGCTCGTTTCACAGGACGGTCCTGGTGTTTCCACTGCACCGCCCCGTTTGAGGGTCCAGCTCCTCCCTCTCTGTAGACCACGGACCGGTTTAGAGCGAGATGATTGGACAAGAGAGAATGCAGACTCGGGTGAGAACCATTAGCACATTAGCATCATCTGTTTCCTGTTTGATATTTCCAGCTCATAATCGTCACATGATCCAGACGCACGACATAACGAGGCTCAAACGCGGCCTAGAGCCTCTGCAGGAAATAAGTGCAGGACAAACAGGAAGTAGTTTCCTGTGGACTGTAGCTTTAGCCACGTCGCAGACACAAACGTGGAATGATCAAACGTCTTGTTGTGAGATCGGCCGCATGAAGAAGCGCAGCTCACGTCTGATCTGCGATGTTTGGGTCGTCAGCAGCTCTGGCCCGTGGGCCGGACCTCGTGGGCCGGTCCAACAGAGCCGGCCCGGGGAGCTCCACAGTGGGCCGTGGGACCCGCCTCAGGGGCACAGACGAGGCCACAGTGTGACTCTGATTAAAGCACATGAACAGGACCGCCCCGTTTACATAGACAGGGCGGCCCTGTCAGGAAAGTACCAGTGGTGCTGGTGCTGGTGCTGGTTCTGGTTCTGGTTCTGGTTCTGGGTGGTTAATATGATGAACCACAACATTGTCACAGATTCTGTTGTTTGTAAAAGACATTTATAAAACCAAGAGTAACAGCCCAAACACTGCCCCCTGTGGGACGACAGAGTCAGTATAAAGAATAAAAGTATAAAAGTATAAAAGTGTATAAAGTATAAAAGTACAAAAGTGTATAAAGTGTATAAAGTATTAAAGTATAAAAGTGTATAAAGTATTAAAGTATAAAAGTGTATAAAGTATTAAAGTATAAAAGTATAAAGTACTTAAACGGATGTCCGTCGTCCGACTTCTGCAGAGCCTGGATCACAGCTTTGTAAACTCTGGAACACAAACAGGAAGTGATGACCTGAGGGGCGGGGCCTGTGTGTGGGTGGGGTCACTGGTGCACAGGGGGCGGGGCTTACCTGAAGGTGATGGTGCAGCACAGACAGGTGAGCAGCAGGTACGACACCACGCTGATGACGGACAGCGTCGCCATGGAGACCAGCACCGCCAGCGACAGGAAGAAGGCGGCGGCCGACTTCTTAGGCTCCTCCCACTGCACCAACCGCAGGGCTACACGCGTGTATGTAAACATGTAAACAAACGTGTAAACAAACGTGTAAACAAACGTATAAACATGTAAACAATGTAAGCAGGAGGAGGAGGGGGAGGGGGAGCAGCAGTAGTAGTAGTAGTAGTTGTAGTAGTAGTGTGACCGATGTCCCTTACGGGCCACCGTATGAGGCGGGGCCCCCGTGCTTCCGCATCCCCCGCTAATTTGCCGTAGCATTTAAAGCGTGGTAGAAGCCAGTCGAAGCTAGCTGTTTCCACTGCAAAGGCAAGCCTCGTGTCCTGCTGTTGCCGTCTGATCGTGGTTCCCTCGAGTGCTGTAGGCCTGGTAGGTGTTGTGTGTCTGTATGAGTGGTTAAATGTTTGACTTTCCCTTGTCTGTGTTTTAGACTCGGGTTAATACAGCCGGTTGCCCAGTGGCCGCGTGTTTGCTACGCCATACCAGGCCTTAGGTAGGGCACATATTTTAATTCGTCGGCTAGGAAAATGTTGGCTAACTCTTGTTTCCTCATAGATGCTGATGGGCTCTGCCGTTTTTATTTGGGTCTTAATTGTTTATTCTTTGGTTTGCTTTGACTCAGCCGTGTGACCAAATCCACTGTTGCTGCACCTTGTTACACCCTGTTTGTAAAGTAAACTGTGATTTTATTAATGGTGTGTTTCTTGTTGCTCCAGGGTCTGGTTGGAGCGTGGTTGCCCGCCAGGTGGAGGGTTGGTGGTAGAGTTTCTCACTTCAGCTCCATCACCCCTCGTGTGTTGTGGTATTTTCTGCACCCCCTTCACATACTTGCATGCTTTATTTTCGATCATAATTTGCTGTGTTTTTGTGTGCGTGTGTTGCACGGACTGTAGTGAGTACTCTGTCCCATAAACATTAGCGGCCTCTACCGCGTGCACCCATGGCCGGCTAGCCCTGAGCAGTTTCTTTTAAAATTTGTTATAAACCTTCCCCGTTTTAGAATATATAATAAATACAGTTTTAAAGTATTTTCCTTGATTTTTAGGATGTGTTTATCATTGTCTTTGTTTTTATTTAGAAAATAAACCGTTTTTAAAATTGTACATTTGAATCTGTCTCTTTTTAACCATTCACTGCATCCTTTTATATCGGTTTAAATTGTTTTAATTAAAAACTAATAGATAAAGACCTGCCCCTCGGTTACAGTAGTAGTAGTAGTAGTAGTAGTAGTAGTAGTAGTAGTAGTAGTAGTAGTAGTAGTAGTAGTAGCAGTAGTAGTAGTAGTAGTAGTAGTAGTAGCAGTAGTAGTAGTAGTAGTAGTAGTAGTAGCAGTGGTAGTAGTAGTAGTAGTAGTAGTAGCGGCGGTGGTAGTAGTGGTAGTAGTTGGTAGTAGTAGGTAGGTGGTAGTAGGTGGTGGTAGTAGTGGTAGTAGTAGTAGTAGTAGTAGTGTAGTGGTGGTGGCAGTAGTAGTGGCGGTGGTGGTAGTAGTAGGTGTATGGTGGTGAGTGGTGGTAGTAGTAGCGGTAGCAGTAGGCGTAACGGTGGCGGTGGCGGTAGCAGTAGCGGTGGCGGTGGCGGTGGCGGCCAGGTGGTGGTAGGTGGTGGTGGTAGTGGCGGTGGCGGTAGCAGTAGCAGTAGCAGTAGCAGTAGTAGTAGTAGTAGTAGTAGTAGCAGTAGTAGTAGTAGTAGTAGTAGTAGTAGTAGTAGTAGTAGTAGTAGTAGTAGCAGTAGTAGTAGTAGTAGTAGTAGTAGTAGTAGTAGTTGTAGTGGATCTTTTGTTTGATTTTTCTCTGAGTCTCATTTACAACTTTCACTTTTCACTGTTTGTGTTTTTGTCCCAAAACTGAACGCGGCTCGTGCTTCGGGTCTGGGTCTGGGTCTGGGTCTGGTCTGGGTCTGGTCTGGGTCTGGTCTGGGTCTGGTCTGGGTCTGGTCTGGGTCCTGGTCCAGTACCTGGTCTGGCGTAGTCCTGGACTGAGGAGATCCCTGTGGAAGAGTCTGGAAGGCTGCTGCTGGAGTCCGCCATGGTCCTGGTTCGGTCCTGGTTCGGTCCTGGTTCGGTCCTGGTTCGGTCCTGGTTCGGTCCTGGTTCGGTCCTGGTTCGGTCCTGGTTCGGTCCTGGTTTGGCTCTGGTTTGGCTCTGGGTCTAACCCTTACGTCTGGACTCAGGACTCGCTGTGGTCTTGGTCTGGACCTGCTGTGGACCTGGTCTTTGTCCTGGATTCCTGAGCCCTGATCCGGATCAGGAGCTGGGACTGGGAGGGACCACGTGGATTTAAACCAGATTAGACCCAGAAAGTGAAGAAAAGTGGGACAAAGGTTCAAAAATATAAAAAAAAGAAAAACGTGAAGAATCTCAGACCAGAAGAACAGGAAGGAAGTCCAGAAAGTCTGTGTCTCAAACAGAGATTAAAGATCAAAACACTGGGATGATGCTCCTGTGTCGGGTGTCGTAGGGTGTCGTAGGGTGTCGTCGGGTGTCGTAGGGTGTCGTAGGGTGTCGCAGGGTGTCGTAGGGTGTCGTAGGGTGTCGTAGGGTGTCGTAGGGTGTCGCAGGGTGTCGCAGGGTGTCGTAGGGTGTCGTAGGGTGTCGTAGGGTGTCGTAGGGTGTCGTAGGGTGTCGCAGGGTGTCGAAGGGTGTCGTCGGGTGTCGTCGGGTGTCGTAGGGTGTCGTAGGGTGTCGTAGGGTGTCGTAGGGTGTCGCAGGGTGTCGTCGGGTGTCGTAGGGTGTCGTAGGGTGTCGTAGGGTGTCGCAGGGTGTCGTAGGGTGTCGTAGGGTGTCGTAGGGTGTCGTAGGGTGTCGTAGGGTGTCGCAGGGTGTCGTAGGGTGTCGCAGGGTGTCGTAGGGTGTCGTAGGGTGTCGTCGGGTGTCGTAGGGTGTCGTCGGGTGTCGCCGGGTGTCGCAGGGTGTCGTCGGGTGTCGTCGGGTGTCGTAGGGTGTCGTCGGGTGTCGTCCAGATTAATGTCGGGTGTCGTCAGGTGTCGCAGGAGTGTCGTCAAAAGTGTCGTCGGGTGTAAGGGAGTGTCGTAAGGGTGTCGTAGGGTGTCGTAGGGTGTCGTAAGTGTCGTGGGTGTCGTAAAGTGTCGTCAGGGTGTCGTCGGGTGTCGTCAGGTGTCGTCCAGATGTCGCAAGTGTCGTAATCGTGGGTGTCGTAGGGTGTCGTAGGGTGTCGTCGGGTGTCGCAAGTGTCGTCGAGGGTGTCGAGGGTGTCGTCAGGGTGTCGTCGGGTGTCGTCGGGTGTCGCCGGGTGTCGCAAGTGTCGCAGGGTGTCGTCGTAAGATGTCGTCATGTCGTGTCGTCGGGTGTCGTCGGGTGTCGTCAGTGTCGTCAGATGGAGTGTCGTGGATGTCGTCAGGTGTCGTCAGGTGTCGTCGGGTGTCGTGTCGTCAAGTGTCGTCGGGTGTCGTGAGGTGTCGTCGGGTGTCGCTGGGTGTCGTAGGTGTCGAGGTGTCGAGGGTGTCGTCGGGTGTCGTCAGGTGTCGTCCACGTGTGTCGTAGGGTGTCGTAAGTGTCGGAGTGTCGCGGGTGTCGTGTCGTCGGGTGTCGTAGGGTGTCGTCGGGTGTCGACGGTGTCGTAGGGTGTCGTAGGGTGTCGTAGGGTGTCGGGTGTGTCAGTGTCGCCAGGGTGTCGTCGGGTGTCGTCGGGTGTCGTCGGGTGTCGTCGGGTGTCGCCGGGTGTCGCAGGGTGTCGTCGGGTGTCGCCGTGTGTCGTAGGGTGTCGTAGGGTGTCGTAGGGTGTCGTAGGGTGTCGTAGGGTGTCGTAGGGTGTCGCAGGGTGTCGTAGGGTGTCGTAGGGTGTCGTCAGATTATCGATGTCGCCGGGTGTCGTCGGGTGTCGTCGGGTGTCGCTGTGTCGATAGGGTGTCATCCAGTGTCGCAGGTGTCGTAGGGTCGTCGGGTGTCGTCGGGTGTCGTAGGGTGTCGCGAGGTGTCGTAGGGGTGTCAAGGTGTCGGGGTGTCGTAGGGTGTCGTAGGGTGTCGTAGGTGGTGTAGGGTGTCGCAGGGTGTCGCCGGGGTGTCGTGGGTGTCGAGAGTGTCGTAATTAATGTCGTCGTGTCGGGTGTCGTAGATGTCGGGTGTCGGGTGTCGTAGGGTGTCGTAGGTGTCGTCAGATTAAATAGAGGTGTCGTCAGGGTGTCGTAAGATGTCGTCGGGTGTTGTCGTAAAGTGTCGTAGATGTCGCGGGTGTCGTCGGGTGTCGTGGGTGTCGTGGGTGTCGCGAGTGTCAATAGTGGTGTCGTCAGGGTGTCGTAGGGTGTCGTCAGGGTGTCGTAGTGTCGTGGGTGTCGTAAGTGTCGTCAGGGTGTCGTAGGGTGTCGTAGGGTGTCGTCGGGTGTCGTCGGGTGTCGTCGGGTGTCGTCGGGTGTCGTCAGATGTCGTAATGTCGTAGGTGTCGCGGGTGTCGTCAGGTGTCGTAAATAGGGTGTCGTAGGGTGTCGCAGTGTCGTCGAGATGTCGCCAGATGTCGTGGGGTGTCGTAAGTGTCGCCAGTGTCGTAAGGGTGTCGTAGGAGTGTCGTGGGTGTCGTAGGTGTCGATTAAGGGTGTCGTCAGATGTCGTAAATGTGTCGTAAAGATGTCGTCAGGGTGTCGTAAGGGTGTCGTAGGGTGTCGTAGGGTGTCGTAGGGTGTCGTCGGGTGTCGTAGTGTGTCGTCGGGTGTCGTCGGGTGTCGTAGGGTGTCGTAGGGTGTCGTCAGATTCATGGGATGTCGTAGGGTGTCGTAGGGTGTCGTAAGGAGTGTCGTCGGGTGTCGTAAGTGTCGTCGGGTGTCGTAGGGTGTCGTAGGGTGTCGTAGGGTGTCGTAGGGTGTCGTCGGGTGTCGTAGGGTGTCGTAGGGTGTCGTAGGGTGTCGTAGGGTGTCGTAGGGTGTCGTCGGGTGTCGTCGGGTGTCGTAAAGGTCGTAGGGTGTCGTGGGTGTCGTAGGGTGTCGTCGGGTGTCGTAGGTGTCGTAAGGTGTCGTGGGTGTCGTAAGGTGTCGTAAATGCGTGGGAGTGTCGTAGGGTGTCGTAGGGTGTCGTAGGGTGTCGTAGGGTGTCGTCGGGTGTCGTAGGGTGTCGTAGGGTGTCGTAGGGTGTCGTAGGGTGTCGTCGGGTGTCGTCGGGTGTCGTAGGGTGTCGTAGGGTGTCGTCGGGTGTCGTAGGGTGTCGTAGGGTGTCGTCGGGTGTCGTCGGGTGTCGTAGGGTGTCGTCGGGTGTCGTAGGGTGTCGTAGGGTGTCGTAGGGTGTCGTAGGGTGTCGTAGGGTGTCGTAGGGGTGTCGTCGGTGTCGTCAGGGTGTCGTGGGTGTCGTCGGGTGTCGTAGGGTGTCGAAGTGTCGTGAGGGTGTCGTAGGGTGTCGCCGGGGTGTCGTGGGTGTCGTAAGTGTCGTAGGGTGTCGTCGGGTGTCGCAGGGGGTCGTAGGGTGTCGAAGGGTGTCGTAGGGTGTCGTAGGTGTCGTGGGTGTCGTAGGGTGTCATAGGGTCGTAAATGTCGTGGGGTGTCGTAGGTGTCGTCGGGTGTCGTCGGGTGTCGTCGGGTGTCGTAGGGTGTCGTAGGGTGTCGTCGGGTGTCGTCGGGTGTCGTCGAGGGTGTCGTAAGGGTGTCGTAGGGTGTCGTGGGGGTGTCGTAAGATGTCGTAGGGTGTCGATTAATGTCGTCGGGTGTCGTAGGGTGTCGTAGGGTGTCGTAGGGTGTCGTAGGGTGTCGTCGGGTGTCGTAGGGTGTCGTCGGGTGTCGTAGGGTGTCGTAGGGTGTCATCGGGTGTAAAGTGTGTCGTAAGGGTGTCGTAAAGATGTCGTCAGGGTGTCGTAAATAGGGTGTCGCCGGGTGTCGTAGGGTGTCGTAGGGTGTCGTAGGGTGTCGTAAAGGGTGTCGTCAGATGTCGTCGAATGTCGTCAGGGTGTCGCAGATGTGTCGTAAGATGTCGTCAGTGTCGTCGGGTGTAAATGGGAGTGTCGTCAGGTGTCGTAAGTGTCGTCGGGTGTCGTAGGGTGTCGTAAGTGTCGTAAGTGTCGTAAAGTGTCGTCAGGGTGTCGTCAGATTAAGTCGTAAGTGTCGTCGGAGTGTCGTCCGGGTGTCGTAAAGGTGTCGTAGGTCGTGGGTGTAAATAGGGTGTCGTAGGGTGTCGTGGGGGTGTCGTCAGGGTGTCGTGGGGTGTATCGTGGGTGTCGTCAAGGTGTCGTCGGGTGTCGTAAGTGTCGTAGAGATGTCGTAGGGTGTCGTAGGGTGTCGTCGGGTGTCGTAGGGTGTCGTCGGGTGTCGTCGGGTGTCGTGGAGTGTCGTAGAGTCTGTGGTGTCGTAAGGTGTCGTGGGGTGTCGTAAGTGTCGTCAGATGTCGTAAGGTGTCGTAGGGTGTCATCAGATGTCCGTGGGTGTCGTATGTCGTCGAGATTAATAAGGGTGTCGTAGGGTGTCGTCGGATGTCGTCAGTGTCGTAAGGGTGTCGTAGGGTGTCGTCGGGTGTCGTCGGGTGTCGTCGGGTGTCGTCGGGTGTCGCAGGGTGTCGTCGGGTGTCGTAGGGTGTCGTCGGGTGTCGTCGGGTGTCGTCGGGTGTCGTCGGGTGTCGTAGGGTGTCGTCGGGTGTCGTCGGGTGTCGTCGGGTGTCGTCGGGTGTCGTCGGGTGGGTGTATGCGTCGTAGGTGTCGTCGGGTGTCGTCAGATGTCGTCAGATGTCGTCAGGGTGTCGTCGGGTGTCGTCGGGTGTCGTCGGGTGTCGTCGATGTCGTCGGGTGTCGTCGAGATGTCGCAGGGTGTCAGAGGGTGTCGTCATAGGGTGTCGCAAGTGTCGTAGGGTGTCGAAGGGTGTCGTCGGGTGTCGTCGGGTGTCGTCGGGTGTCGTCGGGTGTCGTAGGGTGTCGTCGGGTGTCGTCGGGTGTCGTCGGGTGTCGTCGGGTGTCGTAGTGTCGCCAAGTGTCGCCAGGGTGTCGTCGGGTGTCAGGGTGTCGTAAAGTGTCGTAGGGTGTCGTCAGATGTCGTCGGGTGTCGTCAGATGTCGTCAGTGTCGTCAGGGTGTCGTCAGGTGTCGTCGGGTGTCAAAGGGTGTCGCGCAGTGTCGTCAGTGTCGAGTTATCGTCAGATGTCGTCGGGTGTCGTCAGATGTCGTAAGTGTCGTAGATGGTGTCAATGTCGTAGTGTCGTCGGGTGTCGTCAGATGTCGTAATTAATCGTCGGGTGTCGTCAGTGTCGTCGGGTGTCGTGTCGTAAGGGTCGTAGGGTGTCGTCAGTGTCGTCAGATGTCGTCAGATGTCGTCAGATGTCGTCGGGGTGTCGTCGGGTGTCGTCCGGGTGTCGTCAGATGTCGTCAGATGTCGTCGGGTGTCGTCGGTGTCGTCAGATGTCGTCGGGTGTCGTGGGTAGGGTGTCGTCAGATTAAGTGGGTGTCGTCGGGTGTCAGGTGTCGAGTGTCGCAAGGGTGTCGTAGGAGTAGGGTGTCGTCAGGGTGTCGCCAGATGTCGCAGGGTGTGTCGTAAGTGTCGTCGGGTGTCGAAGTGTCGTCAGATGTCGTCGGGTGTCGTCGAATTAATGTCGTCGGGGTGTCGTCCAGATGTCGTCGGGTGTCGTCGGGTGTCGCAGGGTGTCGTAGGGTGTCGCAGGTCGGTGTCGTCGACTTGTGACCTTCATTCAGCGACTGCCGCCCGTTTTCCTCGACTCGCTGAAGCGTCTCTGATTGTTCCTGTTTCTCTTTGTTCTCAGCCTTCAGGAGGACCTCGCCCCGGAGGTCAGGAGGACCTCGCCCTGGAGGTCAGGAGGACCTCGCCCTCGTCCACACGTGACCTGCCACCGTGGCCGTGGGTTTGGTGGGACTTGTGTTTGGTCTCCTGGTGTCTTGCTCAGGGGCAGCCTCGCCCGGTTTGGTGGTGTCCACATGGACCTCCTCCTCTTTTCCATCAGGTTCTCTGGAGGAGAGTCTTTGTTCTTGGTCGAGACGTTGTTCTGTCAGTGTTTCTTTAAGCCTCAGGAGCTGCTTGGGCCCCGTCCTGCTCCAGAAGGTCCTCTTTGAGGTTCTGAATGACTCTGGGGTTAAACATCGAACTCAGAGCCACTTTGACCACAGCAGCGTAAGCCCCGCCCCCTGAGTCGGACACATTCATGACGTTCTGAATAAATTAAAAACATATATTTAAGATTAAGCTTTAAACATTTCTTTAAATTATTTATTGACACTTTTCATTCATTTGTTGCATGAATCGCTGAACATTTAATTATTTAATAATTATTCAAATGTAGATTGAATTAATTAAGTTTACACTTTTAATGAATTAATGACGTAAATAGTTTAGTATGAATTTAACTTTAAACACATTTATTTAGTTCTGGTTTAGTTCCACTTTTGACGTCAGCGTCACGTGTGCGTCCGTCCGCCAGAGGGCACTGCGCATGCGTAAAGGCGGAACGTGTCTGCGCGTGTTTCCGGTCGAGCCTGTGACGCGGGACGGAGCGAGTTCACAGCGCACTGGACCCTTCTGACCCGGTTCTGACCCGGTTCTGACCCGGTTCTGATGCAGAGTGAGTGGCGCCGCCTCGGGCCCGCGCACTGGAGCGCGCTCACGCACAGACGTGTGGCTGTGCACGCGCACAACGGGCACGAGCTGCGCGGGTTCGTGGTGACGGTGGATCCGGTGTCGGCGAGGTGAGTCCGGTCCCGGTCCGGTACCAGGCACAGACCCGAACCTGGTTTAGACCTGGTTCAGTCCTGGTTCAGTCCTGGTTCAGTCCTGGTTCAGTCCTGGTTTAGACCTGGTTTAGTCCTGGTTCAGTCCTGGTTCAGTCCTGGTTTAGTCCTGGTTCAGTCCTGGTTCAGTCCTGGTTTAGACCTGGTTCAGTCCTGGTTTAGTCCTGGTTTAGTCCTGGTTTAGTCCTGGTTTAGTCCTGGTTTAGTCCTGGTTTAGACCTGGTTCAGTCCTGGTTCAGTCCTGGTTTAGTCCTGGTTCAGTCCTGGTTCAGTCCTGGTTCAGTCCTGGTTTAGTCCTGGTTTAGTCCTGGTTTAGACCTGGTTTAGTCCTGGTTCAGTCCTGGTTCAGTCCTGGTTCAGTCCTGGTTTAGACCTGGTTTAGTCCTGGTTCAGTCCTGGTTCAGTCCTGGTTTAGTCCTGGTTTAGTCCTGGTTTAGTCCTGGTTTAGTCCTGGTTTAGTCCTGGTTCAGTCCTGGTTTAGACCTGGTTCAGTCCTGGTTCAGTCCTGGTTCAGTCCTGGTTCAGTCCTGGTTTAGTCCTGGTTTAGACCTGGTTTAGTCCTGGTTCAGTCCTGGTTCAGTCCTGGTTCAGTCCTGGTTCAGTCCTGGTTTAGTCCTGGTTCAGTCCTGGTTCAGTCTTGGTTTAGACCTGGTGTAGTCCTGGTTCAGTCCTGGTTCAGTCCTGGTTTAGTCCTGGTTTAGACCTGGTTTAGTCCTGGTTTAGTCCTGGTTTAGTCCTGGTTTAGTCCTGGTTTAGTCCTGGTTCAGTCCTGGTTTAGTCCCGGTTTAGTCCTGGTTTAGTCCTGGTTTAGTCCTGGTTCAGTCCTGGTTTAGACCTGGTTCAGTCCTGGTTCAGTCCTGGTTTAGACCTGGTTTAGACCTGGTTTAGACCTGGTTCAGTCCTGGTTTAGACCTGGTTCAGTCCTGGTTCAGTCCTGGTTCAGTCCTGGTTTAGACCTGGTTTAGACCTGGTTTAGACCTGGTTCAGTCCTGGTTCAGTCCTGGTTCAGTCCTGGTTCAGTCCTGGTTTAGACCTGGTTTAGACCTGGTTTAGACCTGGTTCAGTCCTGGTTCAGTCCTGGTTTAGTCCTGGTTCAGTCCTGGTTTAGACCTGGTTCAGTCCTGGTTCAGTCCTGGTTTAGTCCTGGTTCAGTCCTGGTTCAGTCCTGGTTTAGTCCTGGTTTAGACCTGGTTTAGACCTGGTTTAGTCCTGGTTCAGTCCTGGTTCAGTCCTGGTTCAGTCCTGGTTCAGTCCTGGTTTAGTCCTGGTTCAGTCCTGGTTTAGACCTGGTTTAGTCCTGGTTCAGTCCTGGTTTAGTCCTGGTTTAGACCTGGTTCAGTCCTGGTTCAGTCCTGGTTCAGTCCTGGTTCAGTCCTGGTTCAGTCCTGGTTTAGTCCTGGTTCAGTCCTGGTTTAGACCTGGTTTAGTCCTGGTTTAGACCTGGTTTAGTCCTGGTTTAGTCCTGGTTCAGTCCTGGTTCAGTCCCGGTTTAGTCCCGGTTTAGTCCTGGTTTAGACCTGGTTTAGTCCTGGTTCAGTCCTGGTTCAGTCCTGGTTCAGTCCTGGTTTAGACCTGGTTCAGTCCTGGTTTAGTCCTGGTTTAGACCTGGTTCAGTCCTGGTTCAGTCCTGGTTCAGTCCTGGTTTAGACCTGGTTTAGTCCTGGTTTAGTCCTGGTTTAGACCTGGTTCAGTCCTGGTTCAGTCCTGGTTTAGACCTGGTTTAGTCCTGGTTCAGTCCTGGTTTAGACCTGGTTTAGTCCTGGTTTAGTCCTGGTTTAGACCTGGTTTAGTCCTGGTTCAGTCCTGGTTTAGACCTGGTTTAGTCCTGGTTTAGTCCTGGTTTAGTCCCGGTTTAGTCCCGGTTTAGTCCCGGTTTAGACCTGGTTTAGTCCTGGTTTAGACCTGGTTTAGACCTGGTTCAGTCCTGGTTTAGACCTGGTTTAGACCTGGTTCAGTCCTGGTTCAGTCCTGGTTTAGACCTGGTGTAGACCTGGTTCAGTCCTGGTTTAGACCTGGTGTAGACCTGGTTCTGGTTCTGACTGGTCTCGGTCCTGGTTTCAGTCTGGTCTTGTTGGATGGATCTTCTGAAGTCCAGATGGTTTTGGGACACGCCGTAAACCGGGTCCAGATCCTGGACCAGAACCCGGACCCGGACCAAAAGACCCGACTGGAGGCGCTCTTCAGAGACCCAGGTGAGTCCGGTTTGAGTCCGGTTCAGATCCGCGCTCAGGACTGACCCTGGTCTTTGCAGATCCTGCCGAGGACTGGAGTCTGGACCTGGACCGGACCAGGACTCGGCTCTTGGACTGGATCCGTCTGAACCGGATCCCCGTGGAGACCCAGGGGGCGGGGCTTGTGGTGGCAGGGGGCGTGGTCTCCGTGAACCCGCCCTTCAGAGTCCAGGACTGTGTGGGTCAGAACCAGGTGGTCCTGGACCGGGTCCAGAGACTCATCCAGAACCAGCCCCGGGACCAGGACCGGGACCGGGACCAGGACCAGAACCAGAGCCAGGACCAGGACCAGGACCGGGACCAGAGCCAGCCCCGGGACCAGGACCAGAGCCAGGACCAGAACCAGGACCGGGACCAGGACCAGCCCTGAGACAAGAGACTGAGCCAGGTCTGAACCAGAACCAAAGCAGCACTGAAGCAGGTCCAGGTCCAGGTCCAGGTCCAGGTCCTGGTCCTGGTCCTGGTCCTGGTCCTGGTCCTGGTCCTGGTCCTTCTGGAGGATTCGATGTTTAAAAAGTTATTTTTTTGTAAAAAATGAATAAAACCTTGAATTAAAAAAGTGAAACGACAAAAGTTGTGTTTTAAGTGTTTTCTTTATTTACAGCAGAATCATTAAAGGGTTAAAGTCCAGGTCCAGAACAGAGTCTCAGTCCGGGTCTGGACCGGGTCTGGACCGGGTCTGGACCTGGAGCAGGGGATTGTGGGAAAGGTAGTTCAGTCTGATTATCGTTACATTCAAGTTTTATCAAATAAACTTTAATTTACATCAAGATTTAAACCATAACCTTTTACATAAACAAGCATTTAAATAACCCTCATTTACATAAAACCATTTAAATAATCCTCATTAACATAATACAATTTAAATAACCCTCATTTACATAAAACCATTTAAATAATCCTCATTAACATAATACAATTTAAATAATCATTAACATAAAACCATTTAAATAATCCTCATTTACATAAAACCATTTAAATAATCCTCATTTACATAAAATAATTTAAATAATCCTCATTTACAAATGACAAAAGTGCAAAATCTCAAATACTTTGAACAAACGGTCTGTCTGGACAGCTGAAAGGTCTGAGTCTGAGCAGCTGAAAGGTCTGAGTCTGAGTAGCTGAACAGTCTGAGTCTGAGCAGCTGAAAGGTCTGAGTCTGGACAGCTGAAAGGTCTGAGTCTGAGTAGCTGAAAGGTCTGAGTCTGAGCAGCTGAAAGGCCTGGGTCTGAGTAGCTGAAAGGTCTGAGTCTGATCAGCTGAAAGGTCTGAGTAGCTGAAAGGTCTGAGTAGCTGAAAGGTCTGAGTTTGAGCAGCTGAAAGGCCTGGGTCTGAGTAGCTGAAAGGTCTGAGTCTGAGCAGCTGAAAGGTCTGAGTCTGGACAGCTGAAAGGTCTGAGTCTGATTAGCTGAAAGGTCTGAGTAGCTGAAAGGTCTGAGTCTGACCAGCTGAAAGGTCTGAGTAGCTGAAAGGTCTGAGTCTGGACAGCTGAAAGGTCTGAGTAGCTGAAAGGTCTGAGTCTGAGCAGCTGAAAGGTCTGAGTAGCTGAAAGGTCTGAGTAGCTGAAAGGTCTGAGTCTGGACAGCTGAAAGGTCTGAGTCTGGACAGCTGAAAGGTCTGAGTCTGGACAGCTGAAAGGTCTGAGTAGCTGAAAGGTCTGAGTAGCTGAAAGGTCTGAGTTTGAGCAGCTGAAAGGCCTGGGTCTGAGTAGCTGAAAGGTCTGAGTCTGAGCAGCTGAAAGGTCTGAGTCTGGACAGCTGAAAGGTCTGAGTCTGAGTAGCTGAAAGGTCTGAGTAGCTGAAAGGTCTGAGTCTGACCAGCTGAAAGGTCTGAGTAGCTGAAAGGTCTGAGTCTGGACAGCTGAAAGGTCTGAGTAGCTGAAAGGTCTGAGTCTGAGCAGCTGAAAGGCCTGGGTCTGAGTAGCTGAAAGGTCTGAGTAGCTGAAAGGTCTGCGTCTGGACAGCTGAAAGGTCTGAGTCTGGACAGCTGAAAGGTCTGAGTCTGGACAGCTGTAAGGTCTGAGTCTGAACAGCTGAAAGGCCTGCGTCTGAGTAGCTGAAAGGTCTGAGTCTGAGTAGCTGAAAGGTCTGAGTCTGGACAGCTGAAAGGTCTGAGTCTGAGCAGCTGAAAGGTTTAACATTGTTTTTGGAGAAGTTCACAGAAACTGAACAAAGTCAAACAAATCTGATTTCAAAACTTGGATTATTTCAATAAATTCTGAGCTATTTACAGCAGCGCCCTCTATAACCCCGCCCCCTGCCTCCAAACCCAGGTCAGGTTTGGGGTGAAGAACGGATCGTTTGGTTCATCCCTCACCTCCTAGCTCCTTTCCTAGCTCCTTTCTTAGCTCCTTTCCTAGCTCCTTTCTTAGCTCCTTTCCTAGCTCCTTTCCTAGCTCCTTTCCTAGCTCCTTTCCTAGCTCCTCCTCCTACCCTTGTGTTTTTGTTTCATGATTTTATGAGTAATTCAGATTTTTTTTTTTTCATGTTTTAAAAAGCCTGAGTTTTATTAGAAAATGCTAACACTGAACCAGAACTAAACCAGGACTAAACCAGAACTAAACCAGGACTAAACCAGGACTGAACCAGGACTGAACCAGGACTGAACCAGGACTGAACCAGGACTAAACCAAGACTGAACCATCATCGACACTTTGGAACTTGACCATTTTAAATGGGTTTTCATGTATGCTGTATAATTTCCCTGGTTCAGATCCCGTTAGACCGGTTCAGATCCCGTTAGACCGGTTCAGATCCCGTTAGACCGGTTCAGATCCCGTTAGACCGGTTCAGATCCCGTTAGACCGGTTCAGATCCTCTAAACCCTGTAAAGTCCATGTAAATGAGTCCTGGGCTCTGATTGGCTCACACGGAGTCCTGGCGCTGGGCCTTGTTGCCGCGGCGCCGCAGACAGGGCGTTGCCATGGCGACGGCTCCCGCGGCGACCGTCAGAGCCAGACTGAGTCCGGCGCAGAACAAGGACCAGCCGAAGCCCTGCTCCACGTCCGACGGCAAACCGTAGATGAACGGAGGCGTGCGCGAGAGGTCGTAGGTCACCGACGACGTGTAGGTCACCATGGCGATGGAGCAGAAGAGGCCTGAGGAGAGAGGGGGGTCAGACACCAGGGCCACAGGGGCCACAGGGGCCACAGGGGCCACAGGGGGCAGTCACAGGGGCCACAGGGGCCACAGGGGGCAGTCACAGGGGGCACAGGGGCCACAGGGGCCACGGGGGCCACAGGGGGCACAGGGGCCACAGGGGGCAGTCACAGGGGGCACAGGGGCCACATGGGGCAGTCACAGGGGCCACAGGGGCCACAGGGGCCACAGGGGCACAGGGGCCACAGGGGCCACAGGGGGCAGTCACAGGGGCCACAGGGGCCACAGGGGCCACGGGGGCCACAGGGGGCACAGGGGCCACGGGGGCCACAGGGGCCACAGGGGGGCAGTCACAGGGGGCACAGGGGCCACATGGGCCACAGGGGGCAGTCACAGGGGGCACAGGGGCCACAGGGGGCAGTCACAGGGGGCACAGGGGCCACATGGGGCAGTCACAGGGGCCACAGGGGCCACAGGGGCCACAGGGGGCAGTCACAGGGGCCACAGGGGCCACAGGGGCCACAGGGGGGCAGTCACAGGGGCACAGGGGCCACAGGGGCCACGGGGGCCACAGGGGGCAGTCACAGGGGCCACAGGGGGCAGTCACAGGGGGCACAGGGGCCACATGGGGCAGTCACAGGGGCCACGGGGGCCACAGGGGGCAGTCACAGGGGCCACAGGGGCCACAGGGGGCACAGGGGCCACAGGGGGCAGTCACAGGGGCCACAGGGGGCACAGGGGGCAGTCACAGGGGCCACGGGGGCCACAGGGGGGCAGTCACAGGGGGCACAGGGGCCACATGGGGCAGTCACAGGGGCCACAGGGGCCACGGGGGCCACAGGGGGGCAGTCACAGGGGCCACAGGGGGCAGTCACAGGGGCCACAGGGGCCACAGGGGGCAGTCACAGGGGCCACAGGGGGACAGTCTGAAGGACTCCAGCTACAGTCTCATATATTTTCCCTATAGCCATTAGCATTAGCATTAGCTGTTAGCATTAATCCACAAAAACTGCAATATATGAATAATTCAGAAAGTGTCAGCTGGTACCAACCCATCGACCACATTTATGTGACGTCAAAGCTCGTTAGGAGCCAAAATGAGACAAATCCTGCCCAGAGATGACGCCCACAAACCTGCTCACAGCGTGTCCTAAAAGCTCTAGAAGAAGATTAACAGGTACTAGAAGAAGAGATCATATTACCCCAGTGTTAGAGTCTCTTCACTGGCTTCTGTTGAGTTTAGAATGTTGTGATTTTGGGCATTATAAAAATAAATGATTTGATGTTGAGTGTATAAACCGCTTTGATAATTAGCGCGTCAAACTCATCTGAGCTTCTCTGAGCTGGAGCTCCTGGTGACACTAACATCAGCTCAGAACAAACATAAATATCATGAAATAAACATTTTATATTCTTTGATATGGGGTCTTTCCTCATCGCCCAATCATGACTGAAAGAGAAGCTAACGCTAGCTGATGCTAGTCCGAGTCTGAGCATCGGACAGAGTCTATGAATGTCGATGGATCTATGAAAGCGTTGGCATCACAGAGACTCAGGGATGAGTCGATGGTTAAAGACACCGTTCAACACAAACGGCTCAAAAACCAGAGACTTTACCATAAAATCCAAGAAAATATGTTAAACATGGTTCAGTGTCATGACCAGCAGGGGGCGCTGTGCGTGTGGTAGTAGCTAGTCACGTCTACGGATGTGGCCCTGAAGGTCCATGTTTGAGAATCTAGAGCGAGTTAGCGTCACTGCTAGTGTCAGAGTCACATGATGCTGTTTAACCAATGAGGAGTCAGGAAACAGTGGGAGGGCATCAGGATTACCTGCCATGAGGAAGAGCAGGCCGGACACGTGCTGAGTCAGACTTTCCTCCCAAAAGAATCCCACACTCGAGACGATCGCTCCACAGAGAAGAACGGCCGCCGACATCCCGAGGAACCCTGCCGTCATCCTCCTCAGGTCTGTAAAAACACAACGTACAAGTGTTTAAACTGTAAAAACACAACGTACAAGTGTAAAAACACAACGTACAAGTGTAAAAACACAACATACAAGTGTTTAAACTGTAAAAACACAACGTACAAGTGTAAAAACACAACGTACAAGTGTTTAAACTGTAAAAACACAACGTACAAGTGTAAAAACACAACGTACAAGTGTAAAAACACAACGTACAAGTGTAAAAACACAACGTACAAGTGTAAAAACACAACGTACAAGTGTAAAAACACAACATACAAGTGTTTAAACTGTAAAAACACAACGTACAAGTGTTTAAACTGTAAAAACACAACGTACAAGTGTTTAAACTGTAAAAACACAACGTACAAGTGTAAAAACACAACGTACAAGTGTAAAAACACAACATACAAGTGTTTAAACTGTAAAAACACAACGTACAAGTGTAAAAACACAACGTACAAGTGTAAAAACACAACATACAAGTGTAAAAACACAACGTACAAGTGTAAAAACACAACGTACAAGTGTAAAAACACAACATACAAGTGTTTAAACTGTAAAAACACAACATACAAGTGTAAAAACACAACGTACAAGTGTTTAAACTGTAAAAACACAACATACAAGTGTAAAAACACAATGTACAAGTGTTTAAACTGTAAAAACACAACGTACAAGTGTTTAAACTGTAAAAACACAAAGTACAAGTGTAAAAACACAACATACAAGAAAAAAAACACACCGTACAAGAGTAAAAACACAACATACAAGTGTTTAAACTGTAAAAACACAACACACAAGTGTAAAAACACAACATACAAGTGTAAAAACACACCGTACAAGTGTAAAAACACAACATACAAGTGTAAAAACACAACATACAAGTGTAAAAACACAACGTACAAGTGTAAAAACACAACATACAAGTGTTTAAACTGTAAAAACACAACATACAAGTGTAAAAACACAACGTACAAGTGTTTAAACTGTAAAAACACAACATACAAGTGTAAAAACACAACGTACAAGTGTTTAAACTGTAAAAACACAACGTACAAGTGTTTAAACTGTAAAAACACAAAGTACAAGTGTAAAACCACAACGTACAAGTGTAAAAACACAACGTACAAGTGTAAAAACACAACATACAAGTGTTTAAACTGTAAAAACACAACACACAAGTGTAAAAACACAACATACAAGTGTAAAAACACACCGTACAAGTGTAAAAACACAACATACAAGTGTAAAAACACAACGTACAAGTGTAAAAACACAACGTACAAGTGTAAAAACACAACGTACAAGTGTAAAAACACAACGTACAAGTGTAAAAACACAACATACAAGTGTAAAAACTGTAAAAACACAACGTACAACTGTAAAAACACAACACACAAGTGTAAAAATAACTAACTATAAAAATAACTGAAATCTCTCAACCATTAGCTCACATATTTAATTTGTCTTTTTCCACTGGGAAATTCCCAAGTCAAATGAAAACAGCAAAGGTCATTCCAATCTTTAAAAACGGTGACACTTTTTTTTCTCCAATTACAGGCTCATCTCAATTTTACCTCAATTTTCAAAAATCCTTGAAAAACGTTTTGGAAAAAGAATGGACACATATCTTAAACAATAATCAGTGCAGGTTCAGAAACGACAAAGTGAAAACATAACTGACACAGATAAGAAAAAACATGACAGGGATGTTCATAAATCTAAAAAAAAGCGTTTGACACAATTAATCATAACATATTATTAAGAAAAATGGAAAAATACAGCTTTGGAGGCTGAACACTGGACTGGGCCAAATCCTGTTTAACAAACAGGTGCCAGTTCAGATGAGGAACACAGATCAATAAAACATTGTCCTGTGGTGTTCCCCAAGGCTCCATGTTAGGACCAAAAAAAATATATATATAAAAAATAATAAATTCCCTCCTCCCCCTCCTCCCCCTCCTCTGGTCTCTCATCCATCTCTGAGCTCAGGTCCTTCTACAGACCCCAGGGAGCTTGAGGGTTCAGTATCTTAGCTGTTCCTAGCACTGCGCTCTTCTGGACTCAGATGTCTGATGTTCTTCCAGTTTGGGGGTCACTGCCCCGAGTGCTCCCATCACCACGGGCCCCACAACGGCCTTCACCTTCAGACCTTCTCCAGCTCTTCTCTGAGCCCTTGGTGTTTCTCATGTTCTTTTCTCCTGATGTTGCCATTACTTGGTGATGCCACATCAACCACAACGGCCTTCCTCTGCTCTTTATCCACCACCACCATGTCTGGTTGGTTCATTACCTTCTGTCAGTCTGTATCTGGACGTCCCACAGGATCTTCGCTCGGTCATTCTCTACCACCTTTGGAGGTGTTTCCCACTTTGACCTTGGGGTTTCCAGTCCATACTCCGCACAGATGTTTCTGTCACTATGAGACACTTGGTTATGGCGTTCACTTCCCCTCCAGCATCTTACACCTGCAGGTCTGTGCTGGACTGTCTCAGGAGCTACACCGTGGGTCTTGTCTGGTGTGGTAGATCTGGGCCTCAGGAGCTACACCGTGGGTCTTGTCTGGTGTGGTAGATCTGGGCCTCTGTTGCTCTGGTGCTCAGGGCCTGCTCCTGCTCCAGGATGAGCCTCTGTCCTTCAGTTCAGCTCCAGCCGCTGGTAGGATTTCTTGATATCACTTCAGTTATGTTCCGGTGGTACGTCCCATGTAGGGGCTTGTCCTCCCATGATGGTCCCTCCTCCTGCACCTCACCTTCTGTTCATTGCCTGAGACATTCACTGAGCACGTCATCATCTGGGGCCTTGTCCTTGATGTTCTTGTGGATCTTGGATGTGGCTCTCACGCTCACTGGTCCACGGCCTCCTTCCTTATGGCTAGTGTACAGTCTCAGGAGCTGGATTTGGGATGAACCCTCCACATGGTCAGGAGCTTTCGTGTCTTAACGTCTGTGGTCTGTATCTCTTCCTTTGGCCTCCTTATTCTGCCCTCAGGGTCTGATCAGGGTCTGATCACTGCAGGGTGTAGCTGTTTATCGCCCGGGACTTGTTCTTGCCGTTGAGCTTCTTAGGACGTGCCTTACTCGCTGGAGGTATTTGGCTGTTGCTGCTTTCCTCGTTGCCCCTTCGAGGTTGCCATTTGCCTGTGGGATTCCAAGGTATTTGTGTCCATCCTCAATGTCTGCTATTGTTCCCTCTGGGAGTGAGACCTTCTGTGTGGACCACCTTCCCTCTCTTTGTTACCATTCGACTGCACTTCTCCAGCCCCAATGACATCCTGATATCAGTGCTGTAGATCCTGGTGGTGTGGATCAGTGAGTCCATGTCTTGTAGATCCTGGTGGTGTGGATCAGTGAGTCGATGTCTTGTAGATCCTGGTGGTGTGGATCAGTGAGTCCATGTCTTGTAGATCCTGGTGGTGTGGATCAGTGAGTCCATGTCTTGTAGATCCTGGTGGTGTGGATCAGTGAGTCCATGTCTTGTAGATCCTGGTGGTGTGGATCAGTGAGTCCATGTCTTGTAGATCCTGGTGGTGTGGATCAGTGAGTCCATGTCTTGTAGATCCTGGTGGTGTGGATCAGTCCATGTCTCGCTCTACAGCTTGATGTCCTCCATGTAGAGGAGGTGACTGACGGTGGCCCCATTCCTGAGTCGTATCCAGAGTCAGTCTTGATGATTATCTGGCTGAGGGGGTTCAGACTCTGCAGAACAGCAGTGGGGACAGTGCATCTCCTTGGTATATGCCTCCAGGCCTCCAGGGTGGTCTTCCACAGCCTCATTGAGTTTGCTATGAAGGCCCTTAGCGTCCTATTGATATTGTACATCTCCAAGCACTCAGTGATCCATGTGTGGCATTGAGTCGTAGTCTTTCTTGTAATCAATGCACAGGTTGGTGTGTCAGGTCAGTCAACCAGGAGTTGGTGTTTGGCTCCTCTGGTGTCCTTGCCGTCTGTGCTTTGCTCATGTATTGGTCCATGTGCCACTGATCTGAGCCACAGGAGCCTGACATGAGCTCCATGTTGGAGAGACAGGTTATTGGCCGATAGTTGGATGGGACAGTCCCCTTGGAGGATCCTTCATGATCAGGATGGTGCGCCCTTCGGTGAGACATTCAGGGTGAGTCCCGTCCCTCACAGCTGGTTCATTTGTGCTGCTCGGCTCATGGAGAGAGTGAGTTTCTTTAGCCTGTGGGCGTGGATCATGTCTGGGCCAGGGGCGGTCCTGCCTGAGACTCTTTCTTGGACCTGCCACTGTGATGGTGACTGGAGTCTGTCCTGGGAGGGTGCTGTGGTCGTCTCTCAGAGCCACAAGCCACCAGCCTTGGTGGGTCTGCTCTATTGTTATAAATATAAATGACTTATGTTCAATATCCAAAACACAAAAATGAAATTTGTGTTATTTGCAGATGACACAACAATAACAATCTACAACAACTCATGGTCCAGACAACGACAGAAAATAAAGTGTCCCTATTATTATTGGAAATCAAGAAATAAAATCACAGACACAAGTATTGAAAGTACTGAAAGAGTTAATGAGTTTAAATTTCTGGGAGTGACACTGGATCATGGTCCTCATATCACCAACACCTCTGGGACACACAGGGGGCGCTCTGGGACACACAGGGGGCTCTGGGACAGAAGGGGGCGCTCTGGGACAGACAGGGGGCGCTCTGGGACAGACAGGGGGCGCTCTGGGACACACAGGGGGCTCTGGGACACACAGGGCGCTCTGGGACAGAAGGGCTCTGGGACACACAGGGGCGCTCTGGGACAGAAGGGGGCTCTGGGATAGAAGGCGCTCTGGGACACACAGGGCTCTGGGACAGAAGGCGCTCTGGGACACAAGGGGGCGCTCTGGGACACACAGGGGGCGCTCTGGGACACACAGGGGGCGCTCTGGGACAGAAGGGGGCGCTCTGGGATAGAAGGGGGCGCTCTGGGACAGAAGGGGGCGCTCTGGGACACACAGGGGGCGCTCTGGGACACACAGGGGGCGCTCTGGGACACACAGGGGCTCTGGGACAGAAGGGGCGCTCTGGGACAGACAGGGGCTCTGGGACACACAGGGCGCTCTGGGACAGAAGGGCGCTCTGGGACACACAGGGGGCGCTCTGCAGACAGGGGGCGCTCTGTGACAGAAGGGCTCTGGGACACACAGGGAGCTCTGGGACAGAAGAGCTCTGGGACACACAGGGGCGCTCTGCAGACAGGGGCGCTCTGTGACAGAAGGGGCGCTCTGGGACAGAAGGGGCGCTCTGGGACAGAAGGCGCTCTGGGACAGAAGAGCTCTGCAGACAGGGGGCTCTCTGGGACACACAGGGGGCTCTGGGACACACAGAGCTCTGGGACACACAGGGAGCTCTGGGACACACAGGGGCGCTCTGGGACAGAAGGGCTCTGGGACACACAGGCGCTCTGGGACACACAGGGGGCTCTCTGGGACAGAAGGAGGCTCTGGGACAGAAGGGGCGCTCTGGGACAGAAGAGCTCTGGGACACACAGGGGGCTCTGGGACAGAAGAGCTCTGCAGACAGGGGCTCTCTGGGACACACAGGCGCTCTGGGACACACAGGGCGCTCTGGGACAGAAGAGGCGCTCTGGGACACACAGGGGGCTCTGGGACACACAGGGGCGCTCTGGGACAGAAGAGCTCTGGGACAGAAGGGGGCGCTCTGGGACAGACAGGGGCGCTCTGGGACACACACAGGCGCTCTGGGACACACAGGCGCTCTGGGACAGAAGAGGGTGCTCTGGGACAGAAGAGCTCTGGGACAGAAGGGAGCTCTGGGACAGAAGGGGGCTCTGGGACAGAAGGGGGCGCTCTGGGACACACAGGCTCTGGGACAGAAGGGCGCTCTGGGACACACAGGGCGCTCTGGGACAGAAGAGCGCTCTGGGACACACAGGGCGCTCTGGGACAGAAGGCGCTCTGGGACACACAGGGCGCTCTGGGACAGAAGAGCTCTGGGACAGAAGGCGCTCTGGGACAGAAGGCGCTCTGGGACAGAAGGCGCTCTGGGACACACAGGCGCTCTGGGACAGAAGGGGGCGCTCTGGGACACACAGGGGGCGCTCTGGGACACACAGGGGGCGCTCTGGGACAGAAGGAGGCGCTCTGGGACAGAAGGGGGCGCTCTGGGACAGAAGGGGGCGCTCTGGGACAGAAGGGGGCGCTCTGTCTGCCAGTCCTGGACGGCTGTAAGGTCTGGCTGTGGGCGTCGCTGTGTGAAGTCCGGCTCTGATTCGCTCGGAGCCTCATTAGTGCTGGTCTCCGTAGTAACCGTTTCCCCGGCCCCTCCCCCCCGCTGTGTCTTGGCGCCGTCGTCACGGAGACGCCGGATGCCCACGCCGCTTTGATGAGCCTCGGCGACTTTAACGAGAACGCCTGCTGCTTTCACCCAAAGATTCTAAACTTTCTCTTCAGTTTCTCTGACGACTTCAGTAACAACAGACGAACAAAACAGCAAGAACATCAGGACCAATGAGAAGACAACGCCACACGAGGGCTCCCTCTGCTGGCAGCAGACGGAAGTACACAGTCAGGTGCCCCCCCTGTGTGTCAGGTGCCCTCCCTGTGTGTGTCAGGTGCCTCCCTGTGTGTCAGGTACCCTCCCGTGTGTCAGGTGCGTCCCTGTGTGTCAGGTGCCCTCCCTCTGTGTGTCAGGTGCCCTCCCTGTGTGTGTCAGGTGCGTCCCTGTGTGTCAGGTGCCCTCCCTGTGTGTCAGGTGCGTCCCTGTGTGTCAGGTGCCCTCCCTGTGTGTGTCAGGTGCCTCCCTGTGTGTCAGGTGCCCTCCCTCTGTGTGTCAGGTGCCCTCCCTGTGTGTGTCAGGTGCGTCCCTGTGTGTCAGGTGCCCTCCCTCTGTGTGTCAGGTGCCCTCCCTGTGTGTGTCAGGTGCGTCCCTGTGTGTCAGGTGCCCTCCCTGTGTGTCAGGTGCGTCCCTGTGTGTCAGGTGCCCTCCCTGTGTGTGTCAGGTGCCTCCCTGTGTGTCAGGTGCCTCCCTGTGTGTCAGGTGCCCTCCCTGTGTGTGTCAGGTGCCCTCCCCTGTGTGTCAGGTGCCCTCCTGTGTGTCAGGTGCGTCCCTGTGTGTCAGGTGCGTCCCTGTGTGTGTCAGGTGCCTCCCTGTGTGTCAGGTGCCCTCCCTGTGTGTCAGGTGCCCTCCCTGTGTGTGTCAGGTGCCCTCCCTGTGTGTCAGGTGCCCTCCCTCTGTGTGTCAGGTGCCCTCCCTGTGTGTGTCAGGTGCATCCCTGTGTGTCAGGTGCCCTCCCTGTGTGTCAGGTGCGTCCCTGTGTGTCAGGTGCCCTCCCTGTGTGTGTCAGGTGCCTCCCTGTGTGTCAGGTGCCCTCTCTGTGTGTCAGGTGCCTCCCTGTGTGTCTGGTGCCCTCTCTGTGTGTGTCAGGTGCCCTCCCTGTGTGTCAGGTGCCCTCCCTGTGTGTCAGGTGCCCTCCCTGTGTGTCTGGTGCCCTCTCTGTGTGTGTCAGGTGCCCTCCCTGTGTGTCTGGTGCCCTCTCTGTGTGTCAGGTGCCTCCCTGTGTGTCTGGTGCCCTCTCTGTGTGTGTCAGGTGCCCTCCCTGTGTGTCAGGTGCCCTCCCTGTGTGTCAGGTGCCCTCCCTGTGTGTCTGGTGCCCTCTCTGTGTGTGTCAGGTGCCTCCCTGTGTGTCTGGTGCCCTCTCTGTGTGTGTCAGGTGCCCTCCCTGTGTGTCAGGTGCCTCCCTGTGTGTCAGGTGCCCTCCCTGTGTGTCAGGTGCCCTCCCTGTGTGTCAGGTGCCCTCCCTGTGTGTCAGGTGCCCTCCCTGTGTGTCAGGTGCCCTCCCTGTGTGTCAGGTGCCCTCCCTGTGTGTGTCAGGTGCCTCCCTGTGTGTCAGGTACCCTCCCTGTGTGTCAGGTGCGTCCCTGTCCCTCAGACTCACGCAGCAGGTGCCACTCGTCCTGTTGGATGGTCCTGGTCAGGTTCAGGGGGATGTTCCGGAGACGAATCGGCTGCGAAAAGTGATACTTCACCGGAGTGCACCTTTCAGCTATTCCTGCAACACACCAGAGCAGACCATTCAGCTGTTCATGTGTCACACCAGAGCAGACCATTCAGCTGTTCATGTGACACACCAGAGCAGACCATTCAGCTGTTCATGTGACACACCAGAGCAGACCATTCAGCTGTTCATGTGACACACCAGAGCAGACCATTCAGCTGTTCATGTGACACACCAGAGCAGACCATTCAGCTGTTCATGTGTCACACCAGAGGCAGGACCAGGTCTGTGACCAGGACCAGGACCAGGACCTGGACCTGGACCTGGTCTAACCCAGGACCAGGTCCTGGTCCAAACATGAACAAACAGAACCGACGACATCTGGACTCACAATGTGACTCCAACGTTTGGACTTCAAACTGAACTGGACTCATTATTATTATTATTATTATTGTTGTTATTGTTGTTGTTGTTATTATTGTTGTTGTTATTGTTGTTGTTGTTTCGCGCTCTGAGCCTGTCGTCGGTCAGCCTCACCCTCACAGCTGTTTGGACCAGAACCTGGTTCTGTTTGTGTCTCGGAGCAGAACCTTTGACCCAGAGACTGAGGAGGATGACGTCATGGCGATGACGTCATCGTCCGTGTCACGTGGTGCAGTGATTGATGAGCGTCAGAGGTCGTTGTGGACACGTGACGATGCAGATGATGCAGATGATGCAGACTTATTGATCAGCGCCGCACGGGCCGCGCGCACGCCTCCGTCACGCGCGCGCACGTGACCTCACCTTTAACGATCAGCTTGTCTATATCCGGGTCTTTTCCCATGAAGTAGCACTTGCGCCAGAGCCCCGCGTGCGTGGAGAAGAGCGGGCGGCCGCACTCGGTCTCCAGGATGCCCATCCCGAGGATCGCGCGCCAGTTCTCCAGAAGCTCGTCCTCGCGGCTGCCCACGTGCACGGGCCTGAGCGCGGAGCCGCGCGGCGCGCCGTCCACGAGCGGCAGGTGGAAGATGGGCTCGTCCCGGTTCTTCTGGTCCGTGGAGTCCGCGCCCGCGCGGTCACAGTTGCGCTTGTGCGCGCGCGTGTCCGTCTCGTGCCAATGATCGGTGCTGATGGCGAGCACGAGCAGCAGAAGCGAGAGCGCGCTCAGAGCCAGGCTCGCGGCCGTTACCGTCACTGTCAGCGGCCGCGCGCGCTCCCTCGTGCACGCGCTGCTGGTTCCGTCCCGCGCCATGGTCCCGGTCCTGGTCCTGGTCCCGGTCCTGGTCCCGGTGCGTCTCCATCCGCCGCTCCTCGCGCTGCTGTGGGAGAGTGCGCGCGGAGGGCGGGGCGCGTGCGACAGAGGGCGGCGCCTTCAAAGTAAAAGACCGGCTTTTCTGCGCGCCTTCAAAATAAAAGGAGAGAGCGAGAGGAGGAGCGTCTGCCGCGCGGAGGAGCGTCTGCCGCGCGGAGGAGCGTCTGCGGCACTGAAACTGAGGCGAGAGACGGTCTCGAGGCGCGGCGGAAGTCTGCGTCACTGCGGCTCACTTGACGCTGGGCGTGGCGTCACTACGTCACGATAAAACAAAAAACATTTCAATACAACTTTGGCCCAAAGTGACCACAGAAATGTGGGCCATGAGCCGCTGTCACAATGTGGGCCATGAGCTGCTGTCACAATGTGGGCCATGAGCCGCTGTCATAATGTGGGCCATGAGCCTGAGCCGCTGTCACAATGTGGGCCATGAGCCGCTGTCACAATGTGGGCCATGAGCCTGAGCCGCTGTCACAATGTGGGCCATGAGCCGCTGTCACAATGTGGGCCATGAGCCTGAGCCGCTGTCACAATGTGGGCCATGAGCCGCTGTCACAATGTGGGCCATGAGCCTGAGCCGCTGTCACAATGTGGGCCATGAGCCGCTGTCACAATGTGGGCCATGAGCCGCTGTCACAATGTGGGCCATGAGCCTGAGCCGCTGTCATAATGTGGGCCATGAGCCGCTGTCATAATGTGGGCCACGAGCCTGAGCCGCTGTCATAATGTGGGTCATGAGCCGCTGTCATAATGTGGGCCACGAGCCTGAGCCGCTGTCACAATGTGGGCCATGAGCCGCTGTCATAATGTGGGCCATGAGCCTGACCCGCTGTCACAATGTGGGCCATGAGCCGCTGTCACAATGTGGGCCATGAGCCGCTGTCATAATGTGGGCCATGAGCCTGAGCCGCTGTCACAATGTGGGCCATGAGCCGCTGTCATAATGTGGGCCATGAGCCGCTGTCATAATGTGGGCCATGAGCCTGAGCCGCTGTCACAATGTGGGCCATTAGCCGCTGTCACAATGTGGGCCATGAGCCGCTGTCACAATGTGGGCCATGAGCTGCTGTCATAATGTGGGCCATGAGCCGCTATCATAATGTGGGCCATGAGCCTGAGCCGCTGTCACAATGTGGGCCATGAGCGCTGTCACAATGTGGGCCATGAGCTGCTGTCATAATGTGGGCCATGAGCCGCTATCATAATGTGGGCCATGAGCCTGAGCCGCTGTCACAATGTGGGCCATGAGCTGCTGTCATAATGTGGGCCATGAGCCGCTGTCATAATGTGGGCCATGAGCCGCTATCATAATGTGGGCCATGAGCCTGAGCCGCTGTCACAATGTGGGCCATTAGCCGCTGTCACAATGTGGGCCATGAGCCGCTGTCACAATGTGGGCCATGAGCTGCTGTCATAATGTGGGCCATGAGCCGCTATCATAATGTGGGCCATGAGCCTGAGCCGCTGTCACAATGTGGGCCATGAGCCGCTGTCACAATGTGGGCCATGAGCTGCTGTCATAATGTGGGCCATGAGCCGCTATCATAATGTGGGCCATGAGCCTGAGCCGCTGTCACAATGTGGGCCATGAGCTGCTGTCATAATGTGGGCCATGAGCCGCTGTCATAATGTGGGCCATGAGCCGCTGTCATAATGTGGGCCATGAGCCTGAGCCGCTGTCACAATGTGGGCCATGAGCTGCTGTCACAATGTGGGCCATGAGCCGCTGTCATAATGTGGGCCATGAGCCTAAACCGCTGTCACAATGTGGGCCATGAGCCGCTGTCACAATGTGGGCCATGAGCCTGAGCCGCTGTCATAATGTGGGCCATGAGCCGCTGTCATAATGTGGGCCATGAGCCGCTGTCATAATGTGGGCCATGAACCTGAGTCACTGTCATAATGTGGGCCATGAGCCGCTGTCACAATGTGGGCCATGAGCTGCTGTCATAATGTGGGCCATGAGCTGCTGTCATAATGTGGGCCATGAGCCTGAGCCGCTGTCACAATGTGGGCCATGAGCCGCTGTCATAATGTGGGCCATGAGCCTGAGCCGCTGTCATAATGTGGGCCATGAGCCTGAGCTGCTGTCACAATGTGGGCCATGAGCTGCTGTCATAATGTGGGCCATGAGCCGCTGTCACAATGTGGGCCATGAGCCGCTGTCACAATGTGGGCCATGAGCTGCTGTCACAATGTGGGCCATGAGCCGCTGTCATAATGTGGGCCATGAGCCTGACCCGCTGTCACAATGTGGGCCATGAGCCGCTGTCACAATGTGGGCCATGAGCCGCTGTCATAATGTGGGCCATGAGCCTGAGCCGCTGTCACAATGTGGGCCATGAGCCGCTGTCATAATGTGGGCCATGAGCCGCTGTCATAATGTGGGCCATGAGCCTGAGCCGCTGTGACTTTGTGGGCCATGAGCCGCTGTCACAATGTGGGCCATGAGCCGCTGTCACAATGTGGGCCATGAGCTGCTGTCATAATGTGGGCCATGAGCCGCTATCATAATGTGGGCCATGAGCCTGAGCCGCTGTCACAATGTGGGCCATGAGCCGCTGTCACAATGTGGGCCATGAGCTGCTGTCATAATGTGGGCCATGAGCCGCTATCATAATGTGGGCCATGAGCCTGAGCCGCTGTCACAATGTGGGCCATGAGCTGCTGTCATAATGTGGGCCATGAGCCGCTGTCATAATGTGGGCCATGAGCCGCTATCATAATGTGGGCCATGAGCCTGAGCCGCTGTCACAATGTGGGCCATGAGCTGCTGTCACAATGTGGGCCATGAGCCGCTATCATAATGTGGGCCATGAGCCTAAACCGCTGTCACAATGTGGGCCATGAGCCGCTGTCACAATGTGGGCCATGAGCCTGAGCCGCTGTCATAATGTGGGCCATGAGCCGCTGTCATAATGTGGGCCATGAGCCGCTGTCACAATGTGGGCCATGAGCTGCTGTCATAATGTGGGCCATGAGCTGCTGTCATAATGTGGGCCATGAGCCTGAGCCGCTGTCAAAATGTGGGCCATGAGCCGCTGTCATAATGTGGGCCATGAGCCTGAGCCGCTGTCATAATGTGGGCCATGAGCCTGAGCCGCTGTCACAATGTGGGCCATGAGCTGCTGTCATAATGTGGGCCATGAGCCGCTGTCACAATGTGGGCCATGAGCCGCTGTCACAATGTGGGCCATGAGCTGCTGTCATAATGTGGGCCATGAGCTGCTGTCATAATGTGGGCCATGAGCCGCTGTCATAATGTGGGCCATGAGCCTGAGCCGCTGTCATAATGTGGGCCATGAGCCGCTGTCATAATGTGGGCCATGAGCCGCTATCATAATGTGGGCCATGAGCCGCTGTCATAATGTGGGCCATGAGCCGCTATCATAATGTGGGCCATGAGCCGCTATCATAATGTGGGCCATGAGCCTGAGCCGCTGTCATAATGTGGGCCATGAGCCGCTATCATAATGTGGGCCATGAGCCTGAGCCGCTGTCATAATGTGGGCCATGAGCCGCTGTCATAATGTGGGCCATGAGCCGCTGTCACAGAATCACGTGGTGTTCAGGTTCAGCTCATTCTTTGGGCTCGCGGTGTTGAACCTAAACCTGACATAAGACCGCCCCCCGCAGGCCCCGCCCCCTACAGGCCCCTCCCCCCGCAGGCCCCACCCCCTGCAGGCCCCGCCCCCCACAGGCCGCAGGAGGCACAGGACCAGGTTCATGGTTCATTCTCAAACACACGTTTTCCACGACCACAGGATTCGTCTTTCCACGTCAGTCGAGTTGAAGCTGAAAGACGCCTGGAGTCACCGTCCAGCAGGGGGCGCTGTTTGACCAGAGGAACCCAAGTGTGTCATAAAATAATATGAAGTAATACACACTGTACACACACACTGTACACACACTGTACACACACTGTACACACACTGTACACACACTGTACACACACTGTACACACACTGTACACACACACACACACACACTGTACACACACACACACACTGTACACACACTGTACACACACTGTACACACACACACACACACACACACACACACACACACACACACACACACACTGTACACACAGAGGACGAGCTGCAGCTGAAGGACGTTTCATCATCAATAATTCAACACAAAAAAACTGCAGCAAAACCAGGACTAAACCAGGACACAACCAGGACACAACCAGGTCTAAACTAGGACTAAACCAGGACACAACCAGGTCTAAACCAGGACTAAACCAGGACACAACCAGGTCTAAACTAGGACTAAACCAGGTCTAAACCAGGACTAAACCAGGACACAACCAGGTCTAAACCAGGACTAAACCAGGACACAACCAGGTCTAAACTAGGACTAAACCAGGTCTAAACCAGGACTAAACCAGGACTAAACCAGGTCTAAACCAGGACTAAACCAGGACACAACCAGGTCTAAACTAGGACTAAACCAGGTCTAAACCAGGACTCAACCAGGACTCAACCAGGTCTAAACCAGGTCTAAACCAGGACTAAACCAGGACTAAACCAGGACTAAACCAGGTCTAAACCAGGACTAAACCAGGACTAAACCAGGACTAAACCAGGACTAAACCAGGACTAAACCAGGTCTAAACCAGGTCTAAACCAGGTCTAAACCAGGTCTAAACCAGGACTGAACCAGGACTGAACCAGGACTGAACCAGGACTAAACCAGGACTAAACCAGGACTAAACCAGGACTAAACCAGGTCTAAACCAGGACTGAACCAGGACTAAACCAGGACTAAACCAGGTCTAAACCAGGTCTAAACCAGGACTAAACCAGGACTAAACCAGGTCTAAACCAGGACTAAACCAGGTCTAAACCAGGACTAAACCAGGACTACAGTGGATGTGGGTGTCATTAATATTCCTAATGAGTTGTGCTGTCGTCATGGGAACAGGCTCCAGAGTCACATGACCTGTTGCTAGCGGCAACGAGGGAAGAACAGAGTTTGTGATCAGATCCACGGGATGTGATCAACACAAACATGACGTCACCCAGTCTCATGAGGGAGGGCATCTGACTCTTATTGATGAGGAGCAGAGGATCATGGGAAACGCATCGATCCGCAGTGTCCTTCAGAACAGCGCCCCCCGCCGCGCGCTGGTGGAACTGTGCGCGCGCGCGTGTGTGTGTGTGTGTGTGGGGGGGGGGGCGTGCACGTGGCCTCTGCGCGTGCGCGTGGAGGACAGGCTGAATTATTGATGCGCGTCTCATTAAAGATTCAGGAGTTTGAAAAAGAAAAAGAGAAGAAGAAGAAGAAGAAGAAGTGCTGAATCAGAGAAAGAGGCGCGCGCAGCTCCACGTGACCTGCACGCACGCGCACACACACACACTGTACACACACACTGCACACACTGTACACACACACACTGCACACACTGTACACACACACACACACACACACACACTGTACACACACACACACACACACACACACACACACACAGAAAAGTTCTCCAAAACCAAAAAATGTCAAAGCTTCAATGAAAAAGGACCAACGCGTCACACACGAATCAGGACGAAGAGGATCTGGAAATACGTCCGAAGTTCAGCCTGAAGTGTCTGACGTTGGAGGAAGAGCATTTTCTGATAAACAAAACAGAATGTGACCCGAGAACATGGTTAGAACAGAAGCTGAACAGTCGAGCAGCGGCTCGTGTGCTTCAGGCCCGGGGGCCGTCCTGGGCCTGAGGGCCGTCCTGGGCCCGGGGGCCGTCCTGGGCCCGGGGGCCGTCCCGCTCTGGTGCTGAAGGGCTCTGGAAGGGGACGGAGTTTGGGGCCCAGAGCATATTTCATTTGTGCTGTAAACGGTTCGGTTTATAATTCTATATTTTCTTGTCTTTACGGTTCAGCTTCATCAAGAGCAGCTCTGACACGGGACAATCCAGGACTGATCTGTGGATCTTTTTCTGTCTAAAAGTAAAGTGAGCCTTTAGAGAGCGCCGTGATCCTCAGGGAGGGCATCAGTGGGGCCCCTTGTTGTGGCCTGTTAAAGGGCGGCCCCCGGGGGCCCGGACAGATCAGACAGGAGTTCAGTCCTGGATTCTGCACCAGATGTGAACAGAAGTCTGACAGAAGAGAGGCCTGAGGTCACGGAGGGTCACGGAGGGTCACGGAGGGTCACGGAGGTCACGGAGGGTCACGGAGGGTCACGGAGGGTCACGGAGGGTCACGGAGGTCACGGAGGTCACGGAGGTCACGGCGCTCACGCCTGGTGCACACTGACTCCGTGTGCATCAGGCGTGAGGGTCAAACCACAGGCTCCGCGGGGCCCTCAGGGACACGCCGTTATTGTCTGGTCCCTGGTCACGGCGCAGGTCGTTATTGTTCAGGCTTTTAGTTCAGACCGTACAGCAGGGGGCGGTAAGCACCGAAACCGATCCGCCAATCAGACAAAAGAAGAAGAAGAAGAGGCAGAAGAAGAAGAAGAAGAAGAGGCAGAAGAAGAAGGAGGCTGCTGGGCGAGCCACCAGAGGAGACCGGAAGACTGTGGATAGCGCGAAATTCAAATCGGCGTTGGGTGAGCAAAACTGTACCGTGAATGTATCGAGGATGGGTGATAGTACGGATGGAGAGGGTGATATGATGCCATGGCAAGAAGTCACAAATAGAAAGAGGAAAGAAAGATACTCCTGTTCTGAAAATCCCACATCGGGGTCGGATTGGTCAGCGTCTTCTGCAATGACAAGGAGAGCTAAAGCTAGTAGGGAGGATAGATCGTCAGGAGAGGATCAAAATGAATGGAAAGTGATGATTGCATTTAAAGAGGAAGGTGTACATTTCCATCCAATTAAAATGACAAAAGAGATAGAAAAACAGATGGGCAAAATCAAATTTGCAAAGTTTTTGAGTAACAGGAGGCTTTTGATCTTTGCAAAAGATAAAGCGCAGAGAGACTCCTTCCTACGAATAGACAACCTGTGCGGGAAAAGAGTTAGGGCTCATATCCCAGGGAGTGCAGCTAAGCTGAGAGGAGTCATTCGTGATGTCCCTTTAACAGTTTCCATGGAGGAAGTAATAGAAGAGGTGAAAGGAGGGAAAGTTGTGAAAGCCACAAGACTGCAAAGACGAAGAAATGGGGTTAAAACCGATAGCTTGTCAGTGATGTTAGAGTTCGAGCTCGCTCTCCCAAAGCATATTACATTGGGTTTCATAAGCTTTGAAGTCAAGGAATTTATTCCAATGCCTATAAGATGTTTCAAATGTCAGAGACTTGGACATACAGCTATGCAGTGCAAAGGCAAACTAAGATGTGCCAGATGTAGTGGGGAACATGAATATGGCAAATGCAGCAAAGAGGCTAAAGTAAAATGCTGCAACTGTGGTGGAGAACATAGCGCAGCATTTGGGGGTTGTCCAGCACAAATTCAAGCGAGGGAAATCATGAAATATAAAGTGATAAATCAAGTGTCGTATGCTGATGCAGCCAAAAAAGTTAAACAAACCACAATGGCCCACTCCACTTTACAACAGATGAGGAACCAATGGCCCACTCCCACATCACAGATGTCAGCTCCTCTTCCCAGCCAGATACAATCTGAAACAGACCAATGCTTAAGACAAATAAATAATGACACACTGTTGGTAGACAAAGCTAACTTTCTTGCTTTCATCTGTCACTCTATGAATGTGGCAATCCAAAAGACCAAAAGAAGTGACAGGATTAAAAGTATTGTGGAAGCAGCAGTCAAGTTCTTGGCAATTAAAGATATAAGTGCTGAAGATATTCATGAAATGATTAAGCCTACAGTTGAACATGTGTCACAGACTCATTAAAATGGTTATGATGTTTCAAATTTTACAATGGAATGCAAGGAGTTTGATTGCTAACGGTCAAGAATTCAAAGAGCAGTTTTGAGAATGGATAATGGCCCAGAAATTATTTTCATACAGGAAACTTGGCTGAAGCCCCACTTGGATTTTGTTTTACCAGGCTACACTTCCATCAGATGTGACAGGAATAATACCCAAGGTGGTGGTTGTTTAACATTTATTAAAGACACAGTGGCATACAGGGTAGAGAGTGTACATCCAGAGTATGAATGTAATATTATTAAAATGTGTAGTCCTAGGGGCGACATCAAACTAGTTAACTTCTATAATCCATGTAAGAAATTGATACAACAGTCATTTCGTGACATATCTCCGACAGTGGAAAGAAGGGAAATCTGGTGTGGGGACTTTAATGCCCATAACTCGCTCTGGGAAGTGATCATACCCGATGCAAGCGGAGAGGTTGTGGAGGAGATGATGGAGGAAAGGTCGCTTGTTTGCTTAAACAATGGTAAAGCTACCAGAATAGATGTTGTAAGGAATCGAGGTTCATGTTTAGATTTAACCCTCGTTTCTGGAACCCTTAGTAATCTATGCGAATGGGATATCTTAGACGAGAATTTTGGAAGTGATCATTATCCTATTATGTGCTTGGTTCGTTTTGAAGTCTTCACCCAAGAAACAGGGGTAATAGATAGGTGGTGTTTTGCCAAAGCGGATTGGGGTAAATTCAAAACTTGTTGCATAGAAGCATGTAGAAATGTATCAGTGCAAGGAGATATAGAGAGATTTAATGAAATAGTAACCAATATGATCTTAGATGCTGCATCCCATAGTATTCCCAAAAGCACTAGCAGAAAGAGGAAGAAAGTTGTTCCATGGTGGAATGCTCAATGCTCAGAAGCAGTAAAGGAAAGAAATCGTGCATTCAAAGCCTTACAAAAGTGCTGCAATGAAGACACTATCCTAGACTATCAAAGGAAAAGGGCTATGGCAAAAAGAGTGATTAAGAGTTCAAAAAGGAGTTACTGGAGACAATATTGTTCATCTATCGGCCCTGAGATACAGCTAAAAGGGGTCTGGGGGATGATTAAGAAAATGATGGGGAAAAAACAATCTATCAATATCCCTGTACTTGTGAATGGAGATGATACTGCTATTACTAATAAAGAAAAGGCTGACTTACTGGGCAAGAAATTTGCAGATGTACACAGTGGCAGTCATTTAGATCAGGCACACAGGATACGTAAAGAAGAAATACTGAGAGAAAACACAGACATAACAAAGGCAAAGGCAAGAGAATGTACACCATTGGATCTAGACTTCACTTTAGATGAACTGAGAAGAGCTCTTGATGGAAGTAGATTATCGGCTCCGGGACAGGACCAGTTATGCTACGTTATGTTCAGACACCTCCCAGATGAAGTTCTAAATACTATTCTTGTGCTATTTAATATGATATGGGATGAGGGGAAAATGCCAATCAGTTGGAAAAGGTCCATAATACTACCGTTTAATAAACCAGGGAAGGATGCAGCGGATGCAGGCAACTATCGACCCATAGCCCTGACATCTCATCTTGCAAAATGGATGGAAAAAGTTATAGTTAATAGGCTGTCGTACTACCTAGAGCAAAAAGGACTGTTTAATGCTTGTCAAAGTGGTTTCAGAAAAGGTAGAGCAACCACAGATGCACTTGTGAAAGTCAGTAATGAAGCGGAAAAGGCTGTTAATTGTAAAGAAGCAATGGTAATTGTTTATTTTGACATAGAAGGCATATGATTCAATGTGGCGTGAAGGTCTGCTGATGAAATTAGAAAGCATGGGTGTGAAGGGCAGATTATATAATTGGGTTCTGGATTTTCTCTCGGATCGGACGTTTAGAGTGAAAGTGGGAGATGCTATTTCGGAGGAGTATAGGATTTCGAATGGGATTCCTCAAGGCAGTTCAATTAGTCCAATCTTATTTAATGTTATGATTAATGATGTTTTCTTGAATGTTGGTAGAACTATTGGATCATCATTGTATGCAGATGATGGGGCCATATGGAAAAGGTCCAGTAACGTCAGCCATGCTATAAAGTCAATCCAGAATGCCATTGATAGTGTGGAGGAGTGGTCGTATAATTGGGGCTTTAAGATATCAGTGAGCAAAACATATTTTATGATTATTACTAAGAAAAGGAATATAGGAAATGTAAATCTAAAAATATATGGACAAAGTATTGAAAGAGTTAAAGAATTTAAATACCTTGGGTTGTGGTTTGATGAAAAATGTCTCTGGAGAACACATGTTAATAAAGTTGAAACAAAATGTAAAAAAGTTCTGAATCTTATGAGGTCAGTCTCAAGCTACGACTGGGGAGCAGACAAACAGTCCCTACTAGGCATCTACAGGGCACTAATACGGTCATGCACTGACTATGGTTGCATTGTATATGGAGCAGCAGCTAATTCTCTTCTCCAAAAACTTGACAGAATTCAGTATAGAGCCGTTCGTATTAGCATTGGGGCAATTAAAACATCACCAGTCAATGCCTTATTAGTGGAAGCAGGTGAATATCCGCTAAGTCTGAGACGTGATCAGTTGGCTCTGGTGTATTGGGCAAAATTGAAGGGTTCTGGAAGTGAACAGCCTGCCACTAGTGTGCTGAAGGAATGCTGGGAGTACTCACACCCACAGAAATGCCGAGGTTTTGGGTGGACTATTAACAGTTTAGCCAATCAGTACGAACTAAATGACCTGGATCTCAGTCCTGCTTTGGTTTGGGGGGATGTCCCCCCTTGGATTCTACCTGTACCAGACGTTAATATAAGTCTTATTGAAAAAAGGAAAGAATGGCGTGAGGTCAATGTGGGATCATTAGTTGAAGAATACATAAAAGGTAGATATTATAGTTTTTTAAATATATTCTCTGATGGCTCAAAAGACCCAGGGTCAGGGCATGTGGGAGCAGGCGTACATGTACCAGAGTTTAACATCTCTATATGCAAAAGAATCACCAATAATCTGTCTGTATTCACAGCTGAAATTACTGCTATAATCCTTGCCCTTCAGTGGATAGAGGAGGTCAGACCCGAAAGAACAGTCATTTGTTCAGATTCGGCTGCAGCAATGAAAAGCCTTAGTGCTAAAGACACTTGTAGAGACGATTTACTGTTGGAAATTCGTATTCTTCTTCTGAGACTACAAAGGACTGGGCTTAGTGTATGTTTTTGTTGGATTCCAGCACATTCGGGCATAATGGGTAATGAAGTGGCGGATAAAGTGGCCAAGAGGGCTCTAACGCTGTCAGACTGTGAGACTGTAAAGGTTCCAATGGGTAAAGGGGAACTTAAATCACAAATTATAGCAGCAATGCAAATCAAATGGCAAAGGAGTTGGGATACTGACAGAAAAGGTAGACATTTATATAGTATTCAGAAATCAGTAACAGCATCACCAACACAGCAGAAGGGTCGAAAAGAAGAGGTAATTTTTTCACGATTGAGAATTGGGCATACATCACTAAGATCAACTCTGTTTTTAATTGGTAAAGTTACATCAGACAAATGTGAGGTATGCGGCGTGGTGGAAACAGTTCAGCATGTGCTAATGGAGTGCAGGAAATTTACAGCACAGAGACACATACTCAAAGACAAACTGTATAATATGGATAGGGGCTGGACTTTACAAAGTATATTGGGAAAAGGGGATCGCAAGCACAGCAAGGCACTAATGGGGTTTTTGAAGGACACAGGGTTATATTATAAGATATAGAGAATAATTGGTCTTTCATCTAGTTAGGGCACAGGTGTTTTTTTTTTTTTTTTTTTTTTTTTGTTTGTTTTGTTTTGTTTTTCCTTCCCTTAGTAAACACCATTAGAATGTAAACTGAAGGCTATCACCCTGAGATACAGACCACGGTACAGTAGGTGGCGGCATGTACCTAACTTGATGGTTGCGACCCGCCAAACAATCAGAAGAAGAAGAAGAAGAAGAAGAAGAAGAAGAGGCAGAAGCAGCAGCGCCTGGTGCTGTGGTCCAGACCCAGACCCGAATCAGAACCAGACTAGTTGTCCGGGACCCGCACCACCAGGTAAAGCCGCCCGCAGCGCTGTGTCCCGGGCGCAGCTGCTGCGGAGCGAAAGCTAATGCTAATGCTAAAGCTAATGCTAATGCTACATCTGACCCACTTCACGCACGGCTCGGTTCAGACCGGGACAGACACAAAGACTCGGGTTTGTCAGGGTTCGGTCCGGGTTTAAACGCAGAAGAACCCGGATGTGCGCGTAAATATGACGATATATAATAATATAATACAAATATAAAACATGATGAGGATTATTACTGTCGGTGTTTGTGCGTCAGACGCGCATGCGCAGCTGATTCAGCTGAGTTTGGGAATAAAAGAGTAAATGAAGTAAACAAGGGTTTATCCTCGTGACACGTGACAAGGGTCCATTTATTATCATTATTACTATTGTCATCGATGTTTGTTGTCACTGTTGTTGTCGTCGTTGTTTTGATTCTTGTTGTGGTGGTTGTTGTGGTTGTTGTTGTTGTGGTGGTTGTTGTGATTGTTGTGATTGTTGTTGTTGTTGTGGTGGTTGTTGTGGTGGTTGTGTTTGTTGTTGTGGTGGTTGTTGTGGTGGTTGTTGTGGTGGTTGTTGTTGTTGTGGTGGTTGTGGTTGTTGTTGTGGTGGTTGTGGTTGTTGTTGTGGTGGTTGTGGTGGTTGTTGTGGTGGTTGTTGTTGTTGTGGTGGTTGTGGTTGTTGTTGTGGTGGTTGTGGTGGTTGTTGTGGTGGTTGTTGTTGTGTTTGTGGTGGTTGTTGTGGTGGTTGTGTTTGTTGTTGTGGTGGTTGTGGTGGTTGTTGTGGTGGTTGTTGTGATTGTTGTTGTGGTGGTTGTGGTGGTTGTTGTGGTGGTTGTTGTGGTGGTTGTGGTGGTTGTTGTGGTGGTGGTTGTTGTGATTGTTGTTGTGGTGGTTGTTGTGGTTGTTGTTGTTGTGGTGGTTGTTGTGATTGTTGTTGTGGTGGTTGTTGTGGTGGTTGTTGTGATTGTTGTTGTGGTGGTTGTGGTGGTTGTTGTGGTGGTTGTGGTGGTTGTTGTGGTGGTTGTTGTGGTGGTTGTTGTGGTGGTTGTTGTGGTGGTTGTTGTGGTTGTTGTTGTTGTGATTGTTGTTGTGGTGGTTGTTGTGGTGGTTGTTGTGATTGTTGTTGTGGTGGTTGTGGTGGTTGTGGTGGTTGTTGTGGTGGTTGTGGTGGTTGTTGTGGTGGTTGTTGTGGTGGTTGTTGTGGTGGTTGTTGTGGTTGTTGTTGTTGTGATTGTTGTTGTGGTGGTTGTGGTGGTTGTTGTGGTGGTTGTTGTGATTGTTGTTGTGGTGGTTGTTGTGGTGGTTGTTGTGGTGGTGGTGGTCGTCTTTGTCGATGTGGTTGTTGTTGTCATCGTTGTTGTTTGGTTGTAGTTCACACGGAGCAGACGAGCTCTACGTTCTCTAAGTTCTACTCGACACAAAGCCGTTTTCAGGGGCCGGAGCGTGTGTTGTGTTGTTGTTCATTAAACATTTGACTCAAATCCATCGACTTTATGTGACATTTTAGCCTCAGACTTTTCCCTCGTTCGTCTTTAGCTTTAACAGAGTACTGGTCAAACAGACGTGCGTTTACAACAAAAGTGCAAAAAACGGCAAAAGTGGGCGGGGCAGAATAAGGTGAATAGTTAGAGATAATTCTACAACCGTTACCATAGCAACCAGACTGTAAACAAGGCCCACACAACAGTCAGAGCCGACAGAAATAATCCCTGATAAGACTTTAATTGTTGTTGATGGTTTAAACTGTCTGTGTTTTCAATGGTGCGTCGCCTTCTGATGACATCACAGAGGGATCAGCTCCACTTCCTGTTACTCTGATGAAAAGATTCAGTTAGTGACTTTAACCTGATGCATCTCACACTGGACCGACTGGAGCAGGTCATGTGATCACCTGTGACCTCTGACCCTGTGCCCAGGTCAAAGGTCATGGCGCTCATCTCCCTGGACGACCTGGAGGGACTGGACGATGACATCACCGATGACATCAGCAGCGATGACATCACAGAGGAGCAGCCAATGGCAGAGGACCGTCTGCTGTCGCACTGGCAACAAGTCGGCTCCACCCACCAGGTGTCTGTGCCCACAGGTGAGTGTGTGTGTCCACAGGTGAGTGTGTGTGCCCCGTGTGTGCCCCCAGGTGAGTGTGTGTGCCCCCAGGTGAGTGTGTGTGCCCACAGGTGAGTGTGTGTGCCCCGTGTGTGCCCCCAGGTGAGTGTGTGTGTCCACAGGTGAGTGTGTGTGCCCACAGGTGAGTGTGTGTGTCCACAGGTGAGTGTGTGTGTCCACAGGTGAGTGTGTGTGTCCACAGGTGAGTGTGTGTGCCCACAGGTGAGTGTGTGTGCCCACAGGTGAGTGTGTGTGTCCACAGGTGAGTGTGTGTGTCCACAGGTGAGTGTGTGTGCCCCGTGTGTGTCCACAGGTGAGTGTGTGTGCCCCCAGGTGAGTGTGTGTGTCCACAGGTGAGTGTGTGTGTGCCCTGTGGTGTGTGCCCCCAGGTGAGTGTGTGTGTCCACAGGTGAGTGTGTGTGCCCACAGGTGAGTGTGTGTGTCCACAGGTGAGTGTGTGTGTCCACAGGTGAGTGTGTGTGTCCACAGGTGAGTGTGTGTGTCCACAGGTGAGTGTGTGTGTCCACAGGTGAGTGTGTGTGTCCACAGGTGAGTGTGTGTGTCCACAGGTGAGTGTGTGTGCCCCGTGTGTGTCCACAGGTGAGTGTGTGTGTCCACAGGTGAGTGTGTGTGCCCCGTGTGTGTCCACAGGTGAGTGTGTGTGCCCACAGGTGAGTGTGTGTGTCCACAGGTGAGTGTGTGTGTCCACAGGTGAGTGTGTGTGCCCCGTGTGTGCCCACAGGTGAGTGTGTGTGTCCACAGGTGAGTGTGTGTGCCCACAGGTGAGTGTGTGTGTCCACAGGTGAGTGTGTGTGTCCACAGGTGAGTGTGTGTGCCCCCAGGTGAGCGTCCATTTGATTACAAATGTGCTGGAGGCTAATGCTAACTCTCCCATTGAAAATGCATTGGAGGCTAAAGTCCTGTGGAAGTGTTTTTAAAGCTGAACCATCGCCTGTAGCTGCTTTTTTATGTTTATTTCCATCCTCACAGGTGAACTGCTAATGCTAATGCTAATGCTAATGCAGTATCAGCTCTACTTTTCTTCTTCAAAGCTTCTGTTTTTGTCTCTCAGAAATGACCGGCCCGATCCATGAAATGACCCGGAACAGCCAGCAGAGGGAGACACTGCCCTACGTCCCTGTGTCCTCTCATGAGAAGGTCCGCACCTGTCACTGCACCTGTCAAATCCTGTAAAAAGTATTCTGTGCACATCATTTGGCCCCGCCCACTTTAGCCTCCAGATCTGTGTGAGAGAAGAGAGTGTTTGTGTAAAACAGCCACTGCACAGAGGCCTGAACTGTCTTCTGTTGTTCTGTCCCGGGGAAAATAACATGATCAGGAAAAGATGGAGGCGCCCTCTTCTGGAACAAAGTGAAACTGAGCGATCACGACTAATGTCCCCAGTAGTGAGATCCCACAATGCACTGGTGTTTAACTGGACACATCAGACTGAAGCAGCTGTTTAAACTGAGATGATGAAGAGAACACTTTAAACACACCGTTAGCCACAGGTGCTAGCATTAGCCGCTAACCTTAGCTTGAGCTGTGTACAGAGCTCTGCTCTGAGTGAAAGAGGGTGAGGGGTTTGGGGGACATTCAGGCGCGTTCGGTCCCAAGTGGACACAACACATACTGCACTTTGTCCTCAAAACTAATGGAATCATTTATGAAGAACAAAATCAATGGGAACAAAAAGTGTATCTGTGCGTTACAGAAGGGGGCGCTGCAGTCGCCCCTCTCCTCCACAGAAGGGGGCGCTGCAGTCACCCCTCTCCTCCACAGAAGGGGGCACTGCAGTCGCCCCTCTCCTCCACAGATGGGGGCGCTGCAGTCCCCCTCTCCACAGATGGGGGCGCTGCAGTCCCCCTCTCATGCAGTTCCTCTCCTCCACAGAAGGGGGCGCTGCAGTCGCCCCTATCCACAGATGGGGGCGCTGCAGTCGCCCCTTTCCTCCACAGATGGGGGCGCTGCAGTCGCCCCTTTCCTCCACAGATGGGGGCACTGCAGTCCCCCTCTCCACAGATGGGGGCACTGCAGTCCCCCTCTCCACAGATGGGGGCGCTGCAGTCCCCCTCTCCACAGATGGGGGCACTGCAGTCCCCCTCTCCACAGATGGGGGCACTGCAGTCGCCCCTCTCCTCCACACATGGGGGCGCTGCAGTCCCCCTCTCATGCAGTTCCTCTCCTCCACAGATGGGGGCGCTGCAGTCCCCCTCTCATGCAGTTCCTCTCCTCCACAGATGGGGGCGCTGCAGTACGAGGAGCGCCTGTATCCCGCCGGGCGCTGGGCCTGTGTGACTCGAGCAGAGGAGCTGTACGAGCAGAGCATCTCCATCGCCTTCATGAAGCTCATGCGCTTCATCTGCAAAGAGAACTCCCTCGGTACCAGCTCTGGGCCGGTCCTGGCCCGGCTTTATTTCTTGGTTTAGTCCTGGTTCTGACCCGGTTTCCCTCTGGTTCCAGGGCAGTACCTGGGCATGACGGTTCCGGTCGTGAGTCTGATCCACGTGACCGAAGACGGGTCCGGGTTCCAGAAGCAGGTCTTGACCGGGTTTTTCCTGCCGTCCCGGTTCCAGAGCTGCCCCCCCGACCCGCTGGACCCCGAGATCCAGATCCAGGACTGGGACCCGCTCCACGTCGTGGCGAGGTGCGTCACACGTGCTTCCTGTGGGGGGCGCTGCAGGAGCTCGCAGTAGAGCCGCTGCTCCTCAGGCCACGTTCAGTTCAGTTCTGATCTAAAGCTCAGGACGAACGCCTCAAACACAAACCGCACAAGTCCAGCTGGAACTTAACGAGCCGCTCGTTACTGTGGAGCTTAACGAGCCGCTCGTTACTGTGGAGCTTAACGAGCCGCTCGTTACGGTGGATCTTAACGAGCCGCTCGTTACTGTGGAGCTTAACTGTTCGTCCACGTGACTCTTGTTCTTGACCCTCAGAATCTTTAAGAAATGTCTGACTGCGATGGACAGAGGCCCCGCTTAGAACAACCGGCACCTTCAAAAGAGAACGACAGGTGCACACCTGACACCTGACATTTTTACAGATTTGTTCTTTTAAAGCGTGACGTCCTAAACTTTAGATCAGCTGCAGATCAGACGGTTTCACTTTAATTCTTGTTGTTTGTCTGCGTTAAAGGGCCGCTCTGCGTTAAAGGGGCGGTCTGTGTTAAAGGGCCGCTCTGCGTTAAAAGGCTGGTCTGCGTTAAAGGGGCGGTCTGCGTTAAAGGGGCGGTCTGTGTTAAAGGGCCGCTCTGCGTTAAAGGGGCGGTCTGTGTTAAAGGGCCGCTCTGCGTTAAAGGGGCGGTCTGTGTTAAAGGGCCGCTCTGCGTTAAAGGGGCGGTCTGCGTTAAAGGGGCGGTCTGCGTTAAAGGGGCGGTCTGCGTTAAAGGGGCGGTCTGTGTTAAAGGGCCGCTCTGCGTTAAAGGGGCGGTCTGTGTTAAAGGGGCGGTCTGCGTTAAAGGGGCGGTCTGTGTTAAAGGGCCGCTCTGCGTTAAAGGGGCGGTCTGTGTTAAAGGGGCGGTCTGCGTTAAAGGGGCGGTCTTTGTTAAAGGGGCGGTCTTTGTTAAAGGGGCGGTCTGCGTTAAAAGGCTGGTCTGCGTTAAAGGGGCGGTCTGCGTTAAAGGGGCGGTCTCTGTTAAAGGGGCGGTCTGTGTTAAAGGGGCGGTCTCTGCGTTAAAGGGGCGGTCTCTGTTAAAGGGGCGGTCTGCGTTAAAGGGGCGGTCTGCGTTAAAGGGGCGGTCTGCGTTAAAGGGGCGGTCTGCGTTAAAGGAACGGTCTGCGTTAAAGGGGCGGTCTGCGTTAAAGGGGCGGTCTGCGTTAAAGGGGCGGTCTGCGTTAAAGGGGCGGTCTGCGTTAAAGGGGCGGTCTGCGTTAAAGGGGCGGCTGCACAAAGTCTGTCGTTGGAGCTTCATCCTTTAAACTACAGCTCTGTGCACCTCTGGGACCCTGAGGTCCTGGTCCTGGTCTAACTTTGGTCCTGGTCCCGGTCTGACCCTGGTCCCGGTCTAACCCTGGTCCTGGTCCTGGTCTAACCCTGGTCCTGGTCCTGGTCCTGGTCCTGGCCCCGGTCCTGGCCCCGGTCCTGGCCCCGGTCCTGGCCCTGGCCCCGGTCCTGGTCCCGGTCTAACCCCGGTCCTGGCCCTGGTCCTGTTCCCGGTCTAACCCCGGTCCTGGTCCTGGTCCTGGTCCCGGTCCTGGTCCTGGTCCCGGTCTAACCCGGTCCTGGTCCCGGTCTAACCCCGGTCCTGGTCCCGGTCCTGGTCCCGGTCTAACCCCAGTCCTGGTCCTGGTCCCGGTCCTGGTCCCGGTCTAACCCCAGTCCTGGTCCTGGTCCCGGTCCTGGTCCCGGTCTAACCCCTGTCCCGTCTGTTCCTGGCCCTGGCCCTGGCCCCGGTCCTGGCCCTGGTCCTGGTCCCGGTCTAACCCCGGTCCTGGTCCCGGTCTAACCCCGGTCCTGGTCCCGGTCCTGGTCTAACCCCGGTCCCCTCTGTTCCAGGCCCTTCTTTGGGACGACTAACGAGGCCACAGTGAGTCGTCAGGTGTCCGTCCTGTCGGAGGTCCTGGCTGAGTCCGAGGACCTGGTCCGGGACCGTTACATGGTGGCCGTGTTCGAGAACCCGGGGGTCCCTCAGCGCCGCAACGAGATCTGGTTCCTCCGCCAGCGCCGCTGAGACCCCGTCCCAGCATGCACCGCTCTCGCCCCGCCCCGCACACCGGGCGTCCAATCACAGCCCTCGGAGCAGACCTTACGGGTGTTCAGCTTCACATTTATTCAACAGACTTTTCTAAATGTTCCTTTTATGACGTCACTGGTGTTTTTAATCGACTCAAACGACCAAACTCTAACGAGCTCCTGCTTCATGAATCATCCCTGATATTTATCTGTGTTTTTTATTGTGGATTTGTTTTTTGTTCCAATAAAAAATGGACTTTGATGCGACTCGTCTCTTTCCTCGTTATGACCGTCTTTGTCACTTTGACACCGTTCACTTCTGCTCCAGGTCCTTCTCTTTGTGAAGTGGAAGTAAAAGCCGCTTCATCACAGCTCGTCTTCAGTGATAGTTTGCCCTGGACACGCCCTTGTGTCCTTGTGTCCTTGTTCTCTTGTGTCCTTGTGTCCTTGTTCTCTTGTGTCCTTGTGTCCTTGTGTCCTTGTTCTCTTGTGTCCTTGTTCACTTGTGTCCTTGTGTCCTTGTTCTCTTGTGTCCTTGTTCTCTTGTGTCCTTGTTCTCTTGTGCCCTTGTGTCCTTGTTCTCTTGTGTCCTTGTGTCCTTGTTCACTTGTGTCCTTGTGTCCTTGTTCTCTTGTGCCCTTGTTCTCTTGTGTCCTTGTTCACTTGTGTCCTTGTTCTCTTGTGTCCTTGTTCTCTTGTGTCCTTGTTCTCTTGTGTCCTTGTTCTCTTGTGTCCTTGTGTCCTTGTTCTCTTGTGTCCTTGTTCTCTTGTGTCCTTGTTCTCTTGTGTCCTTGTTCTCTTGTGTCCTTGTGTCCTTGTGCTCTTGTGTCCTTGTGCCCTTGTTCTCTTGTGTCCTTGTTCTCTTGTGCCCTTGTGTCCTTGTTCTCTTGTGTCCTTGTTCACTTGTGTCCTTGTTCACTTGTGTCCTTGTGTCCTTGTTCTCTTGTGCCCTTGTGTCCTTGTGCCCTTGTGTCCTTGTTCTCTTGTGTCCTTGTTCACTTGTGTCCTTGTTCTCTTGTGCCCTTGTGTCCTTGTTCTCTTGTGTCCTTGTTCTCTTGTGTCCTTGTTCTCTTGTGTCCTTGTGTCCTTGTTCTCTTGTGACCTTGTGTCCTTGTTCTCTTGTGTCCTTGTTCTCTTGTGTCCTTGTGCCCTTGTGTCCTTGTTCTCTTGTGTCCTTGTTCTCTTGTGTCCTTGTTCTCTTGTGTCCTTGTGTCCTTGTTCTCTTGTGTCCTTGTTCTCTTGTGTCCTTGTTCTCTTGTGTCCTTGTGTCCTTGTGCTCTTGTGTCCTTGTGCCCTTGTTCTCTTGTGTCCTTGTTCTCTTGTGCCCTTGTGTCCTTGTTCTCTTGTGTCCTTGTTCACTTGTGTCCTTGTTCACTTGTGTCCTTGTGTCCTTGTTCTCTTGTGCCCTTGTGTCCTTGTGTCCTTGTTCTCTTGTGTCCTTGTTCACTTGTGTCCTTGTTCTCTTGTGCCCTTGTGTCCTTGTTCTCTTGTGTCCTTGTTCTCTTGTGTCCTTGTTCTCTTGTGTCCTTGTGTCCTTGTTCTCTTGTGCCCTTGTGTCCTTGTTCACTTGTGTCCTTGTTCTCTTGTGTCCTTGTTCTCTTGTGTCCTTGTTCTCTTGTGTCCTTGTTCTCTTGTGTCCTTGTTCTCTTGTGTCCTTGAGTCCTTGTTCTCTTGTGCCCTTGTGTCCTTGTTCTCTTGTGTCCTTGTTCTCTTGTGTCCTTGTGTCCTTGTTCTCTTGTGTCCTTGTTCTCTTGTGCCCTTGTTCTCTTGTGTCCTTGTGCCCTTGTGTCCTTGTGCCCCTGTAGGACCCTCATTTTTGACCAGTTTGTTTTATAAAACATGCTTTTGTCTGAGGCTCATTTACATATGCAGCGAGGCTCATTTACATATGCAGCGAGGCTCATTTACATATGCAGCGAGGCTCGTTTACATATGCAGCGAGGCTCATTTACATATGCAGCGAGGCTCATTTACATATGCAGCGAGGCTTGTTTACATATGCAGCGAGGCTCATTTACATATGCAGCGAGGCTCATTTACATATGCAGCGAGGCTCATTTACATAAGCAGCGAGGCTCGTTTACATATGCAGCGAGGCTCATTTACATATGCAGCGAGGCTCATTTACATATGCAGCGAGGCTCGTTTACATATGCAGCGAGGCTCATTTACATATGCAGCGAGGCTCATTTACATATGCAGTGAGGCTCATTTACATATTCAATGTGTTTGAATTAGAAAGTGGGCGTGGTCTACATTCAGTGTGTGTTTGGTTTTTGAATGAGGGACACTCCTTCAGCGGTTCATTCATTTCAATGGGACCCCTCAGCCCCGTCACATTCTCTGCTGTGAACTTTGACCTCATTTACATAAATATTTTAAACACTCGGGTCATTACAGTCACAAGTGAGGACAATATCACAAACCACCGATGTTTCAATTCCACACTGCAGTCCCAGGAGCGGACAGTGGGGGCGCTGTGGTCACATGATCACGTGCTGTGAACGACGAACCAATCACACGCTTCAACGGCCTTTATTACAGTTTGAACAAACAGAGTCACATCGACCTGAAAACACAAACCACCAGGAAATCACCCGGACCCCGGACCAGACCAGGCCCAGACCAGGCCCGGGCCAGGGTCCAGGCCCAGACCAGGGTCCAGGCCCGGCCCAGGGCCAGGCCCAGGCCCAGGGTCCAGGCCAGGGCCCGGCCCAGACCAGGGTCCAGGCCCAGACCAGGGTCCAGGCCAGGGCCCGGCCCAGACCAGGGCCCGGCCCAGACCAGGGCCCGGCCCAGACCAGGCTCCAGGCCCAGGCCCCAGACCAGGGTCCAGGCCCAGGCCCAGGGTCCAGGCCCAGACCCGGCCCAGGGTCCAGGCCCAGGCCCAGGCCCCAGGCCCCAGGCCCCAGGCCCCAGGCCCCAGGCCCCAGGCCCCAACCCCGGCCCAGGCCCGGCCTCCACAGTCCTCAGCGGCGCAGGCGTAGGAGGAAGGCGTGGCGACACTCGGCGCTGTCCAGAGGGTAGTATTTGTCGTAAAAGTCCAGGATGTACTCCTCGGCCCGAAACCCGAACTTCTGATACAGCAGCATCGCCGGGTTTGAGGCCGAAACGTGCAGCGTCACATCCTTCCCCGCACAAGTCTGAAACGAGACCAGGGTCAGGACGTCCCACACAAGGGTCAGGACGTCCCACACAAGGGTCAGGACGTCCCACACAAGTGTGAAACGAGACCAGGGTCAGGACGTCCCACACAAGGGTCAGGACGTCCCACACAAGTGTGAAACGAGACCAGGGTCAGGACGTCCCACACAAGGGTCAGGACGTCCCACACAAGGGTCAGGACGTCCCACACAAGTCTGAAACGAGACCAGGGTCAGGACGTCCCACACAAGTCTGAAACGAGACCAGGGTCAGGACGTCCCACACAAGGGTCAGGACGTCCCACACACGGGTCAGGCCGTCCCACACAAGTGTGAAACGAGACCAGGGTCAGGACGTCCCCACACAAGGGTCAGGGCGCCCCACACTGAGGTCAGGGCGCCCCACACAAGTCTGAAACGAGACCAGGGTCAGGACGTCCCACACAAGTCTGAAACGAGACCAGGGTCAGGACGTCCCACACAAGGGTCAGGACGTCCCACACAAGGGTCAGGACGTCCCACACAAGTGTGAAACGAGACCAGGGTCAGGACGTCCCACACAAGGGTCAGGACGTCCCACACAAGGGTCAGGACGTCCCACACAAGGGTCAGGACGTCCCACACAAGTCTGAAACGAGACCAGGGTCAGGACGTCCCACACAAGTCTGAAACGAGACCAGGGTCAGGACGTCCCACACAAGTCTGAAACGAGACCAGGGTCAGGACGCCCGGCCCGGCCCAGTACCTGTATGAGGTGGTAGATCATGAAGGTCCCGATGCCGGCCCGTCTCCACTCGGGATGCACCAACAGGAAGGAGATGTAGGCCTCGTTGTACTTCACGTCTGGGACCATCACCCCGAACCCCAGCACCACCTTCTTATACAGCGCCACCACCGTGAAGTCTGGGTACTGCAGGCTCTCACTCAGGTCCACCCCTGCACACAACAGCGCCCCCACGGTCAAGGCTGGTCCTGCAGGCATGTGTGGGACGGACCTGTGTGGGACGGGTGTGTGAGGGACGGACGTGTGTGGGACGGACGTGTGGGACGGATGTGTGGGACGGACGTGTGTGGGACGGACGTGTGTGGGACGGACGTGTGGGACGTGTGGGACGGACGTGTGTGGGACGGACGTGTGTGGGACGTGTGTGGGACGTGTGTGGGACGTGTGTGGGTCGTGTGTGGGTCGGACGTGTGTGGGTCGGACGTGTGTGGGACGGACGTGTGTGGGACGGACGTGTGGGACGGACGTGTGGGACGGACGTGTGTGGGACGGACGTGTGTGGGACGGACGTGTGGCGGTGTGGGACGGACGTGTGGACGGACGCAGGGACGGACGGGCGTGGACGGTCGTGTGGGACGGACGTGTGTGGGACGGACGTGTGGGACGGACGTGTGGGACGGACGTGTGGGACGGACGTGTGGGACGGACGTGTGGGACGGACGTGTGGGACGGACGTGTGGGACGGACGTGTGTGGGACGGACGTGTGTGGGACGGACGTGTGGGACGGACGTGTGGGACGGACGTGTGGGACGGACGTGTGGGACGGTCGTGTGGGCCGGTCGTGTGGGACGGCCGTGTGGGGCGGGCGTGACGGGCGTGTGTGGGGGCCGGGCGTGTGTGGACGGGCGTGTGGGACGGGCGTGTGGGGCCAGGCGTGTGGGACGGGCGTGTGGGACGGGCGTGTGGGAGCGGGCGTGTGGACGGGCGTGTGTGGGAGCGGGCGTGTGTGGGGGGGGCGTGTGGGGGGCGTGTGGGACGGACGTGTGTGGACGGCGTGTGGGACGGGCGTGTGTGGGAGCGGATGTGTGTGGGAAGGTCGTGTGGGACGGACGTGTGGGACGGACGTGTGTGGGACGGACGTGTGGGACGGACGTGTGGGACGGACGTGTGTGGGACGGACGTGTGGGACGGACGTGTGGGACGGACGTGTGTGGGACGGACGTGTGTGGGACGGTCGTGTGGGACGGACGTGTGGAGACGGGCGTGTGGGACGGGCGTGTGGGACGGACGTGTGGGGGCGGGCGTGTGGACGGACGTGTGTGGACGGGCGTGTGGGAGCGTGTGTGTGGGACGGGCGTGTGGGACGGACGGGCGTGTGGGACGGACGTGTGGGACGGACGTGTGTGGGACGGACGTGTGTGGGACGGACGTGTGGGACGGACGTGTGGGACGGACGTGTGGGACGGACGTGTGTGGGACGGACGTGTGTGGGACGGACGTGTGGGACGGACGTGTGGGACGGACGTGTGTGGGACGGACGTGTGGGACGGACGTGTGGGACGGACGTGTGGGACGGACATGTGGGACGGACGTGTGGGGCGGTGTGCGACGTGTGTGGGACGGTGTGGGACGGGCGTGTGGACGGACGTGTGTGGACGCGGGCGTGTGTGGGACGGGCGTGTGGGACGGACGGTGGGACGGACGTGGGACGGGCGTGTGGACGGACGCGTGTGGACGGGCGTGTGTGGACGGACGTGTGGGACGGACGGGCGGTGTGGACGGACGTGTGGACGTGTGTGGACGGACGTGTGGGACGGACGTGTGTGGACGGACGGTGGACGGACATGTGTGGGACGGACGCAGGGACGGACGTGTGTGGACGGACGGTGTGGACGGACGTGTGTGACGGACGTGTGTGGGACGGACGTGTGTGGCACCGGCGTGTGTGGACGGACGTGTGGGGCGAGGGGTGTGTGGGACGGTCGTGTGGGACGGACGTGTGGACGGACGTGTGTGGGACGGACGTGTGTGGGACGGACGTGTGGGACGGACGTGTGGACGGACGTGTGTGGGACGTGTGTGGGACGGACGTGTGGGACGGACGTGTGGGACGGACGTGTGGGACGGGCGTGTGTGGGGCGGGCGGTGTGGACGGGCGTGTGTGGGACGGGCGTGTGTGGACGGGCGTGTGTGGACGGACGAGGCGTGTGTGGACGGGCGTGTGGACGGACGTGTGTGGGACGGACGTGTGTGGGACGGACGTGTGTGGGACGGACGTGTGTGGGACGGACGTGTGTGGGTCGGACGTGTGTGGGACGGACGTGTGTGGGACGGACGTGTGTGGGACGGACGTGTGGGACGGACGTGTGTGGGACGGACGTGTGTGGGACGGACGTGTGTGGGACGGACGTGTGGGACGGACGTGTGGGACGGACGTGTGTGGGACGGACGTGTGGGACGGACGTGTGTGGGACGGACGTGTGTGGGACGGACGTGTGTGGGACGGACGTGTGGGACGGACGTGTGGGACGGACGTGTGTGGGACGGACGTGTGTGGGACGGACGTGTGGGGGCGGGCGTGTGGGGCGGGCGTGTGTGGGACGGGCGTGTGTGGGAGCGGGCGTGTGGGGCGGGCGTGTGTGGGGCGTGTGTGGGGCGGGCGTGTGTGGGAGCGGGCGTGTGTGGGCTGAGGCGTGTGTGGGGCCGGGCGTGTGTGGGGCGTGTGGGGCGGGCGTGTGTGGGCGTGTGTGGAGCGGGCGTGTGTGGGGCGTGTGTGGGGGCGGGCGTGTGGGGCGGGCGTGTGTGGGGCGGGCGTGTGTGGGGCGGGCGTCTGTGGGGCGGGCGTGTGTGGGGCGGGCGTGTGGGGCGGGCGTGTGGGGGCGGGCGTGTGTGGGGCGTGTGTGGGCCGGGCGTGTGGGACGGACGTGTGGGACGGACGTGTGTGGGACGTGTGTGGGACGGACGTGTGTGTGGGACGGACGTGTGGACGGACGTGTGTGGGACGGACGTGTGTGGGACGGACGTGTGTGGGACGGACGTGTGTGGGACGTGTGTGGGGGCGGGCGTGTGTGTGGGGCGGGCGTGTGGCCTGGGGCGGGCGTGTGTGACGGACGTGTGTGGGACGGACGTGTGGGTCTGTCGTGTGTGGGACGGACGTGTGGGACGGATGTGTGTGGGACGGTCATGTGTGGGACGGTTGTGTGGGACGGACCTGTGTGGGACGGACCTGTGTGGGCCGGACATGTGTGGACGGACGCAGGGACGGACGCCTGTGGACGGACGTGTGTGGACGGACATGTGGACGGACGTGTGTGGACGTGTGTGGGACGGACGTGTGTGGGACGTGTGTGGGACGGACGTGTGGGGCGAGGCGTGTGGGACGGACGTGTGGGGGACTGAGGTGTGTGGGACGGGCGTGTGGGGCGGATGTGTGGGGCGGGCGGACATGGTGTGGGGCGGATGTGTGGGGCGGACCTGTGTGGGGGCGGACCTGTGTGGACGGACATGTGGGGGACGGAAGTGTGGGGCGAGGCGTGTGGGGCCGGGCGTGTGTGGGACGGACGTCTGTGGGACAGACGTGTGTGGGACGGACGTGTGTGGGACGGACGTGTGTGGGACGTGTGTGGGACGGACGTGTGTGGGACGGACGTGTGTGGGACGTGTGGGACGGACGTGTGTGGGACGTGTGTGGGACGGACGTGTGGGACGGACGTGTGGGACGGACGTGTGTGGGACGGACGTGTGTGGGACGGACGTGTGTGGGACGGACGTGTGGGACGGACGTGTGTGGGACGGACATGTGGCCCACTGAGCCTGTGTAGGACAGACGTGTGGGCCACTGAGCCTGTGTAGGACAGACGTGTGGGCCACTGAGCCTGTGTAGGACAGACTTGTGGGCCACTGAGCCTGTGTGGGACAGACCTGTGGCCCACTGAGCCTGTGTGGGCCGCCCTGGGTCGGGGTACACGACAGCGTGGCCCAGACTGTGGTTTAGGGGCCCAAACCCAAGAAAACATGAACATTTCAGTGTCCTTTAATGTGGGCCGTCTAAGGCCCAGGAGCCACACACGGGCCGCTCAGTGACACGTATGACCCGAGACTGACCCAGCTGTGGACCACTCTGCCATTTGTGACGTGAGTGGGCCAGAGGGAAGGGGGTCCACTATGAGGGTTAAATGGGCCAGTGCGTGAGGGTTAAATGGGCCAGTGCGTGAGGGTTAAATGGGCCAGTGCGTGAGGGTTAAATGGGCCAGTGCGTGAGGGTTAAATGGGCCGGTGTGAGAGGGTTAAATGGGCCAGTGCGTGAGGGTTAATGGGCCGGTGTGAGAGCTTACCGGGCCAGAAGGCGTCGTGGCACATGGCGTTGAGGCTCGGGATGTGGCTCGGTCTCACGTAGCAGAAGTCGATGGGACAATCTGGCTCCGAGATCCAGGCCGGGTTTTTATGTCGACCATGAGCTCGAATCTCAGAAAGTAACTGGAGCTTCAGAGGACGACTCTCGAAGTCACGCCTGGAACAGAGACCTGGTTTAGTCCTGGCCCAGTCCCGGCCCAGTCCAGTCCCGGTCCAGTCCAGTCCCGGTCCAGTCCAGGCCCAGTCCAGTCCCGGCCCATTTCCGACCCAGTCCCGGTCCAGTCCCGGCCCATTTCCGACCCAGTCCCGGTCCAGCCCAGGTCCAGTCCCGGACCAGTCCCAGCCCAGGTCCAGTCCCAGTCCAGTCTCGGCCCAGTCCCAGTCCCAGTCCCGGCCCATTCCCGGCCCAGTCCCGGCCCAGTCCCAGTCCCAGCCCAGTCCCGGCCCAGTCCCAGTCCCGTCCCAGTCCCAGTCCCAGCCTAGTCCCAGTCCCAGTCCCAGTCCCGGCCCATTCCCGGCCCAGTCCCGGCCCAGTCCCAGTCCCAGCCCAGTCCCGGCCCAGTCCCGGTCCAGTCCCAGTCCAGTCCCGGCCCAGTCCCAGTCCTGGTCCAGTCCCGGCCCAGTACCTGATGTAGGGCTTCAACAGTCGGGCCGTGTACGGGCTGCGGACGCTCTGGTTCAGGTTGGACTCGGCTCCCGTCACTCGGTGGAAAAACGACACTGAACTCAAAGTCTGACGCCGACGACTGCAGCCTGGACTCTGCACACAGGGACGACCCGGATTAGACCCGGATTAGACCCGGATTAGACCCGGATTAGACCCGCTTTAGACCCGGATTAGACCCGGATTAGACCTGCTTTAGACCCGGATTAGACCCGGTTTAGACCCGGTTTAGACCCGGATTAGACCTGCTTTAGACCTGCTTTAGACCCGCTTTAGACCCGGTTTAGACCCGGATTAGACCCGGATTAGCAGAGTGGTCTAAAACTCTATAAAATCTTTCTAATGGTTCCAAATGCAGATTGCAACAAGATTACTAACAGGAACTAGAAGAAGAGAGCACATTACGCCGCGTCTTTTCACAGACGTGAAGGAACACGCTCATGTTCACGTCACGCACACGTCACGTTCACGTTCACGTCACGCTCACGTCACGTTCACGTCACGCTCACGTCACGCTCACGTTCACGTCACGCACACGTTATGTTCACGTCACGCACACGTCACGTTCACGTCACGTTCACGTCACGCACACGTCACGCTCACGTCACGCTCACGTCACGTTCACGTCACGCTCACGTTCACGTCACGCACACGTCATGTTCACGTCACGTTCACGTCACGCACACGTCATGTTCACGTCACGTCACGCTCACGTCACGCTCACGTCACGTTCACGCTCACGTCGCGCTCACGTCACGTTCACGTCACGTTCACGTCACGTTTACGTTACGTTCACGTTACGTTCACGTCACGCTCACGTCACGCACACGTCACGCACACGTCACGCTCACGTCACGTTCACGTCACGCTCACGTCACGCACACGTCACGTCACGCTCACGTCACGCTCACGTCACGCACACGTCACGCTCACGTCACGCTCACGTCACGTTCATCGTCATGTTTAAAGTTTAAATGGAGTGACCTGAACAGCTGAAAGGTTTGTGCTCCTAAAGTCACACCTGGAATCTGTCGAGGATACGAGCGTCGCCATTGGACGATCTGTGCGTGGCCCCGCCCACCGGTGTACTGTAGACTCCGCCCACCTGTGCGCTGTAGACTCCACCCACCTGTCAAGGAAACAATGGGTTAGATCCAGGACGGACTTAAGCGAGAACTGAACCAGGACTAACACTGACCCGGCTTGACCCGGCCCGGTTTGACCGGATTCGACCCGGCTCGACCCGGCCCGGTTTGACCGGGTTCGACCCGGTTCGGTTTGACCGGGTTCGACCCGGCTCGACCCGGTTGAGTTTGTTACTCTTTAGGATCTGGTAAGGTATCCATGGAAACTGCCTACAACAAACCAATTTCCAAAGAAACTCCCGGTAACCACGGACACCGCTCGGACCAATCAGAGACAGAACAGTTTAGTCCGAGCTTGGCCCGGTGCTCGATATGGTCACATGACCATAAGAGGCACCGGGCGCTCGTCAGTGAGAACGAGCTGCTGGTGTAGGTGCCTCCGTGACCCCACTGTTGACTCCTCACAGTCCTCACACTCAGGTTGACTCCTCACAGTCCTCACTCTCAGGTTGAGTAAAATGGTAAAAATGGTAAATGGTCACATTTATATAGCGCTTTTCTACCTTTTTTAAGGCACTCAAAGCGCTTTACATCAAGGAACCAGTCACCCATCCACTCACACATTCATACACCAGTGTACGCAGACACTGGGGGCCAGGTGGGTTAAGTGTCCTGCCCAAGGACACAACGGCATTATTCATCTGAAGGAGCTGAAATCGCACCACCAACCTGCGGGTCAGAGGATCTGACCACTACTCCATGTCTGGAGTGGGATTCGAACTGCCGACCTTCGGATCAGAAGGCGCCCACTCTACCTACTGCGCTACTGCCGCCCAGTCCTCACAGTCCTCACTCTCAGGTTGACTCCTCACAGTCCTCACTCTCAGGTTGACTCCTCACAGTCCTCACTCTCAGGTTGACTCCTCACAGTCCTCACTCTCAGGTTGACTCCTCACAGTCCTCACTCTCAGGTTGAGTCCTCACAGTCCTCACTCTCAGGTTGACTCCTCACAGTCCTCACTCTCAGGTTGACTCCTCACAGTCCTCACACTCAGGTTGACTCCTCACAGTCCTCACACTCGGGTTGACTCCTCACAGTCCTCACACTCAGGTTGACTCCTCACAGTCCTCACACTCAGGTTGACTCCTCACAGTCCTCACTCTCAGGTTGAGTCCTCACAGTCCTCACTCTCAGGTTGACTCCTCACAGTCCTCACACTCAGGTTGACTCCTCACAGTCCTCACACTCAGGTTGACTCCTCACAGTCCTCACACTCGGGTTGACTCCTCACAGTCCTCACACTCGGGTTGAGTCCTCACAGTCCTCACACTCGGGTTGACTCCTCACAGTCCTCACACTCGGGTTGACTCCTCACAGTCCTCACACTCAGGTTGACTCCTCACAGTCCTCACACTCAGGTTGAGTCCTCACAGTCCTCACACTCGGGTTGACTCCTCACAGTCCTCACACTCGGGTTGAGTCCTCACAGTCCTCACAGTCCTCACAGTCCTCACACTCGGGTTGACTCCTCACAGTCCTCACACTCGGGTTGAGTCCTCACAGTCCTCACACTCAGGTTGACTCCTCACAGTCCTCACACTCGGGTTGAGTCCTCACAGTCCTCACAGTCCTCACTCTCAGGTTGACTCCTCACAGTCCTCACAGTCCTCACACTCGGGTTGACTCCTCACAGTCCTCACACTCAGGTTGACTCCTCACAGTCCTCACTCTCAGGTTGAGTCCTCACAGTCCTCACACTCGGGTTGACTCCTCACAGTCCTCACACTCAGGTTGACTCCTCACAGTCCTCACTCTCAGGTTGAGTCCTCACAGTCCTCACACTCGGGTTGAGTCCTCACAGTCCTCACACTCAGGTTGACTCCTCACAGTCCTCACAGTCCTCACACTCAGGTTGAGTCCTCACAGTCCTCACACTCAGGTTGACTCCTCACAGTCCTCACACTCAGGTTGACTCCTCACAGTCCTCACACTCGGGTTGACTCCTCACAGTCCTCACACTCAGGTTGACTCCTCACAGTCCTCACACTCAGGTTGACTCCTCACAGTCCTCACACTCGGGTTGACTCCTCACAGTCCTCACACTCAGGTTGACTCCTCACAGTCCTCACAGTCCTCACACTCAGGTTGACTCCTCACAGTCCTCACTCTCAGGTTGACTCCTCACAGTCCTCACACTCAGGTTGACTCCTCACAGTCCTCACACTCAGGTTGACTCCTCACAGTCCTCACAGTCCTCACACTCAGGTTGACTCCTCACAGTCCTCACAGTCCTCACACTCGGGTTGACTCCTCACAGTCCTCACAGTCCTCACACTCGGGTTGACTCCTCACAGTCCTCACACTCGGGTTGACTCCTCACAGTCCTCACAGTCCTCACTCTCAGGTTGACTCCTCACAGTCCTCACTCTCAGGTTGACTCCTCACAGTCCTCACTCTCAGGTTGACTCCTCACAGTCCTCACACTCAGGTTGACTCCTCACAGTCCTCACTCTCAGGTTGACTCCTCACAGTCCTCACTCTCAGGTTGACTCCTCACAGTCCTCACTCTCAGGTTGACTCCTCACAGTCCTCACACTCAGGTTGACTCCTCACAGTCCTCACACTCAGGTTGACTCCTCACAGTCCTCACACTCAGGTTGACTCCTCACAGTCCTCACAGTCCTCACAGTCCTCACACGGTTGACTCCTCACAGTCCTCACACTCGGGTTGACTCCTCACAGTCCTCACACTCAGGTTGACTCCTCACAGTCCTCACAGTCCTCACACTCGGGTTGACTCCTCACAGTCCTCACAGTCCTCACACTCGGGTTGACTCCTCACAGCTCCTCACAGTCCTCACTCTCAGGTTGACTCCTCACAGTCCTCACTCTCAGGTTGACTCCTCACAGTCCTCACTCTCAGGTTGACTCCTCACAGTCCTCACACTCAGGTTGACTCCTCACAGTCCTCACTCTCAGGTTGACTCCTCACAGTCCTCACAGTCCTCACAGTCTCACACTCAGGTTGACTCCTCACAGTCCTCACTCTCAGGTTGACTCCTCACAGTCCTCACACTCAGGTTGACTCCTCACAGTCCTCACTCTCAGGGTTGACTCCTCACAGTCCCTCACAGTCCTCAGGTTGTCTCCTCACAGTCCTCACTCTCAGGTTGACTCCTCACAGTCCTCACTCTCAGGTTGACTCCTCACAGTCCTCACTCTCAGGTTGACTCCTCACAGTCCTCACACTCAGGTTGACTCCTCACAGTCCTCACTCTCAGGTTGACTCCTCACAGTCCTCACTCTCAGGTTGACTCCTCACAGTCCTCACTCTCAGGTTGACTCCTCACAGTCCTCACACTCAGGTTGACTCCTCACAGTCCTCACACTCAGGTTGACTCCTCACAGTCCTCACACTCAGGTTGACTCCTCACAGTCCTCACTCTCAGGTTGACTCCTCACAGTCCTCACAGTCCTCACTCTCAGGTTGAGTCCTCACAGTCCTCACACTCAGGTTGACTCCTCACAGTCCTCACAGTCCTCACACTCAGGTTGACTCCTCACAGTCCTCACACTCAGGTTGACTCCTCACAGTCCTCACACTCAGGTTGAGTCCTCACAGTCCTCACACTCAGGTTGACTCCTCACAGTCCTCACACTCGGTTGACTCCTCACAGTCCTCACACTCAGGTTGACTCCTCACAGTCCTCACACTCAGGTTGACTCCTCACAGTCCTCACACTCAGGTTGACTCCTCACAGTCCTCACACTCAGGTTGACTCCTCACAGTCCTCACAGTCCTCACACTCAGGTTGACTCCTCACAGTCCTCACACTCGGGTTGACTCCTCACAGTCCTCACACTCAGGTTGACTCCTCACAGTCCTCACACTCAGGTTGACTCCTCACAGTCCTCACACTCAGGTTGACTCCTCACAGTCCTCACACTCGGGTTGACTCCTCACAGTCCTCACAGTCCTCACACTCAGGTTGACTCCTCACAGTCCTCACAGTCCTCACACTCAGGTTGACTCCTCACAGTCCTCACACTCAGGTTGACTCCTCACAGTCCTCACTCTCAGGTTGACTCCTCACAGTCCTCACACTCAGGTTGACTCCTCACAGTCCTCACACTCAGGTTGACTCCTCACAGTCCTCACACTCAGGTTGACTCCTCACAGTCCTCACACTCGGGTTGACTCCTCACAGTCCTCACTCTCAGGTTGACTCCTCACAGTCCTCACTCTCAGGTTGACTCCTCACAGTCCTCACACTCAGGTTGACTCCTCACAGTCCTCACTCTCAGGTTGACTCCTCACAGTCCTCACACTCGGGTTGACTCCTCACAGTCCTCACAGTCCTCACAGTCCTCACACTCGGGTTGACTCCTCACAGTCCTCACAGTCCTCACTCTCAGGTTGACTCCTCACAGTCCTCACTCTCAGGTTGACTCCTCACAGTCCTCACTCTCAGGTTGACTCCTCACAGTCCTCACAGTCCTCACTCTCAGGTTGACTCCTCACAGTCCTCACTCTCAGGTTGACTCCTCACAGTCCTCACACTCGGGTTGACTCCTCACAGTCCTCACAGTCCTCACTCTCAGGTTGACTCCTCACAGTCCTCACTCTCAGGTTGACTCCTCACAGTCCTCACACTCAGGTTGACTCCTCACAGTCCTCACACTCAGGTTGACTCCTCACAGTCCTCACTCTCAGGTTGACTCCTCACAGTCCTCACACTCAGTTTGACTCCTCACAGTCCTCACACTCAGGTTGACTCCTCACAGTCCTCACTCTCAGGTTGACTCCTCACAGTCCTCACACTCAGGTTGACTCCTCACAGTCCTCACACTCAGGTTGACTCCTCACAGTCCTCACACTCAGGTTGACTCCTCACAGTCCTCACACTCAGGTTGACTCCTCACAGTCCTCACACTCAGGTTGACTCCTCACAGTCCTCACTCTCAGGTTGACTCCTCACAGTCCTCACACTCAGGTTGACTCCTCACAGTCCTCACTCTCAGGTTGACTCCTCACAGTCCTCACACTCAGGTTGACTCCTCACAGTCCTCACTCTCAGGTTGACTCCTCACAGTCCTCACACTCAGGTTGACTCCTCACAGTCCTCACACTCGGGTTGACTCCTCACAGTCCTCACACTCGGGTTGACTCCTCACAGTCCTCACAGTCCTCACACTCAGGTTGAGTCCTCACAGTCCTCACTCTCAGGTTGACTCCTCACAGTCCTCACTCTCAGGTTGACTCCACACAGTCCTCACAGTCCTCACAGTCAGGTTGACTCCTCACAGTCCTCACAGTCCTCACTCTCAGGTTGACTCCTCACAGTCCTCACACTCAGGTTGACTCCTCACAGTCCTCACACTCGGGTTGACTCCTCACAGTCCTCACACTCAGGTTGACTCCTCACAGTCCTCACACTCGGGTTGACTCCTCACAGTCCTCACACTCAGGTTGACTCCTCACAGTCCTCACACTCAGGTTGACTCCTCACAGTCCTCACACTCGGGTTGACTCCTCACAGTCCTCACACTCAGGTTGACTCCTCACAGTCCTCACACTCAGGTTGACTCCTCACAGTCCTCACACTCAGGTTGACTCCTCACAGTCCTCACACTCAGGTTGACTCCTCACAGTCCTCACACTCAGGTTGACTCCTCACAGTCCTCACACTCGGGTTGAGTCCTCACAGTCCTCACTCTCAGGTTGACTCCTCACAGTCCTCACAGTCCTCACACTCGGGTTGACTCCTCACAGTCCTCACACTCAGGTTGACTCCTCACAGTCCTCACACTCGGGTTGACTCCTCACAGTCCTCACACTCAGGTTGACTCCTCACAGTCCTCACAGTCCTCACACTCAGGTTGACTCCTCACAGTCCTCACACTCAGGTTGACTCCTCACAGTCCTCACTCTCAGGTTGACTCCTCACAGTCCTCACACTCGGGTTGACTCCTCACAGTCCTCACACTCAGGTTGACTCCTCACAGTCCTCACACTCGGGTTGACTCCTCACAGTCCTCACACTCGGGTTGACTCCTCACAGTCCTCACAGTCCTCACAGTCCTCACACTCGGGTTGAGTCCTCACAGTCCTCACACTCGGGTTGACTCCTCACAGTCCTCACTCTCAGGTTGACTCCTCACAGTCCTCACACTCGGGTTGACTCCTCACAGTCCTCACACTCGGGTTGAGTCCTCACAGTCCTCACACTCGGGTTGACTCCTCACAGTCCTCACACTCGGGTTGACTCCTCACAGTCCTCACACTCGGGTTGAGTCCTCACAGTCCTCACACTCAGGTTGACTCCTCACAGTCCTCACACTCAGGTTGACTCCTCACAGTCCTCACACTCGGGTTGAGTCCTCACAGTCCTCACACTCAGGTTGACTCCTCACAGTCCTCACTCTCAGGTTGACTCCTCACAGTCCTCACACTCGGGTTGACTCCTCACAGTCCTCACACTCGGGTTGAGTCCTCACAGTCCTCACACTCGGGTTGACTCCTCACAGTCCTCACTCTCAGGTTGACTCCTCACAGTCCTCACACTCGGGTTGACTCCTCACAGTCCTCACAGTCCTCACAGTCCTCACACTCGGGTTGAGTCCTCACAGTCCTCACACTCGGGTTGACTCCTCACAGTCCTCACACTCGGGTTGAGTCCTCACAGTCCTCACAGTCCTCACAGTCCTCACAGTCCTCACACTCGGGTTGACTCCTCACAGTCCTCACACTCAGGTTGACTCCTCACAGTCCTCATTCTCAGGTTGACTCCTCACAGTCCTCACCAGGCTCATGGCTGCAGTTGCAGCTCTGTCCACGTCCAGCAGGGGGAGCCCTCTGCTTCTCTTTTCTTGTCGCACCAACAGTTTCCTGCGCAGACGTTTAGCGCTCGGCGTCACTGCTAACGCTAACGGACACGCCTCCAGACGCCGTAGCAGCAGACGCTCCTCGTACGGACCAATGGGAACGCAGCGAGGGCCGCACGACGCCCCGCCCCCCGCTGCAGTGGCCGGCTCTAATTGGAGAGTCTGTCTGCGCTCGTTAGCCTCATTAGCGTTGTTAGCGCAGCGAGGTTTGTCTGTGTCCTCGTCCTCGCTCTCCTCCTCGCGTTTGATTGGAGCAGATGCAGGGGGGCGGGCCTTCTTTCGGCCAATCAGAGCGGAGCTGGGTGGGATGTACTCCATCCCAGGATCAATGACAGACTCCGCCTCCAGCTCCTCGTCATCTGAGAAACACAGAGGTCACACAGAGGTCACACAGAGGTCACACAGGGGTCACACAGAGGTCACACAGAGGTCACACAGAGGTCACACAGGGGTCACACAGAGGTCACACAGAGGTCACACAGGGGTCACACAGGGGTCGCACAGGGGTCACACAGGGGTCACACAGGGGTCACACAGAGGTCACACAGAGGTCACTCAGGGGTCACACAGAGGTCACTCAGGGGTCGCACAGGGGTCACACACACAGGTCACACAGAGGTCACACGGGGGTCACACAGGGGTCACACAGAGGTCACACAGGGGTCACACAGAGGTCACACACACAGGTCACACAGGTCACACAGGGGTCACACAGGGGTCACACACACAGGTCACACAGAGGTCACACAGGGGTCACACAGAGGTCACACAGGGGTCACACAGGGGTCACACAGGGGTCACACAGAGGTCACACAGGGGTCACACACACAGGTCACACAGGTCACACAGGGGTCACACAGAGGTCACAGGGGTCACACAGAGGTCACTCAGGGGTCACACAGAGGTCACACAGAGGTCACACAGGGGTCACACAGGGGTCACACAGGGGTCACACACACAGGTCACACAGAGGTCACAGGGGTCACACACAGGGGTCACACACAGGGGTCACACAGGGGTCACACAGGGGTCACACACACAGGTCACACAGAGGTCACACAGGGGTCACACAGGGGTCACACAGAGGTCACACAGGGGTCACACAGGGGTCACACACAGGGGTCACACAGGGGTCACACACAGAGGTCACACAGGGGCCACTCAGGGGTCACACAGAGGTCACTCAGGGGTCACACAGAGGTCACACACACAGGTCACACAGAGGTCACACAGGGGTCACACACCGAGGTCACACAGGGGTCACACAGGGGTCACACACAGGGGTCACACAGGGGTCACACAGGGGTCACACAGAGGTCACTCAGGGGTCACACACACAGGTCACACAGAGGTCACACAGGGGTCACACACCGAGGTCACACAGGGGTCACACAGGGGTCACACAGGGGTCACACAGGGGTCACAGGTCACACACAGGTCACACAGGGGTCACACACCGAGGTCACAGGGGTCACACAGAGGTCACACAGGGGTCACACACAGGGGTCACAGGTCACACACAGGTCACACAGGGGTCACACACAGGTCACACACAGGTCACACAGGGGTCACACAGAGGTCACACACAGGGGTCACACAGAGGTCACACGGGGGTCACACAGGGGTCACGGGGTCGTACCGTGGAACAGCGCCTCGGGGGGCATGGCGTCTGGGATCAGGTCGGCCTCAGAGAGCAGACTGGGCGATGGGGAGGGGCTGGTGAGGGGCGTCCTGTCGGAGGAGCTCATGGAGGACAGGTCCATGAGCTCGGGCTTCTCCAGGGGCCCCCGTTTGGCCCCCGGTTTGGGGAGTTTGGGGGCGCGGTCTCTCTGCGCTCGCCGGATGTCTTTGGCCTCTTGAGTCCGACAGCGTTTCTCCTTCAGCTGCATCGCCTTCTCCACCGGGTTTTTCCCTCCGCGTTTCCTAAGGCCCTCCACCGTGATGGTCGGGTCCAGGCAGGGCTTCAGCGCTGGAACAGGGTCACACAGAGGTCACACAGAGGTCACAGGGAGGTCAAAGGGGTCACAGAGGTCACACAGAGGTCACAGGGAGGTCACAGGGGTCACAGGGAGGTCACAGGGGTCACAGAGAGGTCACAGAGAGGTCACAGAGAGGTCAAAGGGGTCACAGAGAGGTCACAGGGGTCACACAGAGGTCAAAGGGGTCACAGAGGTCACAGGGGTCACAGAGAGGTCACAGAGAGGTCAAAGGGGTCACAGAGGTCACAGGGAGGTCACAGGGGTCACAGAGAGGTCACAGAGAGGTCACAGAGAGGTCACAGAGAGGTCACAGAGAGGTCAAAGGGGTCACAGAGAGGTCACACAGAGGTCACAGGGGTCACACAGAGGTCAAAGAGAGGTCACAGAGAGGTCACAGGGGTCACACAGGGGTCACACAGAGGTCACACAGAGGTCACACAGAGGTCACACAGAGGTCACACAGGGGTCACACAGGGGTCACACAGAGGTCACACAGAGGTCACACAGAGGTCACACAGGGGTCACACAGAGGTCACAGAAAGGTCACAGAGAGGTCACAGAGAGGTCACAGGGGTCACACAGAGGTCAAAGGGGTCACAGAGGTCACACAGAGGTCACACAGAGGTCACACAGGGGTCACACAGAGGTCACACAGAGGTCACAGGGGTCACACAGAGGTCACAGAGGTCACACAGAGGTCACAGGTCCAAGAACTGACCCTACCCTTGAGGTACAGTTGCCCCGAGCAAGAAACTGTCTGACCTTTGACCTTAGGGGCTCCCCTGTCTGACCTTTGACCTCTGGGGTGCTCTGACCTTTGACCTTGGGGGCGCTCCGGTCGCTCTCTGGTCTCAGCGTGGGGGGTCGGTTGTGGACCAGTTTCCACCAGCCCGGCTCGCCGAACTCCTGCGCCCCAGAACGAAAGAAGGCGGGGCTCCCGACGGACAAACACCCGGCGACCGTGCTCCACCAGGTCGAGGTCCGCTTCCTGTGAGAGACGGAACCAGGTCAAGCGGGACTCGGGCCGGTTCGACCCGGGCCGGAACCGGCACGACCCGGGCCGCTTCGACCCGGGTCGGTGGTCTCGATCCTCGGCAGGTTCTGACCTGGTTCCCAGGAGGAAGGTCCAGTGGCGTCCGATGAAGGCGCAGATGTCTTCTTTCCACCTGAAGTATCCCTGACGCCCACTGCCCTCAAGAGACAAGTTATACATGGCCAACATCACCACCTGAGGGGGAGAGAGGGGAGGGGGGGGAGGGAGAGGAGGGAGGGGGAGAGGGGAGGAGGGAGGAGAGGGGGGAGGAGAGGGGGAGGAGAGGGAGGAGAGGAGGGAGGAGAGGGGGAGGAGAGGGGGGAGGAGAGGGAGGAGAGGAGGGAGGGGAGAGGGGGAGGAGGAGAGGGAGGAGAGGGGGAGAGGGGAGGAGAGGGAGGGAGGAGAGGGAGGAGAGGAGGGAGGAGAGGGGGGAGGAGAGGGAGGAGAGGAGGGAGGAGAGGGAGGAGAGGGGGGAGGAGAGGAGGGAAGGGGGAGAGGGGGGAGGAGAGGAGGAGGACCACCACCACCACCACCACTCACCACCAATACTCACCACCACCACCACCACCACTCACCACCACCACCACCACCACCACCACCACCACCACCACCACCACCACCACACTCACCACCACCACACCACCACCACCACCACCACCACCACCACCACCACCACCACCACCACCACCTCACCACCACCTCACCACCACCACCACCTCACCACCACCACCACCACCACCACCACCTCACCACCACCACTCACCACTTTCACCACCCACCACCACCACACCACCACCACCACACCCCCCCCCACCACCACCACACCACCACCACACCACCACCACTTTCACCACCACCACCTTTCACCACCACCACTGACCACCACCACCACACCACCTCACCACCACCCCACACCACTCACCTCACCACCACCACCACCACCACTTCACCACTCACCACCACCAACACCACCACCACTCACCACACTTCACCCACCACCACCACCTCACCACCTACCACCACCACCACTCTCACCACCACACCACCACTTTCACCACCACCACCACTTTCACCACCACCACACCACCTCACCACCACCACTCACCACCACCACTCTCACCACCACTCACCACTACCACTTTCACCACACCATCACCACTCACCACACCACTCACCACCCCACCACCACTTACTACCAGTAGAGGAGAGGGAGAGAGAGGGCAGAGGGAGGGAGGGGGAGAGGGAGGGAGGAGGAGGAGGGGGAGGAGGAGGAGGAGAGGAGAGGGAGGGAGGGAGGGGGAGGAGAGGGAGGAGGAGGAGGGACAGGAGGAGAGGAGAGGGGGAGGAGAGGAGAGGAGAGGGGGAGGAGAGGGGAGGAGAGGAGGGAGGAGGAGGGGGAGGAGAGGGAGGAGAGGGAGGAGAGGGGAGGAGAGGGAGGAGAGGAGGGAGGAGAGGGGGGAGGAGAGGGAGGAGAGGAGGGAGGAGAGGGAGGAGAGGGGGAGAGGAGGAGAGGGGGGAGGGGGAGAGGGGGGAGGAGAGGAGGAGAGGGGGAGAGGGGGGAGGAGAAGAGGGAGGAGAGTGAGGAGAGGAGGGAGGGGGAGAGGGGAGGGAGAGGGGAGGTTCACAAACACAGGGGTAAATCAGGCCTCTGAGCTTTAATTTATTACAATCTCAATTAAAAATTAAAGCTGCAAGCGGCATCAAACGGCCCTCACGGGCCGTGCTCGTCATACTCTGCTCTCGCTGCAAATGGTGCTGACGCGCCCTCATCCTTTTCTTTATTGGGGCTTTGTGGTAGAACAAAGTTGTGTCCCAAAACTGCTGTTGTTATGAATGAGCAGAAATTTGGGCAATTGTTGCGGCTCCGCCGCATGGATACCACAACACTTGTCCCGAAAATTTTGATAACTATACATGCCCCACTCCTCAAGATGATTTTCACCAAATTTCAGGTTGGTCGGGCTCACGCCCGAGGAGGAGTTGGTTAAAGTACAAGGTTTAATTTGAGTGATTATCCCCATGAATAACATGGGGTTGTTCTGTCTTTTGTAAAGACGGCCGCCCGCCCCGGGACAACAGAACAAGCTCCTTTCCGTCGACATGACTAGTGCCTCAGACAGGTGCTGACAGGTGCTGACAGGTGCAGTACCTGTTGCCAGGTGAGTCTCATCCTGTCGAAGCTCTCTCGTCCGTCCTCTGAGCACTCACTGCAGATGAACTTAAAGAAGTTATCTCCTTTGAGGAAACTCGGGGCGTCACCTCTGAGCTGAGCTGAAACACACACAGAGACACACACAGAGACACACACACACACACACACACAGAGACACACACACACACACACACACACAGAGACACACACACACACACAGAGACACACACAGAGACACACACAGAGACACACACACACACACACAGAGACACACACAGAGACACACACAGAGACACACACACACACACACAGAGACACACACAGAGACACACACACACACACACACACACAGAGACACACACAGAGACACACACACACACACAGACACACACACACACACACACACAGAGACACACACACACACACACACACACTTCAGTCATTATGTCCTCCAAAACATCAACTTGTATTTTAGACCCAATCCCAAGTAGACTCCTCCCCCTAATTATAAATCCCATTCTTAATATAATAAATACTTCACTAAAGCGGTTATGTCCCTCAGTCCTTCAAATATGCAGTGATTAAACCACTTTTGAAAAAGCCTAATCTAGACCCCGACATACTGGCAAACTATAGACCTATTTCTAATCTGCCCTTTGTCTCTAAAATCCTTGAAAGAATTGTGATTAAACAGCTTTGTCGCCACCTGCAGGACAATCATTTATTTGAAGTTTTTCAGTCAGGGTTCCGTGCATACCACAGCACTGAAACTGCACTAGTTAAAGTCACAAATGATCTGTTATTAGCTGCTGATGATGGACAGGTCTCAATCCTGGTTCTGTTGGACCTCAGCGTTTGACACCATCGACCACAACATTCTACTGCAGAGGTTAGAATGTGATGTAGGTGTCAGTGGAACCGCCCTTAGCTGGTTTAAATCCTATCTATCTGATAGGTACCAGTTTGTTAATGTAAACCAGAGATCTTCCCCATGTTCTAAAGTAACCTACGGTGTGCCGCAGGGTTCAGTACTCGGTCCAGTTCTGTTCACTCTTTATATGCTGCCCTTAGGTCTGATCATCAGAAAGCATGGCATTAACTTCCACTGCTATGCAGATGACACTCAGCTTTATTTATCAATGAAACCTGATCAGACCCATCAAGTAGACAGACTTAGTGCCTGCGTGAAAGACATAAAAACTTGGATGACTCTTAATTATCTGCTCCTTAACCCTGAAAAAACCGAGGTCATTCTGCTGGGCCCTAAGCACCTGCCAGACTCTTTATCTGACCAGATAGTTTCTCTGGACAATATCACTGTAGCCCCCAGCTCTACTGTAAGAAACCTTGGGGTCCTATTTGACCCAGATCTCTGGTTCAAAGCTCATATAAATCAAGCCTGTAAAACAGACGACTTTCATCTGTAACATCAGCCAAAATTAGAAAAATCCTGCCCAGAGATGATGCCCAAAAACCCATCCATGCATTTGTCACATCCAGATTAGACTATTGTAACGCTCTGCTTACAGCGTGTCCTAAAAGCTCTAGAAGAAGCTTTAACTGGTTCAAAATGCAGCAGCAAGATTATTAACAGGTACTAGAAGAAGAGATCATATTTCACCAGTGTTAGAGTCTCTTCACTGGCTTCTGTTGAGTTTAGAATCCAATTTAAAATCCTCCTCCTGACTTATAAAGCTTTAAACAATATGGCCCCATCGACCTCAAAGATGCAATAGTAGCGTACCATCCAAACAGAGCTCTTCGTTCTCAAAATGCTGGACTATTGTTAGTCCCAGAGTCTCTAAAAGCACAGTAGGAGGTCGAGCATTTAGCTACCAAGCTCCTGTTATGGAACCAGCTCCTGTTCATGTAAAAGAGGCCGACACAGTCTCTACATTTAAGACCAGCTCAAAACGTTCCTCTTTGAAATAGTTTATGGTCAGGCCAGTTAGGAACAGAAATAAAAACCTACAGTTTTAGCTACGCTGCCCTTGGAGCGACTCTGCTGGAGAAGTATGGAGCTGAACACTGTCCTCTGGTTCTTCTACTTTACCATCAACAATATTTAATATTACTTCAACTGTAGTCTGTTCATTGCTGTTCACATGTTTCTCTCTCTGTTTCAGACACTGACCCCCCCCCCCCCCCATCTGTCTGGAGGATCTGTGCTCCTCGTCCGCCTGGAGGAACTCCCTCAACCCTGGATTAGCCACACCTCGTCTGCCTGGACCACCTCCTTCTACTTTAGATGAACTGTTCCTCATCTCCTGCTGGAGGATCTCTCTACACTGGTGGACTGCTCCTCGTCCTCCTGGAGGATCTCTCTACACTGGTGGACTGTTCCTCATCTCCTCCTGGAGGATCTCTCTACACTGGTGGACTGCTCCTCGTCCTCCTGGAGGATCTCTCTACACTGGTGGACTGCTCCTCGTCCTCCTGGAGGATCTCTCTACACTGGTGGACTGCTCCTCGTCCTCCTGGAGGATCTCTCTACACTGGTGGACTGCTCCTCGTCCTCCTGGAGGATCTCTCTACACTGGTGGACTGCTCCTCGTCCTCCTGGAGGATCTCTCTACACTGGTGGACTGCTCCTCGTCCTCCTGGAGGATCTCTCTACACTGGTGGACTGCTCCTCGTCCTCCTGGAGGATCTCTCTACACTGGTGGACTGCTCCTCGTCCTCCTGGAGGATCTCTCTACACTGGTGGACTGCTCCTCGTCCTCCTGGAGGAACTCTTTAAAGCCACCTCCCTCTTGAGTGGTTCTGGTTCAGTCCAAGTGGATGCGTCAGTCCTAGTTCATCTGCAGCCTGTCCGTCCGTGGGAGTAGGATCTCTCCTTCACTGTGGTTCTCCTCAGGTTTATACTTTGTCCCGTGGGGTTTTTTGTAGTTTTTCCTGAAGGAGGGTCAAAGGACAGGGGCATTCTGGGACAGTTATCTGAACTGCTTTGACCTGTGGCCCATCGAGGCGACTGTTGTTGTGATTTTGGGGCATTAGAAACATAAATGGATTTGATTTTAAAGCTTTAAAACACGTGAGATAAAAGCGCTGAGATCAAACCAACAAAAACAGATAAAACCTTCAGAGGAAAAACATCGAGTGTTTATAGAATATAATCAGAGGGGCCTCACACAGAGGGGCCTCACACAGAGGGGCCTCACACAGACACAGAGGGGCCTCACACAGACACAGAGGGGCCTCACACAGAGGGGCCTCACACAGAGGGGCCTCACACAGAGGGGCCTCACACAGAGGGGCCTCACACAGACACAGAGGGGCCTCACACAGAGGGGCCTCACACAGACACAGAGGGGCCTCACACAGACACAGAGGGGCCTCACACAGACACAGAGGGGCCTCACACAGACACAGAGGGGCCTCACACAGAGGGGCCTCACACAGACACAGAGGGGCCTCACACAGAGGGGCCTCACACAGAGGGGCCTCACACAGACACAGAGGGGCCTCACACAGAGGGGCCTCACACAGACACAGAGGGGCCTCACACAGACACAGAGGGGCCTCACACAGAGGGGCCTCACACAGAGGGGCCTCACACAGACACAGAGGGGCCTCACACAGAGGGGGCCTCACACAGAGGGGCCTCACACAGAGGGGCCTCACACAGAGGGGCCTCACACAGAGGGGCCTCACACAGAGGGGCCTCACACAGAGGGGCCTCACACAGAGGGGCCTCACACAGACACAGAGGGGCCTCACACAGAGGGGCCTCACACAGAGGGGCCTCACACAGACACAGAGGGGCCTCACACAGAGGGGCCTCACACAGAGGGGCCTCACACAGACACAGAGGGGCCTCACACAGAGGGGCCTCACACAGAGGGGCCTCACACAGAGGGGCCTCACACAGAGGGGCCTCACACAGACACAGAGGGGCCTCACACAGAGGGGCCTCACACAGAGGGGCCTCACACAGACACAGAGGGGCCTCACACAGAGGGGCCTCACACAGAGGGACTGACCTGAGGTGATCCATTTGTGGCAGCGCTCGCAGCAGAAGCCCATCTCCTGGTCCAGGTCCTGGTCCGGTCCTTGGTCCGGGTCCACGTCAGAGACCACAGAGTCCCCGCTTTGGTCCTGGGACAGGTCCACAGAGTCCGACTCCACCATGAGCAGAGTCTCCCCCTCGACCTCGCCCTCCTCCAGACCGTCCATCCTGAGAGAGACCGGGGTTAGACCGGGGCGAGACCTGAGAGTCCTGGTTCAGTCCTGGTCCAGTCCTGGTCCAGTCCTGGTCCAGTCCTGGTCCAGTCCTGGTGCTGGTCCTGGTCCAGTCCTGGTTCAGTCCTGGTTCAGTCCTGGTGCTGGTCCTGGTGCTGGTCCTGGTTCAGTCCTGGTTCAGTCCTGGTTCAGTCCTGGTTCAGTCCTGGTTCAGTCCTGGTTCAGACCTGGTCCAGTCCTGGTGCTGGTCCTGGTTCAGTCCTGGTTCAGTCCTGGTTCAGTCCTGGTTCAGTCCTGGTTCAGTCCTGGTTCAGACCTGGTCCTGGTTCAGACCTGGTTCAGACCTGGTCCAGACCTGGTCCAGTCCTGGTCCAGTCCTGGTTCAGTCCTGGTTCAGACCTGGTTCAGACCTGGTCCAGTCCTGGTTCAGTCCTGGTGCTGGTCCTGGTTCAGACCTGGTTCAGACCTGGTCCAGTCCTGGTTCAGACCTGGTCCTGGTTCAGACCTGGTTCAGTCCTGGTGCTGGTCCTGGTTCAGTCCTGGTCCAGTCCTGGTTCAGTCCTGGTTCAGTCCTGGTTCAGTCCTGGTTCAGACCTGGTTCAGACCTGGTTCAGTCCTAGTGCTGGTCCTGGTCCTGGTCCTGGTCCTGGTCTTGCTGCAGGATTCGGGTCAGTTCTCTTTGTTCTTCTAAAAGTCGCAGGTTTTCCTTCTTCCTCTGAAGCCGCTCCAGGTCCCTCACCACGCCCTGATGGAGGCGCTATAGAGCAGAACATGTCATTACACACACGCCCTGATGGAGGCGCTAGTGAGCAGAACATGTCATTACACACACGCCCTGATGGAGGCGCTGTAGAGCAGAACATGTCATTACACACACGCCCTGATGGAGGCGCTAGTGAGCAGAACATGTCATTACACACACGCCCTGATGGAGGCGCTGTCGAGCAGAACATGTCATTACACACACGCACTTATGGAGGCGCTAGTGAGCAGAACATGTCATTACACACACGCCCTGATGGAGGCGCTAGTGAGCAGAACATGTCATTACACACACGCCCTGATGGAGGCGCTATAGAGCAGAACATGTCATTACACACACGCCCTGATGGAGGCGCTATAGAGCAGAACATGTCATTACACACACGCCCTGATGGAGGCGCTAGTGAGCAGAACATGTCATTACACACACGCCCTGATGGAGGCGCTAGTGAGCAGAACATGTCATTACACACACGCCCTGATGGAGGCGCTATAGAGCAGAACATGTCATTACACACACGCCCTGATGGAGGCGCTGTAGAGCAGAACATGTCATTACACACACGCCCTGATGGAGGCGCTGTAGAGCAGAACATGTCATTACACACACGCCCTGATGGAGGCGCTGTAGAGCAGAACATGTCATTACACACACGCCCTGATGGAGGCGCTAGTGAGCAGAACATGTCATTACACACACGCCCTGATGGAGGCGCTAGTGAGCGACAGGGGCGAGGGGACAGTGACAGGGACAGTCACGTGTTTTGGTGGGAGGAGCCAGAGAACCCACGGTAACACGGGGAGAACACGCAGACTCCACCAGAGTGAGCGTGTGAGGTTGTTCTGGTCCGGGATTCGAACCCGCGACCTCCTTTTTGGGAGGCGTGGCCTGTAGACACTGCAGCGTCAGAGTCACGTGAGTGAACGCCGTCTGGTCGTACGTCACACCAAACATGAGCCACAAGAAAATGATTTTTTTTTTGCCAAACAATGATTCCGTCAGTTTTAATCTCATAATCTGTCATAATCTGTCATAATCTGTCACATCCTTCAAACTGTTCACCACTAAATCATTCATAATCCACGTTTTTTTCTGAAGTGCGATGTAGAAGAAACAAATGATGGATAATAGTGTTTAAACTCATTTATGCCGATAAACCAAAATATCTTCTTAATCGACCGTTTGCCGATTCATCTGCGAAATATTTGACATAATCTTGACCTAATCTTGTTTTGAATTATCGTTCCCTTTTTCGTCCTTTGTCCGTGAATGACACTAGTGTTTCGAGCCGCAAACAGCTGCTTCTTATTCTCAAAGTGTCACTTGCGCAATATTTATTTCAAATTTGTGCAGAGTTAAAGTTTTCTATTAAAGTAAGTTGTGCAACATGAAAAAAACAAAGCTGCGCCCCGCACCGGAACCAAAACACACGTGGAAACCTTTAGCCTTAACTTTAGCCTTAGCTCATTAGCCGTGTCATTAGCATGGAGCTATTCAGTTAGTGATCATTGGTAATCACGCGCCCGTTAGCCCCGTTAGCCTCATTAGCCCCGTCAGCCCCGTTAGCCCCCGTTAGCCCCGTTAGCCTCATTAGCCCCGGTATCCCCGTTAGCCCCGTCAGCCCCGGTATCCCCGTTAGCCCCGTCAGCCCCGGTATCCCCGTTAGCCTCATTAGCCCCGGTATCCCCGTTAGCCCCCGTTAGCCTCATTAGCCCCGGTATCCCCGTTAGCCCCCGTTAGCCTCATTAGCCCCGGTATCCCCGTTAGCCCCGTTAGCCTCATTAGCCCCGGTATCCCCGTTAGCCTCATTAGCCCCGGTATCCCCGTTAGCCCCGTCAGCCCCGGTATCCCCGTTAGCCCCGTCAGCCCCGGTATCCCCGTTAGCCTCATTAGCCCCGGTATCCCCGTTAGCCCCCGTTAGCCTCATTAGCCCCGGTATCCCCGTTAGCCCCGTTAGCCTCATTAGCCCCGGTATCCCCGTTAGCCTCATTATCCCCGTCAGCCCCGGTATCCCCGTTAGCCTCATTAGCCCCGGTATCCCCGTTAGCCCCCGTTAGCCCCGGTATCCCCGTTAGCCTCATTATCCCCGTCAGCCCCGGTATCCCCGTTAGCCTCATTAGCCCCGGTATCCCCGTTAGCCCCGTTAGCCCCCGTTAGCCTCATTAGCCCCGGTATCCCCGTTAGCCCCGGTATCCCCGTTAGCCTCATTAGCCCCGGTATCCCCGTTAGCCCCCGTTAGCCTCATTAGCCCCGGTATCCCCGTTAGCCTCATTAGCCCCGGTATCCCCGTTAGCCCCGTTAGCCTCATTAGCCCCGGTATCCCCGTTAGCCCCGGTATCCCCGTTAGCCTCATTATCCCCGTCAGCCCCGTCAGCCCCGTAGCCCCCGCTCACCTCTCGGTCCCAGGCCTGTTTGAGGTGCACTCCGGTGACGGTGCTCAGCGTCAGGACCACGGAGACTCCCAGCACCACCCTGGAGGCCGTAGACATCCCTCTGTGCAGCACACCGAGCTACCGGGGTCCAAACCGGGGTCCAAACCGAGCAACAGAGCTCCACACCGGGCTACAGAGGTGACCTGCACAGCGCCACCTGCAGGCGCTCAAACAAAGCACGTCCCGGTGTTTCAGACAGGCGGAGCCCGGCCAGACCCGCAGGACCCCGGGACTAGCACTGAAGCTAACGAGGCTAACGAGGCTAACGCGGCGCGTGAGAGTCAGCGCCGGAGCCTGAAGTGGAACATGGCACAAGTGAAGGAGGAGCCGGAGCCCCGGGGCCCCTGTGGCCCCTGGGGGCCCTCAGGGTGAGTCACTGCAGTAGATCCTGGGTTTATGTTGAGCTCTGGAGTGTTAGCTTAGCCCGGGCTGTTTGGCCTCGAGGCTTCAGGGGAAGAAGTGGGGTTTAGTTTGAATAATATATTGAAAAGGACAGATTGTTTGCCACCGCCAGAAAAACACAAGAAGAAGAAGAAGATGGCCCATTTGTTCTAAGGGAGAAGTAGAGGGCCCCAGGGGGCCCCTGGGGGCCAGAGCAGGACGTCCCAGACACGGTCCCACTTCTCTTTCTTCACTCTATATTTTATTCTTTCACTTCTTTCTTTTTAAAGTGCTTTACAGAACAGAAAACAGTGAAAACCACAAAACAAACCTAAATAATACTATTATTATGCTCAACATTTCATCTAAAACGCTGATCATTCTTTTCTCTGAAGGATACTTTTTCTTTTTACTTGAGTTTCCTTTGATCTCACGTCCTTAAAGGGAGCGTCCAAATTCTGTATTTGGCCCCGGCCCAGACCTGGTTCACTCTGGAGCGTCTGTAAATGTGGGCCGTGTCTCAGACTCTGCTCCTGACGCCACAAACACAACTCATTCTTCATAAATATAAATCCTCCTGATTTTAATCCTGAGGTCGATGTCAGCGATTCATAAAAAGACGTTTAATAATTCCAGGGTTCTGTCTGTGAGGCGTGGCTAAAGCTACAGTCCACAGGAAACTACTTCCTGTTTGTCCTGCTTTCATTTCCTGTAAAGGCTCTACGCTGCGTCTGGATCATGTCGATGGTTAGAACCTGGAAATGTCAAACAGGAAACAGCTGGTGCTAACGTGCTTTGTTTTGCTAATGGCTAAACATATCGTTAGCATCAATGAAATGCGGTGCTTTATTATTAGGTCAGAGTTTGGACAGAAATGACTCTTTTCTGTTTGTCGTGCGTCTGGTTCCGTCCAGGGGCCCGGGAGGTCGAGTCTTTAAACAGAGGCACGACTTCGATGCAGTTGAGACCGTCGTGTTTTCTAAAGCTTTATTATTATTTTGTCCAAGTTTTCTCTGGCCCGCGGGTTTGATTTGACGGGACGGTTGTTGCTGAAGGGGAGCGTCGTCGAGGGCCGGACAGTAACGGCACACGTGCAGCGCCCCTAACCACTGCACCACGGGAGCGCTCGTGAGGCTGAAGCTCAAACCGTGAACGTCAGAAGCCGACCCCGAGCGCTGCACGTCTGAGCCGCGGCTTCTGTCGTTTAGTGAATGTTTGTTTGTGTCCAGTGTGAAGGAGGAGGAGCCAGGGCGGAGCATCAAACAGGAGGAGGAGCTTCACCTGGTCACTGTGAAAAGTGAAGAGGATGAAGACAAGTCCTCTGTGCTTCATCAAAGTGAGGAGAACACAGAGGAAACTAATGGGTGGGACTGTGGAGCAGAAGCAGGCTGCAGCTCAGATCCACTCACACAGTTCCACTCAGATAGTGAGGAGCACACTGACAGCTCTGAAGACACCGACCACTCAGAAGACTATAGTCAACCACAGGCTCCGGCCAAGAGGAGCTACGTCATGGTGCCTCCTGACCACGTGAGAGACAAGAGGCCACACAAGTGCCCCGAGTGCGGGAAGACGTTTCCGAATCAGCCTCGATTAAAGAGACACATGAAAACCCACACGGGAGAAAAGCCTCATGTTTGTTCGGTTTGTGACAAAGGCTTTTCTCAAAAGTTCACTCTTTCTCGACATCAGAAACACGTCCATCACATGTGTGCACTTTGTCAGAAAGGTTTTCCAGACGAGACCAAACTGCAGGACCACGTGAAGGCTCACGCGGAGGACGGGACTCACAAAAGTCAAACAAAAGGCTTGAAACGACACAAATGTTGTGAGTGTGAGAAGCAGTTTGAGCGCAGGACCACGCTGTGCAGACACCTGCTGGTGCACTCCGGGGAGAAGCCCTTCAAATGCTCCGTCTGTGAAAAGACTTTTGCACAAAAGTGTCACCTGAAGACGCACCAGAAGAGACACTCGGGAGAAAAGCCTTTGGTTTGTCCAGTTTGTGACCGAAGTTTTACAAACGACTCTCACCTAAAGTCACATCAGAGGATTCACACAGAGAAGGAGACTCGGGGCTGAGCTTCTTCTTCTACTCCCTCTGGAGGCGCAGCGGCCAGAAGTGACCGACAGGGGGCGCAGACATCGCAGATAACAATCTACCTCCATGTCCTGGTACCACTCCAGGAGCTAGCACTACTGCCTCTTCAGTGGGAGAGGTAGCCTCAGAGTTAGCGTTAGCCTCAGAGTTAGCGTTAGCCTCAGAGTTAGCGTTAGCCTCAGAGTTAGCGTTAGCCTCAGAGTTAGCGTTAGCCTCAGAGTTTGCGTTAGCCTCAGAGTTAGCGTTAGCTTCAGAACAGCCACTGGAGACATGAGTAACACCAGAGCGAGAAACATTACACCTGTGGAAGTGTTATGTGTAGATTGTTAGCATTAGCGATTAGCACCAACATTAGCATACATGCTAACGCTGCAGGTGAAACGGGAACAAATGTTAAATTTAAAGACATCAGTGTTAAACTTCTGTAGTTTATTCACATAAATGTAAGAAAAAATGTATCGCAAATGTATTTTCATCGTGTCATGATTTCTTGTAGAAATCAGGCATTTGATGTAAAAATGGACAGAACCAGGTTTAAATTTCTTGGTTCATTGTGTAACACATTAATTATAAAAATGTACCGTGTTTAGTTTAAACTAGATCTGACTGAAAATTGTCCTAAATGTTTTCTCCTTCAATCTGTAATAAATGTGTCAGAGTCTGATCTTAAATCCTTGTTTGTTCTAAATGTGTTGAGTCCAGTTTGTACAGTTTGTGGATCTACTTTAATGATCTTTATGTCTCGACGGCCTCCAGGGTTATGTACAGTCTGTGCTTCTGTAACAGACTTCGTGGACGGGACCCCTCATTGGTCCAGGTGTGGTTCATCGTAGAAAAGGGTTCAGGGCTTGTCGTCCGGAGCGTCCGGACGACAAGCCCTGCACCCTTTTCTACGACTCTGTAACAGACTCATTTATCTGTTCTGCACGTGTCTCTTGCCCTTTGACCTCTGTGTATAAACAGGGTGCCCCGCCCTCTTCTTCACCGCCTCAGCTCGGGCCGTTACACTTCTGTCCCACACAAGGACACACTACCCCAGAGACCACCGGGGCAGGAGGCGTGGCCAGTGTGAGGAGGTGCGGCCAGTGTGAGGAGGCGTGGTCAGTGTGAGGAGGCGTGTTCAGTGTGAGGAGGCGTGGCCAGTGTGAGGAGGTGCGGCCAGTGTGAGGAGGCGTGTTCAGTCTGAGGAGGCGAGGCCAGTGTGAGGAGGCGTGTACAGTGTGAGGAGGCGTGTACAGTGTGAGGAGGCGTGTTCAGTGTGAGGAGGCGTGTACAGTGTGAGGAGGCGTGTACAGTGTGAGGAGGCGTGTACAGTGTGAGGAGGCGTGTTCAGTCTGAGGAGGCGTGGTCAGTCTGAGGAGGCGTGTTCAGTCTGAGGAGGCGTGTTCAGTCTGAGGAGGCGTGGCCAGTCACCACCAGGTGGCGCTGAAGCCCAGACGGGTCAAAGGTAAAGGCTCCTGGTGGGCGTGACAGCTGCTGGAGGGGGCGGAGCTAAAGTGTTCAACATTCAAACACTGACCGTCGTTTCAGGGATTGAACCACAAACCTTCAGGTCAAACCTCCATCTTTTGTCTCAAACCAGTTTGTGGAGGATTCTGTTTCATGTAAAATAAAGACAAAATAATAAAAAGATGTTAAAGATGTTAGAACAAAATAAAACACGAGACAATTCAAACAGAAAGAAAGAGACACAAGAGACACAAGAGACACAAGAGACACAAGAGACACAAGAGACACAAGAGACACAAGAGACACAAGAGACACAAGAGACACAAAAGACACAAGGGACACAAGAGACACAAGAGACACAAGAGACACAAAAGACACAAGAGACACAAGAGACACAAGAGACATAAAAGACACAAGAGACACAAGAGACACAAGAGACACAAGAGACACAAGAGACACAAGAGACACAAGAGACACAAGAGACACAAGAGACACAAGAGACATAAAAGACACAAGAGACACAAGGGACACAAGAGACACAAGAGACATAAAAGACACAAGAGACACAAGAGACACAAGAGACACAAGAGACACAAGAGACACAAGAGACACAAAAGACACAAGGGACACAAGAGACACAAGAGACATAAAAGACACAAGAGACACAAGAGACACAAGAGACACAAGAGACACAAGGGACACAAGAGACACAAGAGACACAAGAGACATAAAAGACACAAGAGACACAAGAGACACAAGAGACACAAGAGACACAAGAGACACAAGAGACATAAAAGACATAAGAGACACAAGAGACACAAGAGACACAAGAGACACAAGAGACACAAGAGACACAAGAGACACAAGAGACACAAGAGACACAAGAGACACAAGAGACACAAGAGACACAAGAGACACAAGAGACACAAGAGACACAAGAGACACAAGAGACACAAGAGACACAAGAGACACAAAAGACACAAGAGACACAAGAGACACAAGAGACACAAGAGACACAAGAGACACAAGAGACACAAGAGACATAAAAGACACAAGAGACATAAAAGACACAAGAGACACAAGAGACACAAGAGACACAAGAGACACAAGAGACACAAGAGACACAAGAGACACAAGAGACACAAGAGACACAAGAGACACAAGAGACACAAGAGACACAAGAGACACAAGAGACACAAGAGACACAAGAGACATAAAAGACACAAGAGACATAAAAGACACAAGAGACACAAGAGACATAAAAGACACAAGTTCACGTTAAACATTGACAAAAGTCTCGGAGAAATAACAGTGTTTGTGAGTTTGAACGTAAACAAAGTCAAACATGAGCCTAACCATGACTCCCATGATGCCTTTGGAGCGGCTGTGGGTTCAGGGTCTGGGACGCTCCAAGTCACTTTGAACCAAACCAAACCAAACCAAACCAAACCAAACCAAACCAAACCAAACGGCCTAATATGATTTAAATAAAACGACTGAACAAATGAAACACATAAATAACCCACATGAACACCTGCAGGGGGCGGAGTCAACCTTAGACAACAGGCCACAACTGCCTTGGGCCCCCAACCTGAAGGGCCCCCAACCTGAAGGGGCCCCAACCTGAAGGGGCCCCAACCTGAAGGGGCCCCAACCTGAAGGGGGCCCCAACCTGAAGGGGCCCCAACCTGAAGGGGCCCCCAACCTGAAGGGGCCCCAACCTGAAGGGGCCCAACCTGAAGGGAAGGGCCCCAACCTGAAGCCTGAAGGGCCCCAACCTGAAGGGGCCCCAACCTGAAGGGCCCCAGCCTGAAAGCCCCAACCTGAAGGGGCCCCAACCTGAAGGGGGCCCCAACCTGAAGGGGCCCCAACCTGAAGGGGGCCCAACCTGAAGGGGCCCCAACCTGAAGGGGCCCCCAACCTGAAGGGGCCCCAACCTGAAGGGGCCCCAACCTGAAGGGGCCCCAATCAGATGCCCTCCCTGATCATCACAAACGCACGGCTCACAAACAGGAGACATGTTTCTGGGGAAGGACCCCCAAACCCCCCGTCTGGAGCTGACGTGAGAGGAATGTTCCAGGACGTCCCTTTACCTTCTGTATGAACCACAACAAAAGGAACAGCTTCATTTCAGGAGCACTAGCCTCGGGCCCCGGGTCCCCAGGTGGCCCTAGGTGGCCCCAGGTGGCCCTAGGTGGCCCCAGGTGGCCCTAGGTGGCCCCTGACCGCCCGTCGTGATGTTTGTCCCTCAGAGACAAAGGCGGGTCTTAAAGCAGCGTCTGATCCAACACGAGCTTCTGTTCACACTGAAGATACATTTAGTTTAGTTTAACTCACATTTTTAGTCAGAAAATCCACTTTCTGTTTTTAAAATCCTCTAAATGTCTTTGAGTCAAATGTGTCAAGACTTCAAACCCGCTCTGTCCATTTTTCACATTTTTTGCCCCAAATATGTGACATTTTGGCCATTTTCAAACAAATTGCTTTATTTCTACATGAAAATGTGACCCGATTAAACCTGCAGTTCATCTTACATTTCTGAGAGTAAATCATGTTTGTCCTGTTCAGAACTCGACCGAAAACGTTGCATTGGAGAGAGTTTTCCATCGTTTAGTTCATGTTTGTTTGTTTGTGTCCAGTGTGAAGGAGGAGGAGCCAGGGCGGAGCATCAAACAGGAGGAGGAGCTTCACCTGGTCACTGTGAAAAGTGAAGAGGATGAAGACAAGTCCTCTGTGCTTCATCAAAGTGAGGAGAACACAGAGGAAACTAATGGGTGGGACTGTGGAGCAGAAGCAGGCTGCAGCTCAGATCCACTCACACAGTTCCACTCAGATAGTGAGGAGCACACTGACAGCTCTGAAGACACCGACCACTCAGAAGACTATAGTCAACCACAGGCTCCGGCCAAGAGGAGCTACGCCATGGTGCCTCCTGACCGCACACCATACAGCTGCTCGGACTGTGGGAGGAGCTTCAGGTGGAGGTCGCAGTGGTGGAGGCACAGGGCGAGTCACGCTGGAGCTCACGCCTGCGCGGAGTGCGGCGCCAGGTGGAGGTCGAAGGCGGAGCTGAAACGTCACGAGGAGCGACCGTGCGGCGTCTGTGTCGGGAGCGTTCCTCCGCGCTCGGCGCCCACGTGTCACCTCGGGGTCCATCACGTCTGCCCGGTTTGTAACAGACGCTTTCCCGACGGCGGCCGACTGAACGTGCATCTGGCCATCGCCCATGAGGAGCTGCAGCTGCTGAAGCCTTACAGCTGTTCAGACTGTGGGCGGCGCTTTTCACACAAACACAAACTGAAGCGCCACATGGTGCTGCACTCGGAGGAAAAGCCTCACGAGTGTCCGGTCTGTCAGAAGAAGTTTAAGTGTAAAAGTCTTGTACGGCTGCACGTGTTCTCTCACTCCGGAGCGAGACCTTTCAGCTGCTCAGAGTGTGGGCGGAGCTTTTCTCATCACTTCAGATTAAAGCGGCACATGTCGCTTCACTCTGAGCTAAAGCCACACAAATGTTCATTTTGTCAGAAGAAGTTTCATCTGAAGAGTCATCTCCAGTTCCACGTGTGGGTGCACTCCAGACCTTTCAGCTGCTCAGTCTGTGGGAGGGCATTCAGGTGGAAGCACGACCTGAAGAGGCACGCGCTTGTTCACTCCGGAGAGAAGCCTTTCAGCTGCTCCGACTGCGGCAAAGTTTACACCGACAAACGCAGCCTCACGACTCACCGGCGGACTCACACGGGAGAGCGCCCTTACAGCTGCTCGGTCTGTGGGCGGAGCTTCAGAGACAAAGGAACGCTCCGGAAACATCGGAAGTTCGTGCACCACATCTGCTCGCTGTGTGCGCGGCGTTTCGGCGACAGAGCGCAGCTGAGGACGCACCTGAAGTCGCACGTGGAGGACGGATCGCTGCCCGCCGCCGCGCTCCGCTCCTTCAGCTGTTCAGAGTGCGGGAAGGACTTCCGCTGGAGCGTGGACCTGCGGCGCCACATGGCGGCGCACACGGGCGAGACGCCGCACTCCTGCTCCGTCTGCGACAAGAGCTTCAAACGCAAAGTGACTCTGACGCGGCACGTTCAGGCCAAACATGGCGCGTGCCGCGTTTGTGACGCCGTCTTCGCCACAAACGCACTTCTGCAGCTGCATCTGAAGACGCACCGGGACCACGCCCCCCAGGAGGGAGGAGCCGACAGACCATTCAGCTGCTCAGAGTGTGGCAAGAGCTTTTGGTTTAAATACGCTCTACAGCGACACCTTCAGGTGAGACACGGCTTTCACCATTTTGTAACTTTGATCTTGTTTGAAGCAAAAGAATCTCATCGTTTTTCATCGGTCTGGTCTAAGTCCTGGGTCTGGGTCTAAGTCCTGGGTCTGGGTCTAAGTCCTGGGTCTGGGTCTAAGTCCTGGGTCTGGGTCTAAGTCCTGGGTCTGGGTCTAAGTCCTGGGTCTGGGTCTAAGTCCTGGGTCTGGGTCTAAGTCCTGGGTCTGGGTCTAAGTCCTGGGTCTGGGTCTAAGTCCTGGGTCTGGGTCTAAGTCCTGGGTCTGGGTCTCAGTCCTGGGTCTGGGTCTGAGTCCTGGGTCCTGGGTCTGGGTCTAAGTCCTGGGTCTGGGTCTAAGTCCTGGGTCTGGGTCTCAGTCCTGGGTCTGGGTCTGAGTCCTGGGTCTGGGTCTGGGTCTCAGTCCTGGGTCTGGGTCTCCTGGGTCTGGGTCTCAGTCCTGGGTCTGGGTCTAAGTCCTGGGTCTGGGTCTCAGTCCTGGGTCTGGGTCTGAGTCCTGGGTCCTGGGTCTGGGTCTAAGTCCTGGGTCTGGGTCTAAGTCCTGGGTCTGGGTCTCAGTCCTGGGTCTGAGTCCTGGGTCCTGGGTCTGGGTCTAAGTCCTGGGTCTGGGTCTAAGTCCTGGGTCTGGGTCTAAGTCCTGGGTCTGGGTCTAAGTCCTGGGTCTGGGTCTAAGTCCTGGGTCTGGGTCTAAGTCCTGGGTCTGGGTCTAAGTCCTGGGTCTGGGTCTAAGTCCTGGGTCTGGGTCTAAGTCCTGGGTCTGGGTCTAAGTCCTGGGTCTCAGTCCTGGGTCTTGGGTCTCAGTCCTGGGTCCTGGTGGTTAGGGGCGTGGCACATATGCGTCAGGGGTTTGAGTTCATCCCTTGACATTTGCTGAAGGCCCCTCCCCTCTCGCTCCTGTCAAAGACAGACAGGGCTGAGCCTGACAGACAGGGCTGACAGGGCTGAGCCTGACAGACAGGGCTGAGCCTGTCAGACGGGGCTGAGCCTGTAGTTTCAAACGTTGACGGTGCGTGTGGTTCTCTTTCAGGTCCACTCTGGAGAGAAGCCGCACAGATGCAGCGTCTGTGAGAAAAGCTTCGCCAAGAAAGAGACTCTGACGCAGCACCTGAAGACGCACACGGGGGAGGCGCCTTTCGGGTGCTCGGTCTGCGGGAGGCGCTTCAAACAGAAAGCAGATCTGACTCGTCACCAGAAGCTGGTGCACCACATGTGTCCGCTCTGCAAACGCGGCTGCGCGGACAAAGGTGCGCTCCTGTCGCACCTGAAGTCGCACGTGGACGACGGGACGCTCCTGCAGGCGTCCGTGGACCGCGAGGACACCAGACCTTTCAGCTGCTCAGAGTGCGACAAGAGCTTCAAACGCAGACCGCACTTAGACAAACACATGAGGACGCACACGGGGGAGAGGCCTTTCAGGTGCTCCGTCTGCGACAAAGGCTTCACCGAGAAAAGTGTCCTGGTCCAGCATCAGAGAGTTCACACGGGAGAGAGGCCTTACAGGTGCTCAGCCTGCGCCAAATGTTTCCAGAACCGCTCCATCCTGGTCAAACACCAGAGGATTCACACCGGAGTGAAAGCTTACAGCTGTTCAGTTTGTGACAAAGCGTACACCAAAAACTGTTTCCTTAAAACGCACATGAAAACTCACCGAGCAGAGACCCTGAGTGAAAGTACACCGAGAGAAAGTACACCGAGAGAAACGACACCGAGAGAAACGACACCGAGAGAAACGACACCGAGAGAAACGACACCGAGAGAAACGACACCGAGAGAAACGACACCGAGAGAAACGACACCGAGAGAAACGACACCGAGAGAAACGACACCGAGAGAAACGACACCGAGAGAAACGACACCGAGAGAAACGACACCGAGAGAAACGACACCGAGAGAAACAACACCGAGAGAAACGACACCGAGAGAAACGACACCGAGCAAAACAACACCGAGAGAAACGACACCGAGAGAAACGACACCGAGAGAAACGACACCGAGAGAAACGACACCGAGAGAAACGACACCGAGCGAAACGTAAAAGAGAGAAACAACACCGAGAGAAACAACACCGAGAGAAACGACACCGAGAGAAACGACACCGAGAGAAACGACACCGAGAGAAACGACACCGAGAGAAACGACACCGAGAGAAACGACACCGAGAGAAACGACACCGAGAGAAACGACACCGAGAGAAACGACACCGAGAGAAACGACACACAGAGAAACGACACCGAGAGAAACGACACCGAGAGAAACGACACCGAGAGAAACGACACCGAGAGAAACGACACCGAGCGAAACGACACCGAGAGAAACGTAAAAGAGAGAAACGACAACGAGAGAAACGACACCGAGAGAAACGACACCGAGAGAAACGACACCGAGAGAAACGACACCGAGAGAAACGACACCGAGAGAAACGACACCGAGAGAAACGACACCGAGAGAAACGACACCGAGAGAAACGACACCGAGAGAAACGACACCGAGAGAAACGACACCGAGAGAAACGACACCGAGATAAACGACACCAGAGAAACGACACCAGAGAAACAACACCGAGCCAAACGACACCGAGAGAAACGACACCGAGCGAAACGACACCGAGAGAAACGACACCGAGAGAAACGACACCGGGCAAAACAACACCGAGCAAAACGACACCGAGCAAAACGACACCGAGAGAAACGACACCGAGAGAAACGACACCGAGAGAAACGACACCGAGAGAAACGACACCGAGAGAAACGACACCGAGAGAAACGACACCGAGAGAAACAACACCGAGCGAAACGACACCGAGAGAAACGACACCGAGAGAAACGACACCGAGAGAAACGACACCGAGAGAAACGACACCGAGAGAAACGACACAGAGAGAAACGACACAGAGAGAAACGACACCGAGAGAAACGACACCGAGAGAAACGACACCGAGAGAAACGACACCGAGAGAAACGACACCGAGAGAAACGACACCGAGAGTAACGACACCGAGAGAAACGACACCGAGAGAAACGACACCGAGAGAAACGACACAGAGATAAACGACACCGAGAGAAACAACACCAAGAGAAACAACACTGAACTGAACTACACCAAGCAAAACAACACCGAGATAAACGACACCGAGAGAAACGACACCGAGAGAAACAACACCGAGCAAAACAACACCGAGAGAAACGACACCGAGAGAAACAACACAGAGCAAAACAACACCGAGAGAAACAACACCGAGAGAAACAACACCGAGAGAAACGACACCGGGCAAAACAACACTGAACTGAACTACACCGAGAGAAACAACACCGAGAGAAACAACACAGAGCAAAACAACACCGAGAGAAACAACACCGAGAGAAACGACACCGAGCAAAACAACACCGAGCAAAACAACACCGAGAGAAACGACACCGAGAGAAACAACACAGAGCAAAACAACACCGAGAGAAACAACACCGAGAGAAACGACACCGAGAGAAACGACACCGAGAGAAACGACACCGAGAGAAACGACACCGAGAGAAACGACACCGAGAGAAACGACACAGAGAGAAACGACACCGAGAGAAACGACACCGAGCAAAACAACACCGAGAGAAACGACACCGAGCAAAACAACACCGAGAGAAACGACACCGAGCAAAACAACACAGAGCGAAACAACACTGAGCTGGATTTTGTTCTGTTTCCCTTAAACCTCCAGAGTTTTTCATCCGAATCAGAAAAGGATTCATTTCTTTGAAAAACACAAACACGTCGTGTCGGAGTCGAAGCCTCAGAGTTTGTTTCGTGTTTATTTCTTTTGTTTTAGAACGACACGAAACACAGAAAAAAATCAACTTCAACACAACGTCACACAAACCCACACGGGCCACGTCCTTCAGACTCTTCCCCTGGTTTGATTGAGCTCAGGCTCTTCTAGAACCTTCACTGATCTTCTGGCTCGTGGTGAAGGGCCTTTAAGTTCTGTCCAGGTTCCATGGGACTGGGCTCTGGACTCCAGACTCTCTGGGCCGTGTTTGGGTCGATGCTCTCAGACCCACAATCCTCTGCTCCTGACGCCTGGCCCACAGTCGAGGCACCAGAGGAGCTCGTCTGAAGCTCCAGGTTTGACGTGGGGCTGTTCTTCTGCTTCAGTGAAGGATGTGTTTGAACCATCGAGTCTGTGACGAGGTCCTCCTCCTGCCCTAGAGCTTCATTCATATTTGACCCACAGGTGGCGCTGATGCTCCCTGAGTGTCTGTAGGACAGGGGCGTGTCCTCCATCAGGACCGTCCTGCAGGTCCAGGTCCAGGTCCCTGGTGTTTAGTGTGAAATGTCAGATGTTCAGTGTTTTTATTATTTGGGACATGTTTATGTTTCGTACAAATGTAAAATAAATCAGATGATTCCACAAACTGTTTGTTCATTTATTTCACTTTTTCAATGAAGCATGAGATCAGATACTTTCAATCTAAAGCGTACAGTGTGTGGCCTTAAAGCACTTTAGAAATAAAAGTCATTTTTACAGAAGGTTTTTCTGTGGATTCTTCTGTTTATTTTTAAAACATTTAAACTTCTTGAGTCTCTTCAGAAAGAGCAAACGAGGTCTGAAGTGAGACTCTGACCAGGGTTTTCTGGCTCCACATGAGTTTTCAGATGTTCCTTTAGTTTGGTTTGGTCTGGAAAACGTTCCTCACAAAAGGCACAGATGATGTTGTTCTCTTAAATGTGGATTGAGAGTCGATCTGTTATAAAAGCCTTTGCTGCAGAGCACATCGAGGAGGCGTCTGCCCCAAGTGAACCACAGGGGCCACTGCACTCGGGACAGTCGTGTGGCTCCAGGACGGACGGGTCCACGGTCCCCTCCTCCACGTGGGTCTGCAGATGCTCCTTCAGATCCACGTCGTCTGGAAAACGGACCTCGCACACGGAGCACACGTGATGCTGAGCGCAGATGTTTACTCACTCTTTGAGTAAAACCTTTTTTACAAACTGAACACGTGAGGCCTCTCTCCAGAGTGACTCAACATGTGTCGCTTTACGTGGGACGTCACTGAAAACCTCCTCCTGCACTGAGGACCTTCATGAGGCTTCTCTCCAGAGTGAGTGACCATGTGCTCCAGTAAGTGTGACATCTTTATGAAGCTCTTCCCACACTCGGGGCACTTGTGTGGCCTCTTGTCTCTCACGTGGTCAGGAGGCACCATGGCGTAGCTCCTCTTGGCCGGAGCCTGTGGTTGACTATAGTCTTCTGAGTGGTCGGTGTCTTCAGAGCTGTCAGTGTGCTCCTCACTATCTGAGTGGAACTGTGTGAGTGGATCTGAGCTGCAGCCTGCTTCTGCTCCACAGTCCCACCCATTAGTTTCCTCTGTGTTCTCCTCACTTTGATGAAGCACAGAGGACTTGTCTTCATCCTCTTCACTTTTCACAGTGACCAGGTGAAGCTCCTCCTCCTGTTTGATGCTCCGCCCTGGCTCCTCCTCCTTCACACTGGACACAAACACTTTATGGACTTTGAATGAACCGTTTTCTTTTCTTTTTATTACATTTTTATAACAAACAAAAGCAAAACATTTACAACAGATCGGTTTGTGATCTGGAATGAACCACAGGACAGTCCAAAGCACATGGTAATGATGGGCCACAGGACAGTCCAAAGCACATGGTAATGATGGGCCACATGAGCCGCGGGACAGTCCCAAAGCACATGGTAATGATGGGCCACAGGACAGTCCAAAGCACATGGTAATGATGGGCCACAGGACAGTCCAAAGCACATGGTAATGATGGGCCACAGGACAGTCCAAAGCACATGGTAATGATGGGCCACAGGACAGTCCAAAGCACATGGTAATGATGGGCCACAGGACAGTCCAAAGCACATGGTAATGATGGGCCACAGGACAGTCCAAAGCACATGGTAATGATGGGCCACAGGACAGTCCCAAAGCACATGGTAATGATGGGCCACAGGACAGTCCAAAGCACATGGTAATGATGGGCCACAGGACAGTCCAAAGCACATGGTAATGATGGGCCACAGGACAGTCCCAAAGCACATGGTAATGATGGGCCACAGGACAGTCTCAAAGCACATGGTAATGATGGGCCACAAGACAGTCCCAAAGCACATGGTAATGATGGGCCACAGGACAGTCCAAAGCACATGGTAATGATGGGCCACAGGACAGTCCAAAGCACATGGTAATGATGGGCCACAGGACAGTCCAAAGCACATGGTAATGATGGGCCACAGGACAGTCCCAAAGCACATGGTAATGATGGGCCACAGGACAGTCCAAAGCACATGGTAATGATGGGCCACAGGACAGTCCCAAGCACATGGTAATGATGGGCCACAGGACAGTCCAAAGCACATGGTAATGATGGGCCACAGGACAGTCCCAAGCACATGGTAATGATGGGCCACAGGACAGTCCAAAGCACATGGTAATGATGGGCCACAGGACAGTCCAAAGCACATGGTAATGATTTCATGGTCCCGCAGACGGACGGGTCCCGCAGACGGACGGGTCCCGCAGACGGACGGGTCCCGCAGACGGCCTTTTGTCAAACGCTCTGTCAAGTGTTGCTCTCTGAGAATCTGCCGACTCTGAGTCCAGCTCCTTCTGTGACGCTGCTGAGAGTCTGGAGCCCAGCGGCGCCCCCTGCAGGTGCTCCTCTGTCAGCACGGGTCACAGGGGTCACGGGGGTCACGGGGGTCACGGGGGGCGGAGCAGCCGAGAAGCTCAGGGTCAGTGTGACCTCGTGAGGGTCCTCCTGAACCACAGCTGAGACCAACTGCAACAAAACAGAACAAGAACAAGAACAAGAGCAGGTCAGACGTGTCACACAGACAGAGCTGTACGACTGTCACGGCCTCAGGACACGCCAGACTAACTGTGGCTCCACCTACAGGCTGCAGACGGAACTACACACATGTGAATACAACGTGTGGTCGAGCCGCGAGGATTCATGAACTTAAAACAGAAAAGGACAGAACACGCCACACAACGAGAAAATGGCACGTTTACTGTGGGTCACATGTTCACTGTGGGTCACATGTTTGTGTGGGTCACATGTTTGTGTGGGTCACATGTTTGTGTGGGTCACATGTTTGTGTTTACTGTGGATCACATGTTTGTGTGGGTCACATGTTTGTGTGGGTCACATGTTTGTGTGGTCACATGTTTGTGTGGGTCACATGTTTGTGTGGGTCACATGTTTGTGTGGGTCACATGTTTGTGTGGGTCACATGTTTGTGTGGGTCACATGTTTGTGTGGGTCACATGTTTGTGTTTACTGTGGATCACATGTTTGTGTGGGTCACATGTTTGTGTGGGTCACATGTTTGTGTGGGTCACATGTTTGTGTGGGTCACATGTTTACAGTGGATCACATGTTTACTGTGGGTCACATGTTTACTGTGGATCACATGTTTGTGTGGGTCACATGTTTGTGTGGGTCACATGTTTGTGTTTACTGTGGATCACATGTTTGTGTGGGTCACATGTTTGTGTGGGTCACATGTTTGTGTGGTCACATGTTTGTGTGGGTCACATGTTTACTGTGGGTCACATGTTTGTCTTTACTTCTGGTCACATGTTTGTGTGGGTCACATGTTTGTGTGGGTCACATGTTTGTGTGGGTCACATGTTTGTGTGGGTCACATGTTTACTGTGGGTCACATGTTTACTGTGGGTCACATGTTTGTGTGGGTCACATGTTTGTGTGGGTCACATGTTTGTGTGGGTCACATGTTTGTGTTTACTGCGGGTCAAATGTTAATGTGGGTCACATGTTTGTGTTTACTGTGGGTCACATGTTTGTGTGGGTCACATGTTCACTGTGGGTCACACGTTAATGTGGGTCACATGTTTGTGTTTACTGTGGGTCAAATGTTAATGTGGGTCACATGTTTGTGTTTACTGTGGGTCACATGTTTGTGTGGGTCACATGTTTACTGTGGGTCACATGTTTGTGTGGGTCACATGTTTACTGTGGGTCACATGTTTACTGTGGGTCACATGTTTACTGTGGGTCACACGTTAATGTGGGTCACATGTTTGTGTTTACTGTGGGCCACATGTTTACTGTGGGTCACATGTTTGTGTGGGTCACATGTTTACTGTGGGTCACATGTTTACTGTGGGTCACATGTTTACTGTGGGTCACACGTTAATGTGGGTCACATGTTTGTGTTTACTGTGGGCCACATGTTTACTGTGGGTCACATGTTTGTGTGGGTCACATGTTTGTGTGGGTCACATGATTGTGTGGATCATATGTTTACTGTGGGTCACATGTTTACTGTGGGTCACATGTTTGTGTTTACAGTGGGTCACATGTTTGTGTTTACTGTGGGTCACATGTTTGTGTGGGTCACATGTTTGTGTTCACTGTGGGTCACATGTTTACTGTGGGTCACATGTTTACTGTGGGTCACATGTTTGTGTGGGTCACATGTTTGTGTGGGTCACATGTTTACTGTGGGTCACATGTTTGTGTTTACTGTGGGTCACATGTTTGTGTGGGTCACATGTTTGTGTTTACTGTGGGTCACATGTTTACTGTGGGTCACATGTTTACTGTGGGTCACATGTTTGTGTGGGTCACATGTTTACTGTGGGTCACATGTTTGTGTGGGTCACATGTTTGTGTTTACTGTGGGTCACATGTTTACTGTGGGTCACATGTTTGTGTTTACTGTGGGTCACATGTTTGTGTGGGTCACATGTTTGTGTTTACTGTGGGTCACATGTTTGTGTGGGTCACATGTTTACTGTGGGTCACATGTTTACTGTTGGTCACATGTTTGTTTGGGTCACATGTTTGTGTGGGTCACATGTTTGTGTGGGTCACATGTTTGTGTGGGTCACATGTTTACTGTGGGTCACATGTTTACTGTGGGTCACATGTTTACTGTTGGTCACATGTTTGTGTGGGTCACATGTTTGTGTGGGTCACATGTTTACTGTGGGTCACATGTTTGTTTGGGTCACATGTTTGTGTGGGTCACATGTTTACTGTGGGTCACATGTTTGTGTGGGTCACATGTTTGTGTTTACTGTGGGTCACATGTTTGTGTGGGTCACATGTTCACTGTGGGTCACACGTTAATGTGGGTCACATGTTTGTGTTTATTGTGGGTCAAATGTTAATGTGGGTCACATGTTTGTGTTTACTGTGGGTCACATGTTTACTGTGGGTCACATGTTTACTGTGGGTCACACGTTAATGTGGGTCACATGTTTGTGTTTACTGTGGGCCACATGTTTACTGTGGGTCACATGTTTACTGTGGGTCACATGTTTGTGTGGGTCACATGTTTGTGTGGGTCACATGTTTGTGTGGGTCACATGATTGTGTGGGTCATATGTTTACTGTGGGTCACATGTTTACTGTGGGTCACATGTTTACTGTGGGTCACATGTTTGTGTGGGTCACATGTTTGTGTGGGTCACATGTTTACTGTGGGTCACATGTTTACTGTGGGTCACATGTTTGTGTTTACTGTGGGTCACATGTTTACTGTGGGTCACATGTTTACTGTGGGTCACATGTTTGTGTTTACTGTGGGTCACATGTTTACTGTGGGTCACATGTTTGTGTGGGTCACATGTTTGTGTGGGTCACATGTTTGTGTGGGTCACATGTTTGTGTGGGTCACATGTTTGTGTTTACTGTGGGTCACATGTTTGTTTGGGTCACATGTTTGTGTGGGTCACATGTTTGTATGGGTCACATGTTTGTGTGGGTCACATGTTTGTTTGGGTCACATGTTTGTGTGGGTCACATGTTTACTGTGGGTCACATGTTCACTGTGGGTCACATGTTTACTGTGGTCACATGTTCACTGTGGGTCACATGTTTGTGTGGGTCACATGTTTGTGTGGGTCACATGATTGTGTGGGTCACATGTTTACTGTGGGTCACATGTTTGTGTGGGTCACATGTTTGTGTGGGTCACATGTTTGTGTGGGTCACATGTTCACTGTGGGTCACATGTTTGTGTGGGTCACATGTTTGTGTGGGTCACATGTTTACTGTGGGTCACATGTTTGTGTGGGTCACATGTTCACTGTGGGTCACATGTTTGTGTGGGTCACATGTTTGTGTGGGACTGACCCGTCCGAGCCGCGGCTCTCCCAGCAGTGTCCTGAAGGGGGCGTGGTTCTGGGCGTGGCTTCTCAGATGAGCGCAAACATGGTCCACCTGCTGCCTCCAGAAACCTGAAGGTCAGAAGAACATCAGAAGAACATCAGGAGAACACTGTGAAAACATCAGGAGAACATCAGGAGAACACCAGGAGAACACCAGGAGAACATCAGGAGAACATCAGGAGAACACCAGGAGAACATCAGGAGAACACCGGGAGAACACTGGGAGAACATCAGGAGAACACCAGGAGAACACTGGGAGAACACTGTGAGAACACCAGGAGAACACCAGGAGAACACCGGGAGAACACCGGGAGAACACTGGGAGAACATCAGGAGAACACCAGGAGAACACCAGGAGAACACCAGGAGAACACCGGGAGAACACCGGGAGAACACTGGGAGAACATCAGGAGAACACCGGGAGAACACCGGGAGAACACTGGGAGAACACCAGGAGAACACCGGGAGAACACTGGGAGAACACTGTGAGAACACCAGGAGAACACCAGGAGAACACCGGGAGAACACCGGGAGAACACTGGGAGAACATCAGGAGAACACCAGGAGAACACCAGGAGAACACCAGGAGAACACCGGGAGAACACCGGGAGAACACCGGGAGAACACTGGGAGAACATCAGGAGAACACCGGGAGAACACCGGGAGAACACTGGGAGAACACCAGGAGAACACCGGGAGAACACCGGGAGAACATCAGGAGAACACCAGGAGAACATCAGGAGAACACCAGGAGAACATCAGGAGAACATCAGGAGAACACCAGGAGAACACCAGGAGAACACCAGGAGAACACCGGGAGAACACTGGGAGAACATCAGGAGAACACCAGGAGAACACTGGGAGAACACTGTGAGAACACCAGGAGAACATCAGGAGAACACCAGGAGAACACCAGGAGAAGGTCAGGAGAACACCAGGAGAAGGTCAGGAGAACACCAGGAGAACATCAGGAGAACACCAGGAGAAAACCAGGAGAAGGTCAGGAGAACACCAGGAGAACACCAGGAGAACACCAGGAGAAGGTCAGGAGAACACCAGGAGAACACCAGGAGAACACCAGGAGAACATCAGGAGAACAACAGGAGAACATCAGGAGAACAACAGGAGAACACAAGGAGAACACCAGGAGAACACAAGAGAACACCAGGAGAACAACAGGAGAAGGTCAGGAGAACACCAGGAGAACACCAGGAGAACATCAGGAGAACGTGAGGAGAACACCAGGAAAACACCAGGAGAACATCAGGAGAACATCAGGAGAACAACAGGAGAACATCAGGAGAACCCCAGGAGAACATCAGGAGAACACAAGGAGAACATCAGGAGATCACAAGGAGAACATCAGGAGAACACAAGGAGAACATCAGGAGAACACAAGGAGAACATCAGGAGATCACAAGGAGAACATCAGGAGAACAACAGGAGAAGACCAGGAGAACACCAGGAGAAGGTCAGAAGAACCTGGACCAGACTTGGACCTGGACGTTCCACAGACCTCTCCCAGGACTGATCCCACTCCTCGGTCTCCTCTGGTCCTGGTTCTGGTCCTGGTTCTGGTCCAGGCTGGTCCTCAGAGCAGTGGCTGATGGGAAATAGAGTCCTACAGTCTGAGTGCTCTGCTCGGCAGTGGGAGGAGCCTTCACGGGGGGAGGAGCCTGGAACAGAAGGCACGGTGAGTCAGATGCCCTCCCACTGAGGCTGCAGTCTGGGTCAAATGTAAAGTGAAACGGCAGGAGGAGATAAAGGACACTTCAACACCACAGTGAATGGTCTCAACACTTGGACTCAAGTCCTTTAAGGAGGCAAAGGTCACGAGGTCAGCGGTGAGTGACACCTGTGAGCTGCAGGGGGCGCTGTTGGCCTCATGGTCCTCGCCCTGCAGCTGTTCTCTGTAGCAGCTCTTCTACAGAACATTTCACTGTAGAACGTTTGTCTGAATCGCCTCAGCAGCGCCCCCCGCGCCCCAGTCACAGTATATTCTCCCCGACAAGATTCTGAGGAAATGTTTGAGGCTGAGGTCAGCGCTGAGCAAACCCCCTGACTGTGGCCCCTGGACGTCCAGAGCTGCTGCTGCCACATCCCAGACAGGAAGTGACCAAACAGGAAGTGACCAAACAGGAAGTGACCAAACAGGAAGTGACCAAACAGGAAGTGACCAAACAGGAAGGGACCAAACAGGAAGGGACCAAACAGGAAGTGACCAAACAGGAAGGGACCAAACAGGAAGTGACCAAACAGGAAGGGACCAAACAGGAAGGGACCAAACAGGAAGGGACCAAACAGGAAGTGACCAAACAGGAAGGGACCAAACAGGAAGTGACCAAACAGGAAGGGACCAAACAGGAAGGGACCAAACAGGAAGGGACCAAACAGGAAGTGACCAAACAGGAAGGGACCAAACAGGAAGTGACCAAACAGGAAGGGACCAAACAGGAAGGGACCAAACAGGAAGTGACCAAACAGGAAGTGACCAAACAGGAAGTGACCCCTCCTGTGTGACCCATGGATGTATTAAATGAACTGGATAAGCCCCGCCCCCTCTGTCCCAGATTGATTAGTGGTCGTGTGAGGTACTGCAGCCTTTTTCTCAAATGTCACATTATAATCACAGACAGGACTGAATTATTATCAGTATTTAAATAAAATAGAAGGAAATGTTCTTTTCTACCGTTTATAAAATCACACAAATTACCGTTTTTATCTGAAGTGACGTCACACAAACATGTGTGAGTCACATGATCGAGCGTCAGATACAAACAGAAGCTCGTGGAAAAGGCTCGACTAGAGACACCTGTAAGTTGTATTTTATTTTATTTCAGACGCTTCACGTGTGTCTAACATGAAGAACACAATTACAATCTCACAAGCTAACGCTAACACAAGCTAACGCTAACACAAAGACCTGCAGCTGCTGGTCGTTCACGTCGCTCAAAGCATCATGGGGGATTGTGGTCACGTGGTGTCCTAAAGCAAAGATGGCCGCCTCCGTATCAGGAAGTAAAACAAAGATGGCCGCCTCCGTATCAGGAAGTAAAACAAAGATGGCCGCCTCAGATCAGGAAGTAAATCAAAGATGGCCGCCTCCGTATCAGGAAGTAAACAAAGATGGCGCCTCCGTATCAGGAAGTAAAACAAAGATGGCCGCCTCCGTATCAGGAAGTAAAACAAAGATGGCCGCCTCCGTATCAGGAAGTAAATCAAAGATGTCCGCCTCCTTATAAGGAAGTTAAGCACAGATGGCGCCTCAGATCAGGAAGTAAAACAAAGATGGCGCCTCCGTGTCAGGAAGTAAAACAAAGATGGCCGCCTCCGTATCAGGAAGTAAAGCAAAGATGGCGCCTCCGTGTCAGGAAGTAAAGCAAAGATGGCCGCCTCAGACAGGAAGTAAAGCAAAGATGGCCGCCTCAGATCAGGAAGTAAAGCAAAGATGGCCGCCTCGTATCAGGAAGTAAAACAAAGATGGCCGCCTCAGATCAGGAAGTAAAACAAAGATGGCCGCCTCCGTATTAGGAAGTAAAGCAAAGATGGCCGCCTCCGTATCAGGAAGTAAATGCGGAAGTAAGAAATGTTTTTGGGGTCATGAACCATTGAGCTCAGGCCACAGGGAGGAACAGGACGGCCATTTTGGTTCATCCTCCAGGTTTAATTCTAGTTCTGTGGCTGTTCCTCCTTCAGTGGAGGTTCGTTCTCTTTCTGTTCTGACGTTGGTGTCTGGAGGCTCCACTTTAGCCGCTGTAACCGCTAGCTCCACTTTAGCCGCTATAACTGCTAGCTCCACTTTAGCCGCTGTAACCGCTAGCTCCACTTTAGCCGCTGTAACCGCTAGCTCCACTTTAGCCGCTGTAACCGCTAGCTCCACTTTAGCCGCTATAACCGCTAGCTCCACTTTAGCCGCTGTAACCGCTAGCTCCACTTTAGCCGCTATAACCGCTAGCTCCACTTTAGCCGTTATAACCGCTAGCTCCACTTTAGCCGCTATAACCGCTAGCTCCACTTTAGCCGCTATAACCGCTAGCTTCACTTTAGCCGTTATAACCGCTAGCTCCACTTTAGCCGCTATAACCGCTAGCTCCACTTTAGCCGCTATAACCGCTAGCTCCACTTTAGCCGCTATAACCGCTAGCTCCACTTTAGCCGCTGTAACCGCTAGCTCCACTTTAGCCGCTATAACCGCTAGCTCCACTTTAGCCGCTGTAACCGCTAGCTCCACTTTAGCCGCTATAACCGCTAGCTACACTTTAGCCGCTATAACCGCTAGCTCCACTTTAGCCGCTATAACCGCTAGCTCCACTTTAGCCGCTATAACCGCTAGCTCCACTTTAGCCGCTATAACCGCTAGCTCCACTTTAGCCGCTATAACCGCTAGCTCCACTTTAGCCGCTATAACCGCTAGCTCCACTTTAGCCGCTATAACTGCTAGCTCTACAGTCTCGGTGAACTCACCCTTTGAGCTGCTTTTAACTCTTATAATATTAGGATTTTTCTAAATCTCTGATGCGACATTTACTTCCAGAATCACAGCGAACGTGACTGTTGACCTCCATGTGTCAGATGCCCTCCCATCCTCCTGACCTGATTGGCCGCTGGACCCTCTGTGGGCGGAGCTCTGAAGCCGCAGTTGGAGCAGAAAAGGGCGGAGCTGAGTCTAAAAGCTCCACATCTCCCACAGGGGGCGCTCTCCCTCTCTGTCCTGCAGGGGGCGCTCTCCCTCTCTGTCCTGCAGGGGGCGCTCTCCCTCTCTGTCCTGCAGGGGGCGCTCCTCTCACAGAGCACGCAGCTGGAGACGAGTGGAGGAACGACAGCGCCGCACGGACACAAGACTGGAGCCTGAAACAAACAAACAAACAAACAAACAAACAAACAAACAAACAAACAAACAAACAAACAAACGAACAGAAGTCATGTGTGACGTCATGTGACTGAGTCAGCGATTCACAAAAAGTTAAAGCTAAAGTAAACAGGAAACTACTTCCTGTTTGTCCTCAGACTAAAACAGACATCACTAAACTAAAACCTCCAACCAGCTCCTGTCAGGGGCACGCCTGTCAGGTGCAGGTGAGACAGGGGCAGGGCACCAGGACTAGATCAGGACTCACAGACAGGTGCAGGGCGCTCTGGGGGCGGAGCTGAGGGGTGAGTGGAGCGTCACAAACGAAACAAGAATCTGAACGAGCCGGAACCAGAGAACGACAGAAAACACACGACATCATCTGAAAGAGAGAGAGGGGGTGAGAAAGGGGCGGGGACAAAGGGCGGGGACAGGGGGCGGGGCAGTACCTGTGATCTCTCTGCAGGGGGCGCTGCTGCAGGGACAGGGCTGAGTGGAGCTCCACAGAGACAACAGAAAACAGCTGCAGGGTCTGAAGGTCTGAGGCCGAGGCAGACGGGACACCTGCAAGGTCCAGAAACACGATTTATGAAGGTCACGCACTTCATGAAGGTCACGCACTTCATGAAGGTCACGCACTTCATGAAGGTCACGCACTTCATGAAGGTCACAGACTTCATGAAGGTCACGCACTTCATGAAGGTCACGCACTTCATGAAGGTCACAGACTTCATGAAGGTCACAGACTTCATGAAGGTCACAGACTTCATGAAGGTCACGCACTTCATGAAGGTCACACACTTCATGAAGGTCACAGACTTCATGAAGGTCACAGACTTCATGAAGGTCACACACTTCATGAAGGTCACAGACTTCATGAAGGTCACAGACTTCATGAAGGTCACAGACTTTATGAAGGTCACACACTTCATGAAGGTCACACACTTCATGAAGGTCACACACTTCATGAAGGTCACAGACTTCATGAAGGTCACAGACAGGAAATCTACAGTAAAAAACCAAGACTTTTGGGATGATTTGTGGAATAGATTTTTGCAAAAATAAATCCAAGTCGTGAATAAAACCCTGCAGTTGTTTTTCTCTGATGGTAAAGTTTGTCTGGAATAAACAAAGACTAAAACACACAAAGAGTGACTGTTAAATCAAAATGTCAAAAAAGAATGAACTGTTTTCTGATCCTCTAAAGCCTTCAGTTATTTACACCTTTATTTGGTTAAAAATGTGTTTTAAAAGTTCAGTAAAAGCCCTGGTGTGACGTTGTCCCTGCTAAAGTGAGGTTTTCATTTGTTAAATATCGGCCTCGTACTGATCTGTCTCTGTGGGAGGGCATCTGACACACCTCAGAAAGTCGGTCTCTCTCTGGATCCGGTTCTTCTCGGTTTGGCTCAAGGTCTTCAGGAAAGTCTGAAACACAAAAACTGATGAAAGAAACAACGTCTGACTCTGAACCTGAGGCACAAACCAGAGCCTTTACCGAGTCGTCCGGAGAGAGGCCCGGAGTGAGGCCCGGTCTGAGGCCCGGCACGAGGCCCGGAGCGAGGTCTGGACTTCTCTTCAGCTTCAGATCTGGAGAGAAAAAACAGCTCTGTTTGTGTCTCGCTCTCGTATCTTTGTGGCTCTGTATTCACAAATCAATCGACTTCATGTAATGTTTTAGCGAGAGCCTTTTCCCTCGGCGTTAGCGTCAAAGCAGAAGTGCCTTCACTACAGGAGCATCAGAGACAAAAAGAGGCAGAAGTGACACAAACACTTCCTGTTGAACTCCCTCCATCAGTGACGTTTGTCCAGATCAAACACAGACTCTTGTCGTCCTTAAAGGCCCTGTGCCCAGATCAAACACAGACTCTTGTCGTCCTTAAAGGCCCTGTGCCCAGATCAAACACAGACTCTTGTCGTCCTTAAAGGCCCTGTGCCCAGATCAAACACAGACTCTTGTCGTCCTTAAAGGCCCTGTGTCCAGATCAAACACAGACTCTTGTCGTCCTTAAAGGCCCTGTGTCCAGATCAAACACAGACTCTTGTCGTCCTTAAAGGCCCTGTGTCCAGATCAAACACAGACTCTTGTCGTCCTTAAAGGCCCTGTGCCCAGATCAAACACAGACTCTTGTCGTCCTTAAAGGCCCTGTGCCCAGATCAAACACAGACTCTTGTCTTCCTTAAAGGCCCTGTGCCCAGATCAAACACAGACTCTTGTCTTCCTTAAAGGCCCTGTGCCCAGATCAAACACAGACTCTTGTGGTCCTTAAAGGCCCTGTGCCCAGATCAAACACAGACTCTTGTCGTCCTTAAAGGCCCTGTGCCCAGATCAAACACAGACTCTTGTCGTCCTTAAAGGCCCTGTGCCCAGATCAAACACAGACTCTTGTCGTCCTTAAAGGCCCTGTGCCCAGATCAAACACAGACTCTTGTCGTCCTTAAAGGCCCTGTGTCCAGATCAAACACAGACTCTTGTCGTCCTTAAAGGCCCTGTGTCCAGATCAAACACAGACTCTTGTCGTCCTTAAAGGCCCTGTGCCCAGATCAAACACAGACTCTTGTCGTCCTTAAAGGCCCTGTGCCCAGATCAAACACAGACTCTTGTGGTCCTTAAAGGCCCTGTGTCCAGATCAAACACAGACTCTTGTGGTCCTTAAAGGCCCTGTGTCCAGATCAAACACAGACTCTTGTGGTCCTTAAAGGCCCTGTGTCCAGATCAAACACAGACTCTTGTCGTCCTTAAAGGCCCTGTGCCCAGATCAAACACAGACTCTTGTGGTCCTTAAAGGCCCTGTGTCCAGATCAAACACAGACTCTTGTGGTCCTTAAAGGCCCTGTGTCCAGATCAAACACAGACTCTTGTGGTCCTTAAAGGCCCTGTGTCCAGATCAAACACAGACTCTTGTGGTCCTTAAAGGCCCTGTGCCTGGTTCTGGTTCTTCCTGTTTGTTTGTGTAAAGTTTAAAATGAGACAAACCTGAGCGCTGGAGTCCACAGGAAGCCGGCGTCTCGGGACAGGAAGTGACGCGCAGGTAAGAGGGCGGGGCCGGAGAGGTTTGCGCTCCACACTCATTGGTCAGAACGATCAGAGGAGTCGAGTCTGTGACGTCATCGACCGAGAAGAACTTTGTGACGGTCGAACTCTGCCTGAGATCACTGACACAAGATTATTAGAGACACTGTCAAGCACCACTAAACCTGACCCGGTTCTGACCCGGTTATGGTTCTGACCTGGTTCTGGCCTGGTTCTGACCTGGTTCTGACCTGGTTCTGGTTCTGACCCGGTTATGGTTCTGACCTGGTTCTGGCCTGGTTCTGACCTGGTTCTGGCCTGGTTCTGGTTCTGACCTGGTTCTGGCCCGGTTCTGACCTGGTTCTGGCCCGGTTCTGACCCGGTTCTGACCCGGTTCTGGCCTGGTTCTGGCCTGGTTCTGGCCCGGATCTGGCCCGGTTCTGGCATGGTTCTGGTTCTGGCCTGGTTCTGGCCTGGTTCTGGTTCTGACCTGGTTCTGGCCTGGTTCTGACCTGGTTCTGGCCTGGTTCTGGTTCTGGCCTGGTTCTGGCCTGGTTCTGGCCCGGTTCTGGCCTGGTTCTGACCCGGTTCTGACCTGGTTCTGGTTCTGACCTGGTTCTGGCCTGGTTCTGGTTCTGACCTGGTTCTGGTTCTGACCCGGTTCTGACCCGGTTCTGACCCGGTTCTGACCCGGTTCTGACCCGGTTCTGACCTGGTTCTGACCTGGTTCTGGTTCTGACCTGGTTCTGACCCGGTTCTGACCCGGTTCTGACCTGGTTCTGGTTCTGACCTGGTTCTGACCCGGTTCTGACCCGGTTCTGACCCGGTTCTGGCCCGGTTCTGACCTGGTTCTGGCCGTGGCCCTCACACACACTCGTCCCGGTGGGAGGACGATGGGTGAGGTGTATTTCCTGGAGCGAGAGTCCGGTTTGGATCCGTCCAAAGTGAAGAAGATCTCGACGTCCTGCGACTCTGAAGGAAATGAAGCACAAACAGGAAGTAGTTTCCTGTTGACTTTAGCTTTAGCCTCGTCTCAGACACAAACAAATTCAGATCTGGTCTCATCTGAGTCCAGACAGACCCAGTCAGTCCAGGTTTAGTCCTGGTTTAGTCCTGGTTTAGTCCTGGTTTAGTCCAGGTTTAGTCCAGGTTTAGTCCAGGTTTAGTCCAGGTTTAGTCCTGGTTTAGTCCTGGTTTAGTCCTGGTTTAGTCCAGGTTTAGTCCAGGTTTAGTCCAGGTTTAGTCCTGGTTTAGTCCAGGTTTAGTCCTGGTTTAGTCCTGGTTTAGTCCAGGTTTAGTCCAGGTTTAGTCCAGGTTTAGTCCTGGTTTAGTCCAGGTTTAGTCCTGGTTTAGTCCTGGTTTAGTCCAGGTTTAGTCCAGGTTTAGTCCAGGTTTAGTCCTGCTTTAGTCCAGGTTTAGTCCTGGTTTAGTCCAGGTTTAGTCCAGGTTTAGTCCAGATTGTAGTCCAGGTTTAGTCCAGATTGTGGTCCTGGTTTAGTCCTGGTTTAGTCCAGGTTTAGTCCAGGTTTAGTCCAGGTTTAGTCCTGCTTTAGTCCAGGTTTAGTCCTGGTTTAGTCCAGGTTTAGTCCAGGTTTAGTCCAGGTTTAGTCCAGGTTTAGTCCAGATTGTAGTCCAGGTTTAGTCCAGATTGTGGTCCTGGTTTAGTCCTGGTTTAGTCCAGGTTTAGTCCTGGTTTAGTCCTGGTTTAGTCCAGGTTTAGTCCAGGTTTAGTCCAGGTTTAGTCCTGGTTTAGTCCTGGTTTAGTCCAGGTTTAGTCCAGGTTTAGTCCAGGTTTAGTCCTGGTTTAGTCCAGGTTTAGTCCAGGTTTAGTCCTGGTTTAGTCCTGGTTTAGTCCAGGTTTAGTCCAGGTTTAGTCCAGGTTTAGTCCTGGTTTAGTCCAGGTTTAGTCCAGGTTTAGTCCAGGTTTAGTCCTGGTTTAGTCCAGGTTTAGTCCTGGTTTAGTCCAGGTTTAGTCCAGGTTTAGTCCTGGTTTAGTCCAGGTTTAGTCCAGGTTTAGTCCTGGTTTAGTCCAGGTTTAGTCCAGGTTTAGTCCTGGTTTAGTCCAGGTTTAGTCCAGGTTTAGTCCTGGTTTAGTCCAGGTTTAGTCCTGGTTTAGTCCAGGTTTAGTCCTGGTTTAGTCCAGGTTTAGTCCAGGTCGTACCTGAGTGCAGACAGACTTTGGTGCAGGTCGTGATGTGGTTCTTGTGTTTCTGAGTCGGTGGAACGAGGGGCAGAACCAGAGGAGCTGAGACTGAGCCGGCCGCCATCGAAGAACCCTCCAGAAGAACCCTCCAGAAGAACCCTCCAGAAGAACCCTCCAGAAGAACCCTCCAGAAGAACCCTCCAGAAGAACCCTCCAGAAGAACCCTCCAGAAGAACCCTCCAGAAGAACCCCCCAGAAGAACCGCTCCAGAAGAACCGCTCCAGAAGAACCGCTCCAGAAGAACCGCTCCAGAAGAACCGCTCCAGAAGAACCGCTCCAGAAGAACCCTCCAGAAGAACCCCCCAGAAGAACCGCTCCAGAAGAACCGCTCCAGAAGAACCCTCCAGAAGAACCCCCCAGAAGAACCGCTCCAGAAGAACCGCTCTTAAGACTCAGAGCAGAGACATGATCTTCACGTTCATCTGAGGGACAGTTTTTGCTTCAAACAGACGTGTCTTCAGCTCGTCCATCTGAAGGTCCTGGTGTCTGCTCTGCTCTGGGAGGGCATCTGTGCTGAATCAGTCGGATGTGACTATTGAACCCGACGGTCTCTGATCAAACTGGACGTCGTCGCTATGGTAACCCACAGTAAGCTCCGCCCACTTCCAGCGCACGTACAGAAGAAAAGCTTTTATTTGTCATTTTCTTTTAAATACTTTGATATTGGACTTTTGTGTTCTGCAAATGAAAAATAAAACATATTTTAGGAAATAAAGTTTAGGATCTGAGCCTTTCGTTCAGAGCTGTTTGAGGTGAACAGACCACAATGTGACACTTCAGGTCCTGTGTTCTCATCTCACGATGATCACGGTCTGTTCAGACGTGGAGAAGGGGCTTGACCTGGAAACGTTTTGTCACATTTTTCAAACTTAACATTTGCTCCTTTTTTGTGTCTTTAAAAGAAAAGCTCTCACCAAACCGCGTCTGAAGAAAGTCCTAGATCATGAGTTCAACCCAAATGTTCAGGAACAACACGAGCACTGCTGCTGTTTGGCGTCACCATGGCAACCGGAGGCACTGCGCATGCGTGCTTACAATCTTAAACCGGAAAAGGACCCTCTCCGCGCTGGGTTTGTGACTGACGTCATTACGTCAATCTTTAGAGGCGCGTGTAGCCTTAGCTCCAGATGCTAACGAGCTTTAGCACGTGGCTAACGAGCTTTAGCTCCAGATGCTAACGAGCTTTAGCTCCAGATGCTAACGAGCTTTAGCTCCAGATGCTAACGAGCTTTAGCTCCAGATGCTAACGAGCTTTAGCGCGTGTTTAAAGTGTCTAAAGCTTCAGAGATCTGAGTTTGTGTCTTTTACTCAGGCGGATGTCGGGCAGCCTCACAGTCACGTGTTTCCGGTGAAGTCACGCTGGGTCCACGCACCGACACGACACCGGCTGAAATCTGTCTTTCACCGGAGCAGAACCGGGACAAACCGGGGAAGAACCGGGACAAACCGGGGCAGAACCGGAGGAACCGAGCCGCGGGAAACGTGCATCATGGCGGAGGTCAAAGTGAAGAAGGAGAAGGACGTGTTCGACCCCGCGGAGGTGGAGAGGAGGTGAGGCCCTGCCCGCACCGCAGCCCGGGACCGGGGCCCCTGGACCGGCTCCTCCGGGGCCCGTGTGTGCCTGGTGTCCCAAACATTCTAGCCTTTAAAAGTTTGTAATAGTTTTAAACCACGTAAAACTCTTTTATTATTTATAAAAATAACATTTGGTCAGAACAGAAAACAAAGACAGCAGCACTTTTCACAGAAAGAGGATTCACTTCTTTATTCCAGACAAACACAAGAACAAACCAAACCATGACGTTTGAAATGGCCCTGAGTGGAGTGTGAAGGGGGGGTCCTGAGTGTGAAGGGGGGTCCTGAGTGTGAAGGGGGGGGTCCTGAGTGTGAAGGGGGTCCTGAGTGTGAAGGGGGTCCTGAGTGTGAAGGGGGGGTCCTGAGTGTGAAGGGGGGTACCTGAGTGTGAAGGGGGGTCCTGAGTGTGAAGGGGGGTACTGAGTGTGAAGGGGGGTCCTGAGTGTGAAGGGGGGACCTGAGTGTGAAGGGGGGGTCCGGAGTGTGAAGGGGGGGTCCTGAGTGTGAAGGGGGGGGTCCGGAGTGTGAAGGGGTCCTGAGTGTGAAGGGGGGGTCCTGAGTGTGAAGGGGGGGTCCTGAGTGTGAAGGGGGGGTCCTGAGTGTGAAGGGGGGGGGTCCTGAGTGTGAAGGGGGGGTCCTGAGTGTGAAGTGGGGGTCCTGAGTGTGAAGGGGGGGGTCCTGAGTGTGAAGGGGGGGACCTGAGTGTGAAGGGGGGGTCATGAGTGTGAAGGGGGGGGTCCTGAGTGTGAAGGGGGTCCTGAGTGTGAAGGGGGGGTCCTGAGTGTGAAGGGGGGGTCCTGAGTGTGAAGGGGGGGTCCTGAGTGTGAAGGGGGGGTCCTGAGTGTGAAGGGGGGGTCCTGAGTGTGAAGGGGGGGGTCCTGAGTGTGAAGGGGGGGGGTCCTGAGTGTGAAGGGGGGGTCCTGAGTGTGAAGGGGGGGTCCTGAGTGTGAAGGGGGGGGTCCTGAGTGTGAAGGGGGGGTCCTGAGTGTGGTCAGTGAAATTCACAAACAAACATTCAAATGCTTTAGACACGCGCCCCGCCTCGACCCCCTGAGGGGCCCAGGGCTCCGGTCTGTGGGCCCTCTGAGGGGCCCAGGGCTCCGGTCTGTGGGCCCTCTGAGGGGCCCAGGGCTCCGGTCTGTGGGCCCTCTGAGGGGCCCAGGGCTCCGGTCTGTGGGCCCTCTGAGGGCCCAGGGCTCCGGTCTGTGGGCCCTCTGAGGGCCCAGGGCTCCGGAGGCCTCTGAGGGGCCCAGGCTCGGCCCAGGGGCCTCTCTGAGGGGCCCAGGGCTCCGGTCTGTGGGCCCTCTGAGGGGCCCAGGGCGCCGGTCTGTGGGCCCTCTGAGGGGCCCAGGGCTCCGGTCTGTGGGCCCTCTGAGGGGCCCAGGGCTCCGGTCTGTGGGCCCTCTGAGGGGCCCAGGGCTCTGGACCCTCTGAGGGGCCCAGGGCTCCGGTCTGTGGGCCCTCTGAGGGGCCCAGGGCTCCGGTCTGTGGGCCCTCTGAGGGGCCCAGGGCTCCGGTCTGTGGGCCCTCTGAGGGGCCCAGGGCTCCGGTCTGTGGGCCCTCTGAGGGGCCCAGGGCTCCGGTCTGTGGACCCTCTGAGGGGCCCAGGGCTCTGGTCTGTGGGCCCTCTGAGGGGCCTAACCCTCGCACGTACAAGAAAGAAAAAACAAAGCAAAACAAAACGATTTATCCTGTTTTCTTTGATCCTTTTCTTTTTCTCGTCGATGTATCTTCAGTTTGATGATGATGTTCTCGTCGTGGCCTCAGACACAAACATTTAACTCTGGAGTTTATTTAAAGCACTTTATGACTCACACTAAGTTTTATTGGACAAATACTCAATACTTTGGGAAAAAAGTGAAAACAGACATTTTCAGTATTTTGTTTCGTTTATTTAGTTTTAACATAAAAACCCTGGAAAGTCAAATGTGTTTTTTATATTTTGTTAGAAACGGCTGGAAACAGAAGCAGTGAAAACATACGACACAACTGCCTTTGTCGAGAGATTCTCTCGTGGCTCTCGTGGCGTCCCGGCGCTCGTGGCGTCCCGGCGCTCGTGGCGTCCCGGCGCTCGTGGCGTCCCGGCGCTCGTGGCGTCCCGGCGCTCGTGGCGTCCCGGCGCTCGTGGCGTCCCGGCGCTCGTGGCGTCCCGGCGCTCGTGGCGTCCTGGCGCTCGTGGCGCTCGTGGCGTCCCGGCTCTCGTGGCTCTCGTGGCGCTCGTGGCGTCCTGTCACTCGTGGCGTCCCGGCGCTCATGGCTCTCGTGGCGTCCCAGCGCTCGTGGCTCTCGTGGCGTCCTGGCGCTCGTGGCGTCCTGGCTCTCGTGGCGTCCCGGCGCTCTTGGCGTCCTGTCACTCGTGGCGTCCTGGCTCTCGTGGCGTCCTGGCTCTCGTGGCGTCCTGTCACTCGTGGCGTCCTGGCGGTCATGGCGTCCCGGCGCTCATGGCGTCCTGGCGCTCGTGGCGTCCCGGCGCTCGTGGCGTCGGCGCTCGTGGCGTCAGCGCTCGTGGCGTCGGCGCTCGTGGCTCGTGGCGCCCCGGCGCTCGTGGCGTCGGCGCTGCGTGGCTCTCGTGGCGTCCCGGCGCTGCGTGGCGTCCGGCGCTGCGTGGCTCGTGGCGTCCCGGCGCTCGTGGCGTCCCGGCGCTCGTGGCTCTCGTGGCGTCCCGGCGCTCGTGGCGTCCCGGCGCTCGTGGCGTCCCGGCGCTCGTGGCGTCCTGGCGCTCGTGGCGTCCAGGCGCTCGTGGCGTCCCGGCGCTCGTGGCGTCCTGGCGCTCGTGGCGCTCGTGGCGTCCCGGCTCTCGTGGCTCTCGTGGCGCTCGTGGCGTCCTGTCACTGCGTGGCGTCCCGGGCTCGCGCTCCTGGCTCTCGTGGCGTCCCAGCGCTCGTGGCTCTCGTGGCGTCCTGGCGCTGCGTGGCGTCCTGGCGCTCGTGGCGTCCCGGCGCTCATGGCGTCCTGGCACTCATGGCGTCCTGTCACTCGTGGCGTCCTGGCTCTCGTGGCGTCCTGGCTCTCGTGGCGTCCTGTCACTCGTGGCGTCCCGGCGCTCATGGCGTCCTGGCGCTCGTGGCGTCCCGGCGCTCGTGGCGTCCCGGCGCTCGTGGCTCTCGTGGCGTCCCGGCGCTCGTGGCGTCCCGGCGCTCGTGGCTCTCGTGGCGTCCCGGCGCTCGTGGCGTCGGCGCTCGTGGCTCTAGTGGCGTCCCGGCGCTCGTGGCGTCCCGGCGCTCGTGGCGTCCCGGCGCTCGTGGCGTCCCGGCGCTCGTGGCGTCCCGGCGCTCGTGGCGTCCCGGCGCTCGTGGCGTCCCGGCGCTCGTGGCTCTCGTGGCGTCCTGGCGCTCGTGGCGCTCGTGGCGTCCCAGCGCTCGTGGCTCTCGTGCGGCGCTCGTGGCGTCGGCGCTCGTGGCGCCCGGCGCTCGTGGCGTCCTGGCGCTCGTGGCGTCCCGGCGCGCGTGGCGTCCCGGCGCTCGTGGCGTCCTGGCGGTCGTGGCGCTCGTGGCGTTCTGGGTCTCGTGGCGCTCGTGGCGCTCGTGGCGTCCTGTCTCTCGTGGCGTCCCGGCGCTCCTGGCTCTCGTGGCGTCCCAGCGCTCGTGGCTCTCGTGGCGTCCTGGCGCTCGTGGCGTCCTGGCTCTCGTGGCGTCCCGGCGATCATGGCGTCCTGTCTCTCGTGGCGTCCTGGCTCTCGTGGCGTCCTGTCACTCGTGGCGTCCTGGCGGTCATGGCGTCCCGGCGCTCATGGCGTCCCGGCGCTCGTGGCGTCGGCGCTCGTGGCGTCGGCGCTTCGTGGCGTCCCGGCGCTCGTGGCGTCCCGGCGCTCGTGGCGTCCCGGCGCTCGTGGCGCTCGTGGCGTCCCGGCGCTCGTGGCGTCCCGGCGCTCGTGGCGTCCCAGCGCTCGTGGCTCTCGTGGCGTCCTGGCGCTCGTGGCGCTCGTGGCGTCCGAGCGCTCGTGGCTCTCGTGGCGTCCTGGCTCTCGTGGCGTCCTGGCTCTCGTGGCGTCCCGGCGCTCATGGCGTCCTGTCACTCGTGGCGTCCTGGCTCTCGTGGCGTCCTGTCACTCGTGGCGTCCTGGCAGTCATGGCGTCCCGGCGCTCATGGCGTCCCGGCGCTCGTGGCGTCCCGGCGCTCGTGGCGTCCCGGCGCTCGTGGCGTCCCGGCGCTCGTGGCGTCCCGGCGCTGCGTGGCTCTCGTGGCGTCGGCGCTGCGTGGCGTCCCGGCGCTGCGTGGCGTCCCGGCGCTGCGTGGCGTCCTGGCGCTGCGTGGCGTCCCGGCGCTCGTGGCGTCCCGGCGCTCGTGGCGTCCCGGCGCTCGTGGCGTCCCAGCGCTCGTGGCTCTCGTGGCGTCCTGGCTCTCGTGGCTCTCGTGGCGTCCTGGCTCTCGTGGCGTCCTGGCTCTCGTGGCGTCCCGGCGCTCGTGGCGTCCCGGCGCTCGTGGCGTCCCGGCGCTCGTGGCGTCCCGGCGCTCGTGGCGTCCTGGCGCTCGTGGCGTCCCGGCGCTCGTGGCTCTCGTGGCGTCCTGTCACTGCGTGGCGTCCCGGCGCTGCGTGGCGTCCTGGCGCTGCGTGGCGTCCCGGCGCTCGTGGCGTCCTGGCGCTCGTGGCGTCCCGGCGCTCGTGGCGTCCCGGCGCTCGTGGCGTCCTGGCGCTCGTGGCGCTCGTGGCGTCCCGGCGCTCGTGGCGTCCCGGCGCTCGTGGCGTCCCGGCGCTCGTGGCGTCCTGGCGCTCCTGGCGCTCGTGGCATCCTGGCGCTCGTGGCGTCCCGGCTCTCGTGGCGTCCCGGCGGTCATGGCGTCCCGGCGCTCATGGCGTCCTGGCGCTCGTGGCGTCCTGGCGCTCGTTGCGTCCTGGCGCTCCTGGCGCTCGTGGCGTCCTGGTGCTCATGTGTTCGTGTCTCGTTGTGTTTCAGGGTCAAAGATCTGTGTGAACAGTTTCCTCACGGCATCACGGACCATGTGATCCAGAACGACATGCCTCACCTGGAGCCACAGCAGAGAGCGGCCGCCATCAACAAGCTGCTGTCTCTGGTAAGACCTGGACCTGGACCTGGACCTGGACCAGAGACCAGAGACCAGAGACCAGAGACGAGAGACCAGAGAGACCAGAGACCAGAGACCAGAGAGACCAGAGAGACCAGAGAGACCAGAGAGACCAGAGAGACCAGAGAGACCAGAGAGACCAGAGAGACCAGAGAGACCAGAGACCAGAGACCTGGACCTGGACCTGGACCTGGACCAGAGACCTGGACCAGAGACCTGGACCAGAGACCTGGACCAGAGACCTGGACCTGGACCTGGACCTGGACCTGGACCTGGACCAGAGACCTGGACCAGAGACCTGGACCTGGACCTGGACCTGGACCTGGACCAGAGACCTGGACCAGAGACCTGGACCAGAGACCTGGACCAGAGACCTGGACCAGAGACCTGGACCAGAGACCAGAGACCTGGACCTGGACCTGGACCTGGACCAGAGACCAGAGACCTGGACCTGGACCAGAGACCTGGACCAGAGACCTGGACCAGAGACCTGGACCAGAGACCTGGACCAGAGACCTGGACCAGAGACCTGGACCAGAGACCTGGACCAGAGACCTGGACCAGAGACCTGGACCAGAGACCTGGACCAGAGACCTGGACCAGAGACCTGGACCTGGACCTGGACCAGAGACCTGGACCTGGACCTGGACCAGAGACCAGAGACCAGAGACCTGGACCTGGACCTGGACCTGGACCAGAGACCTGGACCTGGACCTGGACCAGAGACCTGGACCAGAGACCTGGACCAGAGACCTGGACCAGAGACCTGGACCAGAGACCTGGACCAGAGACCTGGACCAGAGACCTGGACCAGAGACCTGGACCAGAGACCTGGACCTGGACCAGAGACCAGAGACCAGAGACCAGAGACCAGAGACCTGGACCTGGAACCAGAGACCAGAGACCAGAGACCAGAGACCAGAGACCTGGACCAGAGACCTGGACCTGGACCTGGACCTGGACCTGGACCAGAGACCTGGACCAGAGACCTGGACCAGAGACCTGGACCAGAGACCTGGACCAGAGACCTGGACCAGAGACCTGGACCAGAGACCTGGACCTGGACCTGGACCTGGACCAGAGACCTGGACCAGAGACCTGGACCAGAGACCTGGACCAGAGACCTGGACCTGGACCTGGAACCAGAGACCAGAGACCAGAGACCAGAGACCAGAGACCAGAGACCAGAGACCAGAGACCAGAGACCAGAGACCTGGACCAGAGACCTGGACCTGGACCAGAGACCTGGACCTGGACCTGGACCTGGACCTGGACCAGAGACCTGGACCAGAGACCTGGACCAGAGACCTGGACCAGAGACCTGGACCAGAGACCTGGACCAGAGACCTGGACCAGAGACCTGGACCTGGACCTGGACCTGGACCTGGACCAGAGACCAGAGACCAGAGACCAGAGACCAGAGACCAGAGACCAGAGACCAGAGACCTGGACCAGAGACCTGGACCTGGACCTGGACCTGGACCTGGACCAGAGACCTGGACCAGAGACCTGGACCAGAGACCTGGACCAGAGACCTGGACCTGGACCTGGACCAGAGACCTGGACCAGAGACCTGGACCAGAGACCAGAGACCAGAGACCAGAGACCAGAGACCAGAGACCAGAGACCTGGACCAGAGACCTGGACCTGGACCTGGACCTGGACCTGGACCAGAGACCTGGACCAGAGACCTGGACCAGAGACCTGGACCAGAGACCTGGACCTGGACCTGGACCAGAGACCTGGACCAGAGACCTGGACCAGAGACCAGAGACCAGAGACCTGGACCAGAGACCTGGACCAGAGACCTGGACCAGAGACCTGGACCAGAGACCTGGACCAGAGACCTGGACCTGGACCTGGACCAGAGACCTGGACCAGAGACCTGGACCAGAGACCTGGACCTGGACCTGGAACCAGAGACCAGAGACCAGAGACCAGAGACCAGAGACCAGAGACCAGAGACCAGAGACCTGGACCAGAGACCTGGACCTGGACCAGAGACCTGGACCTGGACCTGGACCTGGACCTGGACCAGAGACCTGGACCAGAGACCTGGACCAGAGACCTGGACCAGAGACCTGGACCAGAGACCTGGACCTGGACCTGGACCTGGACCTGGACCTGGACCAGAGACCTGGACCTGGACCAGAGACCAGAGACCAGGACCAGAGACCTGGATTGATATTTTCAGTCATGAGTAATGATGGAAGGAGACAGTTTGCACCAAATGATTTTAAGTGTTACATAAATACATTTTGTTGATGTTTAAGTGAACTTGATTACAGCTTCATTTGTGGGTCTTGCTGTGGATTTTAAAAACTAAATATCGTTATCAGCAACATCAGCACGACAAGCGATTCAAACTGGACGGATGGACCTCCTGATCCTGACGAGCCGTGACTTAAAGCTGTGTTTTCTGTTTGGACAAAGCGGCTCTAAAACACACACCGTTTAAATTATATCACACAAGAAAGAACAAGAAGAGTCAGTCTACAGGAAGCCGTTTGTGTCACTTACAGCCTGCTGCAGGGCATCAGGGTTCATTTGTGTCAATGATGTATTTGTCTAGAATGGGTTAAATACTTTCAGGAACTAAAAACGTACCAGAATATAACCCCTCCCAAAACTGAGACTGAACCGAATATTATCTTTGCGACTGTTCAGATTCTCAAGATTAAATCAAGATCAAGATTCTCTCAAAGAAATACTCAGTGGTTTTATTTGTCTTTTAAGATTGTTTTATTTGCATATTGATAGCTCTAGTTTAAACATCAGGGCGTGTCTTTACTCTGCTGATGGAGAGGGGCGTGTCTTTACTCTGCTGATGGAGAGGGGCGTGTCTTTACTCTGCTGATGGAGAGGGGCGTGTCTTTACTCTGCTGATGGAGAGGGGCGTGTCTTTACTCTGCTGATGGAGAGGGGCGTGTCTTTACTCTGCTGATGGAGAGGGGCGTGTCTTTACTCTGCTGATGGAGAGGGGCGTGTCTTTACTCTGCTGATGGAGAGGGGCGTGTCTTTACTCTGCTGATGGAGAGGGGCGTGTCTTTACTCGGCTGATGGAGAGGGGCGTGTCTTTACTCGGCTGATGGAGAGGGGCGTGTCTTTACTCTGCTGATGGAGAGGGGCGTGTCTTTACTTGGCTGATGGAGAGGGGCGTGTCTTTACTCTGCTGATGGGGCGAGGGGGCGTGTCTTTACTCGGCTGATGGGGCGAGGGGGCGTGTCTTTACTCGGCTGATGGGGCGGGGCCTGTCCACTACCCAAACATGTCCTTGAGGTCCTTGAACAGCTGCTGTTCTTCGGCCGTGGGGAGGTTCAGTTCCTGCGTGGAGCTCATCCTGGTGCCGTCCGGAGCGCAGCAGTACTGCTCCTCCAGCCTCTGCTTGTCCAGCTCTGTCTCCGGGGCTTTACCCAGACACGCCACCAGGTGGAGCCGCGCCTTCAGCCCTGAGAACTTCAACGCCATGGTCAGCGCCAGAGTGACCACGGCCAGCGGCACACGCCTCCCTGAAACAGGCACAACGGCACTTTTCTGAAACTTCATCATGAAACGGAACAGGCGGCTTAAGCCAGGACCCTGCAGCTGCTCAGTAAGACCTTACAGCTGCTCAGTACCTGTAAGGTTCCGTCCGATGAAGGGCACGAGGACTCTGTGTCGGTGTGGGAACCTGTTGTTCTCTTTGAGGATCTTAAACTCGCTCCAGGCTGCGTCGTACGGTCGCTCCAGAGCGCTCACGTAAATCTGTGGAATCAGACCTGAAACACACGAAAAACAAACGACACAGACATTAGACAAACGTAAATCTTCAGACTCACATTCAGACTCTTCGGACTCTTCGGACTCTTCGGACTCTTAGGACTCTTCGGACTCACCTTCGGACTCACCTTCGGACTCTCCTTCGGACTCTACGGACTCATCTTCATACTCACCTTCGGACTCACCTTCAGACTCTTCGGACTCTTAGGACTCTTCAGACATACCTTCGGACTCACCTTCAGACTCTTCGGACTCACCTTCGGACCTACCTTCAGACTCTTCGGACTCTTCGGACCTACCTTCGGACTCACCTTCAGACTCTTCGGACTCACCTTCAGACTCACCTTCGGATCTACCTTCAGACTCTTCGGACTCATCTTCAGACTCACCTTCGGACTCACCTTCAGACCCTTCGGACTCTTCGGACTCTTCGGACCTACCTTCAGACTCTTCGGACTCTTAGGACTCTTCGGACATACCTTCAGACTCTCCTTCGAACTCTTCGGACTCATCTTCGGACTCACCTTCGGACTCAACTTCGGACTCATCTTCAGACTCACCTTCGGATCTACCTTCAGACTCTTCGGACTCACCTTCGGACTCACCTTCAGACTCTTCGGACTCTTCGGACCTACCTTCAGACTCTTCGGACTCTTAGGACTCTTCGGACATACCTTCAGACTCTCCTTCGAACTCTTTGGACTCATCTTCGGACTCACCTTCGGACTCAACTTCGGACTCATCTTCAGACTCACCTTCGGATCTACCTTCAGACTCTTCGGACTCACCTTCAGACTCACCTTCAGACTCTTCGGACTCTTCGGACTCACCTTCAGACTCTTCGGACTCTTCGGACTCACCTTCAGACTCGCCTTCAGACTCTTCGGACTCACCTTCAGACTCGCTCATCCTGTTCCACATGCGAGATGGAGGCGAGGGTTCGTGGTTGTGTGGAGTTCCGCTCGATGGACAGTTGCGTTCACAGCCGAAGCAGCAGAACTGCGGCTCCAGAGTTCCTGTGCACAGCGAGCATTAGCATTAGCATTAGCTCCTCCCAATCTGAGACAAGAACAGCTCACATGAGAACTCTTCTCGTCTGGGTGTTAACGGAGGTTTATTAACAGGGTGTGCTCTCGGGGGTGTGCTCTCGGGGGTGTGCTCTCGGGGGTGTGCTCTCGGGGGTGTGCTCGGGAGTGTGCTCTGAGGGTGTGCTCCGGGAGTGTGCTCTCGGGAGTGTACACTCGGGGGTGTGCTCGGGGGTGTGCTCTCGGGGGTGTGCTCGGGGGTGTGCTCGGGGGTGTGCTCTCGGGGGTGTGCTCGGGGGTGTGCTCTCGGGGGTGTACACTCGGGGGTGTGCTCTCGGGGGTGTGCTCTCGGGGGTGTACTCTCGGGGGGTGTGCTCTCGGGGGTGTACACTCGGGGGTGTACTCTCGGGGGGGGTGCTCTCGGGGGTGTGCTCTCGGGGGTGTACACTCGGGGGTGTGCTCTCGGGGGTGTACACTCGGGGGTGTGCTCTCGGGGGTGTGCTCTCGGGGGTGTGCTCTCGGGGTGTACACTCGGGGGTGTACACTCGGGGGTGTGCTCTCAGGGGTGTGCTCTCCTGGGGTGTGCTCTCCTGGGGTGTACTCTCGGGGGTGTGCTCTCGGGGGTGTACTCTCCTGGGGTGTGCTCTCGGGGGTGTACTACCTGAGGCGATGCCGTAGGCCGCCCTGGCGTCGATGGTGCAGTTCCAGGGCTGGTACAGGACCACGTCCAGCAGTGAGGGCAGTGGGCAGAGCATTCTCACCGGGACCATGTCATCTGTGATTTCACCATGTGCCACAAAGAAGACGTCGACCTCTCCGTTCACGCTCATCCCCCTCCTGCAGGACACATCAGTCATTAACCTGTCCACCTCCGAGGACACGGTTCTGTCTCTGAAGGACACGGTTCTGTCTCTGAAGGACACGGTTCTGTCTCTGAAGGACACGGTTCTGTCTCTGAAGGACACGGTTCTGTCTCTGAAGGACACGGTTCTGTCTCTGAAGGACACAGTCCTGTCTGAGTCTCTATCCTCTCCGTTGAAGCCTTCAGACGCCATATTTAAACCGATCTGTTTGGTTCAAATGTGTTTCAAAGTCTCAGTCCTCGGTAAAGCTAATGGTGTGACTGGAGCGCTCGGACGTCGTCCGTTGCAGGTTAGGTTAACTCAGGTGTTACCTCCGGCGCTCGGTCGTTTCCTTCTTCTCTCTGAAGAGTCGCTTCCTCATCAGGTGGAACAGGTCGACGAGCTCCAGGAAGTGGCTGGCGTCGCGCTGAATCCACCGCCTCACGTCGTCGTCGTCGCATCGCCGCATCACGTCGTTCATGAGCCCGGCGTATCGAGCGCCGCGTCGAGTGCTCTGGCCCTGGTCTGCCCCGCCCCCTCCTCCTGCCCCGCCCCCTCCTCCTGCCCCGCCCGCTCCTCCTGCCCCGCCCCCTCCGCCCGCCGACAGCGCAGCCTTCAGCATCTGCACATTAAACTGTGTTAATGAGATTTACAATATTTGACTCTTTTATAGCAAAGTCAAGATTGTTATTTTATCATTTTATAACTGAACACTGACGCGAAATTAAATAATTTCAATTTTATCTAAAAATGTTTTAATTCTTACAATTACGTTGTGTCTGGAATAATCACGATTATCGATTAACTGTATCATGTCGACATCCAGTTGTTTCTCTTGGATCTGGTTCTGGTCTTTAATCGTTCAACTGGGTGACTGTTTAAACTGGGTGACTGTTTAAACTGGGTGACTGTTTAAACTGGGTGACTGTTTAAACTGGGTGACTGTTTAACTGGGTGACTGTTTAACTGGGTGACTGTTTAAACTGGGTGACTGTTTAAACTGGGTGACTGTTTAAACTGGGTGACTGTTTAAACTGGGTGACTGTTTAACTGGGTGACTGTTTAAACTGGGTGACTGTTTAACTGGGTGACTGTTTAAACTGGGTGACTGTTTAAACTGGGTGACTGTTTAAACTGGGTGACTGTTTAAACTGGGTGACTGTTTAAACTGGGTGCGTTACCTGTGGGCGTGGCCAGTGGTCCTGGGCGTACTGCAGGAGTTTGGTTCGCAGACACACACAGCCCGGGTCCTCGATGCACTCCTGAACGTCCTTCAGCTCCAAGAACGCCTCGCTGAAACAAAGACGAGGAAACAAAGGAAGGGCATCGTGAAACCAAACTATGACACAAAGGAAAGGCACAGTGAGCCAAACGATACCACGAGGAAACAAAGGAAAGGCACAGTGAGCCAAACGATACCACGAGGAAACAAAGGAAGGGCATCGTGAAACCAAACTATGACACGAGGAAACAAAGGAAAGGCACAGTGAGCCAAACGATACCATGAGGAAACAAAGGAAAGGCACAGTGAGCCAAACGATGACACAAGGAAACAAAGGAAAGGCGAAGTGAGCTAAACAATGGCACGAGGAAACAAAGGAAAGGCACAGTGAGCCAAACGATACCACGAGGAAACAAAGGAAAGGCACAGCGAACCAGGTGTAACACGGAAACTAAAGAACGGTATCATGAAACCAAACGATGACACGAGGAAACAAAGGAAAGGCACGGTGAACCAAACTGTGTCACAGGGAAACTAAAGAAGGGTACAGTGAAACCAAACAACGACACGAGGAAACAAAGGAAAGGCACAGTGAGCCAAACGATACCACGAGGAAACAAAGGAAAGGCACAGTGAGTCAAACGATACCACGAGGAAACAAAGGAAAGGCACAGTGAGTCAAACGATACCACGAGGAAACAAAGGAAAGGCACAGTGAGTCAAACGATACCACGAGGAAACAAAGGAAAGGCACAATGAACCAAACGATGACACAAGGAAACGGACGCATGACGGATCGAAACAGATCTTGTGAGGACAGTTTTGGGCGCAGACCTGATGCACCTGAAGATCGTCCTCAGCGCCTCCTTCGCTCGCTCCATTCCTTCAGCTGCGTCGCTCAGGGATTGGCTCAGAACGGTCACATGATCACTCTGGATTTTCTCCTGCCATTTTCCTGAAGCATCAGAGCAAGGGAAGAACTCTGCTCCGCCACCTTTTTTCAGCGACTCGTCTTCAACCTTTAGGCCAAAGAAGGCGGCCATCTTGAGCAGGTTTGTGGTGATCGCGGTGTCGATCCGCGGCGCCGTTGAATCTGCGCCGACGATCGATCCGAAGTCCAGGTCCGAGTCGCCGAAGCCGCTGCGTTTGCCCAGACTCCGGAGGATCAGCTCCAGGGCAGAGGGGCCCGGACCTTTCGGCTGATCGGAGAAGCTCGCTCCTTTCGGCTGATCGGAGAAGCTCGCTCCTTTCGGCTGCTCGGAGAAGCTCAGACCTTTCGGCTGCTCGGAGAAGCTCAGACCTTTCGGCTGCTCGGAGAAGCTCAGACCTTTCGGCTGATCGGAGAAGCTCAGACCTTTCGGCTGCTCGGAGAAGCTCAGACCTTTCGGCTGATCCAAGCTCAGACCTTCGGGCTGAAACCGGCAGCTCAGACCTTCGGCTGCCCGAGGCTGGACTCAGACTTTCGGCTGCTCGGAGAAGCTCAGACCTTTCGGCTGCTCGGAGAAGCTCAGACCTTTCGGCTGCTCAGAGAAGCTCAGACCTTTCGGCTGCTCGGAGAAGCTCGCACCTTTCGGCTGCTCGGAGAAGCTCGCACCTTTCGGCTGCTCGGAGAAGCTCGCACCTTTCGGCTGATCGGAGAAGCTCGCACCTTTCGGCTGATCGGAGAAGCTCGCACCTTTTGCGCGTTTAAAGGGGCTCTCCTCAAAGGCTGGAAAAATATAAACAAAAGCAACAAATGGTGAGAAGTGTCAAACAAATGCAATAATCGTGATCTGGACTTGAAGGGTTGTTTCAGTCAGTGATTATTTTTTGCATTAGTCGACGTCAAACGATTATTTCTATCGTACATTGAGACGTTAAAGACATTTTGAACCAAATAAAGGTTGAATCTGGGATTGAAGCTTCTACAGAGAACAGTACGTTTGTGCTGCAGCTGCTCCCACAGGCCCTGGATCTCCGCACAGATCCTGTTGGCCGTTCGGTCTTGCTCTTTGGCGTCGTTCATGGAGTCGCTGGATCTGAGGAGCTCTGCCGTCGTCCTGTCGGTGAAACAAAACCAACCATCAGCTTTAAAGGTCCCATATCCTGCTCTTTTCCCCTTCACACAGTCTATTCTAAGGGCTTTGTTGATACATTTTTGCGTTGTGCAATATCCATAACATAAGTTTCCAAAAAACACCCATTTCTTGGACTGGCCCCCCTCCTGCAAAAGCAAACGGCTCACTCTGAGATCTGACCCCCCCGAACAGAGAGCAGGCTGCCTCCCCCGCCCAACCCGTGCCCCCCCTCCCAACCCGTGCTGAAGCCTAGAGTGGAGATGGTGCATGTGCCGTGGAAAAGACAGTTCTCTAGTGAAAACATGAGGGAATCAATCAAAAAACACTTTGGGCACAACATACGAGGCCCAGAGAGCCCTGGAGGAAGGTTAGAACCTCTGAAGAGTCCATTTAGCAGGATATGGGACCTTTAAAGCCACGTTTGGACGCTCTCTTCTAGAGCCAGCGTAAACAGGAAACTACTTCAGCTTTGTCTGCATTCCTTTCCTTCTCTGCAAAGCAACGGCCTTGAGCCTCTTCATGTTGTGCATCTGGCTTTGGATCATGTTAAACACAACTAAAACGTGACCAAGAGCAACAAAAACGCTTCGAATAATTGCCAAAGAGACAAAGACGCAGTTATAAGCGACAAACCCGAGACTAAAAACGACAATCGCGCAAATAAAAGTGACAAAAAACGCGACCAAGAGCAACAAAAACGAGTCAAAAAACTGCCAGAGAGACAAAGACGCAATTAAAAGCTACAAAAATGCAACAAAAAATGCTTAAAATATTTGCCAGAGTGACGAAAACGTGACAAAAAAGTAATGCATTAGCTTTGGATAATGTTATTATACTTTGGGTCTTGACAAAGCCATAAACAGGAAACGGCTGATGCTAACGTGCTTTGCTAGCTGTGTTGTGCTAACGGTTCAACATATGGTTAGCATCAGTGGAAATGCAGCGCTTTGTCACAAGATCCAGGCGGAGTTTGGAGTTACTGTCACTTAGTCACGTTTTAATCGCGTTTTGTTACTTTTGGTGCTATTTTATCGCTTTTACTGTTTTTTTTATCACTTTTGGTCACATTTTGCCGCCAACGCTGCGCTTTGTCACTTTGAGTCGTGTTGAGTCATGTTTGTTGCTTCTCGTCGTGTTTTTGTCACCTTTAGTCTCGTTTGATTCCTTTAATGTGCTTTTTTGTTGCTTTTGTTGAGAAATGATTCTGGCTGTGGCTGGAGCTGTGACCTCTGGGGGTCACAGGGCGCGACCTTTGACCCGGAGCGGTACCTGCTTCTGGTGACCGCGCGCTCGTCTGAGGCCGACCGCAGCTCTCCGGCCGCCAGCAGCAGTTTGTCAGCGCATTCGTGTCTGTGACCCATCCAGAAGAACATCAGGTCCACCACACGCTCTGCGCTGTCCTCCAGGGGGCGGGGCTCCAGGGGGCGGGGCTCCAGGGGGCGTGGCTCCAGGGGGCGCGGCTCCAGGGGGCGCGGCTCCAGGGGGCGCGGCTCCATTGTGCTGGTCCCTCTCTCCTGAAACAAAGACTTAAGTCGTAAAAACGGCCAAACTGTCACATATTTGGGACGTTTCAATCTGAAAATGGACAGAACCAGGTTTTTGTCTCTTTTAGTCACATTTTTGTTCCTAGTCGTGTTTTTGTCGCTATTAGTTGCATTTATGATGCTTTTAATCACGTTTTTGTTGCTTTTAGTCAAATCCCTGTGTCCGTTGTGTCAGAGGCTTCAGTCCAGACCCTACAGTTTGGTCTTTTTGTCTCTGGACAAAATAACAGAGAAATCTATGGATGAAGTGGATTCAATGGCCTTAAAGTCTGTGGTGCTTTTGTCTGCGACACAAAGAGCATCATTTTATATTTTGTTGGGCTGTAATCCCTCAGTCGAAGGGGCGGGGCTTCAGTCGACTGCAGCCAATCCGAGTGCTCCCTGTGAAAACCACAAACTTCCTCCAAACTCAAACTCAGCGAGAAAAAAACTGTAAAAGAACGAACGAAAAACCACAACCAGGTCTAAACCGGGTCTAAACCGGGTCTAAACCGGGTCTAAACCGGGTCTGAACCAGGTCTGAACCAGGTCTGAACCAGGTCTAAACCAGGTCTGAACCGGCTCTGAACCGGGTCTAAACCAGGTCTGAACCAGGACTTACCTCAGGCTGAACCAGGACTGCACTTGGTCTTGTCTTGGACTAAACCCGGTCTTGTCTTGGACTAAACCCGGTCTTGTCTTGGACTAAACCCGGTCTTGTCTTGGACTAAACCCGGTCTTGTCTTGGACTAAACCCGGTCTTGTCTTGGACTAAACCCGGTCTCGTCTTGGACTAAACTCGGTCTCGTCTTGGACTAAACCCGGTCTTGTCTTGGACTAAACCCGGTCTTGTCTTGGACTAAACCCGGTCTTGTCTTGGACTGCACTCGGTCTTGTCTTGGACTAAACTCGGTCTTGTCTTGGACTGCACTCGGTCTTGTCTTGGACTAAACCCGGTCTTTTCTTGGACTAAACCCGGTCTCGTCTTGGACTAAACTCGGTCTTGTCTTGGACTAAACCCGGTCTTGTCTTGGACTAAACTCGGTCTTGTCTTGGACTAAACCTGGTCTTGTCTTGGACTAAACCCGGTCTTGTCTTGGACTAAACCCGGTCTTGTCTTGGACTGCACTCGGTCTTGTCTTGGACTAAACCTGGTCTTGTCTTGGACTAAACCCGGTCTTGTCTTGGACTAAACCCGGTCTTGTCTTGGACTAAGCTCGGTCTCGTCTTGGACTAAACCCGGTCTTTTATGCTCCTGTGTCTGACACTGTGGCCGGATCTGAGCTCTGATTGGTCGACAGCTGAACCATGTGACTTCCTATAAACTGCAGTCTGTGCGAGAAGAGTTTACGATCAGGACAAAGTCTGGACCAGGACTAAACCAGGACTAAACCAGGTCCAAACACGGGTCTGAAGTAAATCTAACGTGAGACGTGACGGAGCAGAAGCCGAGTTTGTCCAAACCTGATTAACCCCTAAATGTCCTGCACACATGTCCAGAGACAGGGGCCCCTGAAGACTAAACACACTGAAGCAAACCCTGTGGAGCTGAGCACTTTTTACATTTAGAACAGCGTCAGAATATTATATTTAAATCTGTAAAAGCTCTGTTTATCATGTCAGCGTCACATTTACGACATGAACATTTAAACTGTTCAAGCTTTTACTGTTATGAACGGAACCTGGGAGGGCATCTGTGTTTGTGTGTGTGTGTGTGTGTGTGTGTGGGAGGGCATCTGTGTTAGTGTGTGTTAAAGGGGCCTCTGTGTGTGTTCCAGTGTGTTAAAGGGGCCTCTGTGTGTGTTCCAGTTTGTTAAAGGGGCCTCTGTGTGTGTTAAAGGGGCCTCTGTGTGTGTTAAAGGGGCCTCTGTGTGTGTTACAGTGTGTTAAAGGGGCCTCTGTGTGTGTTACAGTGTGTTAAAGGGGCCTCTGTGTGTGTTCCAGTGTGTTAAAGGGGCCTCTGTGTGTGTTAAAGGGGCCTCTGTGTGTGTTAAAGGGGCCTCTGTGTGTGTTCCAGTGTGTTAAAGGGGCCTCTGTGTGTGTTACAGTGTGTTAAAGGGGCCTCTGTGTGTGTTCCAGTGTGTTAAAGGGGCCTCTGTGTGTGTTAAAGGGGCCTCTGTGTGTGTTCCAGTGTGTTAAAGGGGCCTCTGTGTGTGTTCCAGTGTGTTAAAGGGGCCTCTGTGTGTGTTACAGTGTGTTAAAGGGGCCTCTGTGTGTGTTCCAGTGTGTTAAAGGGGCCTCTGTGTGTGTTACAGTGTGTTAAAGGGGCCTCTGTGTGTGTTAAAGGGGCCTCTGTGTGTGTTACAGTGTGTTAAAGGGGCCTCTGTGTGTGTTAAAGGGGCCTCTGTGTGTGTTAAAGGGGCCTCTGTGTGTGTTAAAGGGGCCTCTGTGTGTGTTACAGTGTGTTAAAGGGGCCTCTGTGTGTGTTCCAGTGTGTTAAAGGGGCCTCTGTGTGTGTGTTAAAGGGGCCTCTGTGTGTGTTAAAGGGGCCTCTGTGTGTGTTCCAGTGTGTTAAAGGGGCCTCTCTGTGTGTTCCAGTGTGTTAAAGGGGCCTCTGTGTGTGTTACAGTGTGTTAAAGGGGCCTCTGTGTGTGTTCCAGTGTGTTAAAGGGGCCTCTGTGTGTGTTCGTGTGTTAAAGGGGCCTCTGTGTGTGTTAAAGGGGCCTGTGTGTGTGTTAAAGGGGCCTCTGTGTGTGTTAAAGGGGCCTCTGTGTGTGTGTTAAAGGGGCCTCTGTGTGTGTTCCAGTGTGTTAAAGGGGCCTCTGTGTGTGTTAAAGGGGCCTCTGTGTGTGTTAAAGGGGCCTCTGTGTGTGTTACAGTGTGTTAAAGGGGCCTCTGTGTGTGTTAAAGGGCCTCTGTGTGTGTTAAAGGCCTCTGTGTGTGTTAAAGTGTGTTAAAGGGCCTCTGTGTGTGTGTTAAAGGGCCTCTGTGTGTGTTAAAGAGGCCTCTGTGTGTTAAAGGCCTCTGTGTGTGTTAAAGGCCTCTGTGTGTGTTAAAGAGGCCTCTGTGTGTGTTACAGTGTGTTAAAGGGCCTCTGTGTGTGTTACTGTGTGTTTATGGGTCCTCTGTGTGTGTTAAAGGGACCTCTGTGTGTGTTACAGTGTGTTAAAGGGGCCTCCGTGTGTGTTAAAGGGACCTCTGTGTGTGTTACAGTGTGTTAAAGGGGCCTCTGTGTGTGTTAAAGGGGCCTCTGTGTGTGTTACAGTGTGTTAAAGGGGCCTCTGTGTGTGTTAAAGGGGCCTCTGTGTGTGTTAAAGGGGCCTCTGTGTGTGTTAAAGGGGCCTCTGTGTGTGTTACAGTGTGTTAAAGGGGCCTCTGTGTGTGTTAAAGGGGCCTCTGTGTGTGTTAAAGGGGCCTCTGTGTGTGTTAAAGGGACATCTGTGTGTGTTAAAGGGGCCTCTGTGTGTGTTAAAGGGACCTCTGTGTGTGTTCCAGTGTGTTAAAGGGGCCTCTGTGTGTGTTAAAGGGGCCTCTGTGTGTGTTCCAGTGTGTTAAAGGGGCCTCTGTGTGTGTTAAAGTGTGTTAAAGGGGCCTCTGTGTGTGTTCCAGTGTGTTAAAGGGACCTCTGTGTGTGTTCCAGTGTGTTAAAGGGGCCTCTGTGTGTGTTACAGTGTGTTAAAGGGGCCTCTGTGTGTGTTAAAGTGTGTTAAAGGGGCCTCTGTGCGTGTTAAAAGGGCCTCTGTGTGTGTTAAAGTGTGTTAAAGGGGCCTCTGTGCGTGTTAAAGGGGCCTCTGTGTGTGTTAAAGGGGCCTGTGTGTGTGTTAAAGGGGCCTCTGTGTGTGTTAAAGGGGCCTCTGTGTGTGTTCCAGTGTGTTAAAGGGGCCTCTGTGTGTGTTCCAGTGTGTTAAAGGGGCCTCTGTGTGTTCGTGTGTTAAAGGGGCCTCTGTGTGTGTTTATGGGTCCTCTGTGTGTGTTCCAGTGTGTTAAAGGGGCCTCTGTGTGTGTTAAAGGGGCCTCTGTGTGTGTTACAGTGTGTTAAAGGGGCCTCTGTGTGTGTTAAAGGGGCCTCTGTGTGTGTTCCAGTGTGTTAAAGGGGCCTCTGTGTGTGTTACAGTGTGTTAAAGGGGCCTCTGTGTGTGTTAAAGGGGCCTCTGTGTGTGTTAAAGGGGCCTCTGTGTGTGTTAAAGGGGCCTCTGTGTGTGTTAAAGGGGCCTCTGTGTGTGTTAAAGGGGCCTCTGTGTGTGTTCCAGTGTGTTAAAGGGGCCTCTGTGTGTGTTAAAGGGGCCTCTGTGTGTGTTCCAGGGCCAGTTGGAGCTCCTGAGGAACAGCTCTGGTCTGTTGTATCGACTGAAGGACTCTCAGGGATCAAGGTCAGACTCTGAACCCTGGGTGTGGGTTCAAGTCCAGGTCTGGGTTTAGGTCCAGGTCTGGGTTTAGGTCCAGGTCTGGGTTTAAGTCCAGGTCTGGGTTCAAGTCCAGGTCTGGGTTTAAGTCCAGGTCTGGGTTTAAGTCCAGGTCTGGGTTTAGGTCCAGGTCTGGGTTTAGGTCCAGGTCTGGGGTCAGAGGTCATTGTTTAAAGGTGTTTGTTCTGTTTGTGTCGCAGTAAAATGAAAGGCTCAGATAATCAGGAGAAGCTCGTGTATCAGATCATCGAAGACGCCGGGAACAAAGGTAACACCCCCGCCCTAAACCCTGCCCTAACCCCGCTATGACCCCGCTATGACCCCGCCCTAAACCTGTCCTAACCCCACTATTACCCCGCCCTAAACCCCGCCATAAACCCTGCCCTAACCCCGCTATGACCCCACCCTAAACCCTGCTATGACCCCGCCCTAAACCCTGCCCTAACCCCGCTATGACTCCGCCCTAAACCCTGCCCTAACCCTGCTATGACCCTGCCCTAAACCCTGCCCTAACCCTGCTATGACCCCGCCCTAAACCCTGCCCTAACCCTGCTATGACCCCGCCCTAAACCCTGCCCTAACCCTGCTATGACCCCGCCCTAAACCCTGCCCTAACCCTGCTATGACCCTGCCCTAAACCCTGCCCTAACCCTGCTATGACCCCGCCCTAAACCCTGCCCTAACCCTGCTATGACCCGCCTAAACCCTGCCCTAACCCCGCTATAACCCTGCCCTAAACCCCGCCCTAGACCCTGCCCTAACCCCGCCCTAAACCCTGCCCTAAACCCCGCCATAAACCCACTATGACCCCGCCCTAAACCTGCCCTAAATCCTGCCCTAACCCCGCTATGACCCTGCCCTAAACCCTGCCCTAACCCCGCTATGACCCTGCCCTAAACCCCGCCCTAGACCCTGCCCTAACCCCGCTATAACCCCGCCCTAAACCCCGCCCTAAACCCACTATGACCCCGCCCTAAACCTGCCCTAAACCCTGCCCTAACCCCGCTATGACCCTGCCCTAAACCCTGCCCTAACCCCGCTATGACCCTGCCCTAAACCCTGCCCTAAACCCCGCCCTAAACCCACTATGACCCCGCCCTAACCCTGCCCTAACCCCGCTATGACCCCGCCCTAACCCTGCCCTAACCCCGCTATGACCCTGCCCTAACCCTGCCCTAACCCCGATATGACCCCGCCCTAACCCCCGCTCTAATCCCGCTCTAACCCCCGCTCTAATCCTGCTCTAATCCCGCTCTGGTTCCAGGGATCTGGAGCAGAGACATCCGGTTCAAGAGTAATCTGCCTCTGACTGAAATCAACAAAATCCTGAAGAATCTGGAGAGCAAGAAACTCATCAAAGCCGTGAAGTCTGTGGCAGTGAGTCTGAGCGCCTGCAGGGTCTGAGCGCCTGCAGGGTCTGAGCGCCTGCAGGGTCTGGACAGGGGTCTGAATGCCTGCAGGGTCTGAGCGCCTGCAGGGTCTGAGCGCCTGCAGGGTCTGAGCGCCTGCAGGGTCTGGACAGGGTCTGAGCGCCTGCAGGGTCTGAGCGCCTGCAGGGTCTGAACAGGGTCTGAACGCCTGCAGGGTCTGAGCGCCTGCAGGGTCTGAACGCCTGCAGGGTCTGAGCGCCTGCAGGGTCTGAACGCCTGCAGGGTCTGAGCGCCTGCAGGGTCTGAACAGGGTCTGAACGCCTGCAGGGTCTGGACAGGGTCTGGACGCCTGCAGGGTCTGGACAGGGTCTGAACGCCTGCAGGGTCTGTGAGTCTGGATGGTGGAGTACCTGTCTGACGTCTTCACTCCCTTCCCCTCTCTCTCTCCCCTCTCTCTCTCCCCCCCTCTCTCACCCCTCTCACCCCCCCTCCCCCCCCCCCTCTCTCTCACCACCCACCTCTCTCTCTCTCCCCCCCCCCCCCTCCAGGCGTCTAAGAAGAAGGTGTACATGTTGTATAACGTGCAGCCGGACCGCTCGGTGACCGGAGGAGCCTGGTACAGCGACCAGGACTTTGAGTCTGAGTTCGTGGAGGTCCTGAACCAGCAGTGCTTCAAGTTCCTCCAGAGCAAGGTCTGGACTCTGTTAAAGTTCCTCATGTCGGTTTGGTGGGAGGGCACCTGAGCTAAATAAGTATCATAGTTTTACATTTGTGAAGTATCAGTTTGTGAAGGAAAATAAAAGTGTAAAATGACAGGAAGTGGAGCTGAATCCCTCTGTGATGTCATCAAAGGGCTCTCTCTCCAGCGTGTTCTGTGTTCAGGCCGAGGCGGCGCGGGACAGTAAACAGAGCCCCATGGTCCAGAGGAACTCCTCTTTCGCCACGTCCCACGAAGTCTGGAAATACATCAGCGAACTGGGAATCAGCAAGGTCAGACCTCCTCTAGCCCCGCCCACCTCCTCTAACCCCGCCCACCTCCTCTAACCCCGCCCACACCGCCTCTAACCCTGCCCACCACCTCTAACCCCACCCTCTAACCTCGCCCAGACCCCCCTCTTGACCCCTCTGACCCCACCCCCCCCTCTGACCTCTGACCCCGCCCTCAGGTGGACCTGTCGATGGAGGACATGGAGACCATCCTGAACACTCTGATCTACGATGGGAAGGTGGAGATGACGGTGATCGCGGCCAAACAGGGCTCTGTGGGCGCCGTCGATGGACAAATGAAGCTCTTCAGAGGCGTCAACCCCATCATCGCCCCGACCGGCCTCGCCAAGACGCCCTGTGGCCTCTGCCCGGTAACAGAGGGGGACAGAGAGGGGGGGACAGAGAGGGGGACAGAGAGGGGGACAGAGAGGGGGGACAGAGAGGGGGGACAGAGAGAAGGGACAGAGAGGGGGGGACAGAGAGGGACGGGGACAGAGAGGGGGACAGAGAGAGGGGGGGACAGAGAGGGGGGGACAGAGAGAGAGAGGGACAGAGAGAGAGGGACAGAGAGGGGGACAGAGAGAGAGGGACAGAGAGAAGGACACACAGGGACATGAGTGGACTGACTCGGCGGGAGGGGCCTGACTCGGCGGGAGGGAGGGCGCCTGACTCGGCGGGAGGGAGGGCGCCTGACTTCAGGCGGAGGGAGGCGCCTGGCGGGAGGGCGCCTGGGGGAGGAGCGCCTGGCCTGGCGGGAGGAGGCGCCTGGCGGGAGAGGCGCCTGGCAGCGGGAGGCGCCTGACTGCGGGAGGCGCCTGACTTCAGCGGAGGCGCCTGACTTGGCGGGAGGGCGCCTGACTCGGCGGGAGGGAGGGCGCCTGACTCGGCGGGAGGGAGGGCGCCTGACTCGGCGGGAGGGAGGGCGCCTGACTCGGCGGGAGGGAGGGCGCCTGACTCGGCGGGAGGGCGCCTGACTGTTGCGCTCTGTCCTCAGGTGTTCCACGACTGTCACGATGGGGGGGACATCTCTCCCTCGTCCTGTGTGTACCTGAGCGAGTGGCTGGACTTCTGACGTCACTTCCTGTTCCACGCGCCCGTTTCCTGTCTGCGTTCTTCTTCTTCTGCCGGTGATCGTCGGGTCGTGAGCCTCGTGTGGTTCGTCCTCGTCAGAACAGGAAGTGAAAAGATGACGAGCCACGACCGCAGCAGAATAAAGCCTCACTCTGGGACTTTGTGTTTGTGTTTGTCCTTTAAACCTCTGACTTCACTTTGACATGTTTTAGGGCAAAAAACGAAAGAACAATAGAACTTTATCTGTGGCTCCATCTACAGGCCACAGCGGGAACTGCACCGAACACAACGCCACAAGGGACCATGTGACTATGTGACCGAGGGACCATGTGACCGAGGGACCATGTGACCGAGGGACCATGTGACCGAGGGACCATGTGACCATGTGACTGAGGGACCATGTGACCATGTGACCGAGGGACCATGTGACCATGTGACTGAGGGACCATGTGACCATGTGACCGAGGGACCATGTGACCGAGGGACCATGTGACCGAGGGACCATGTGACCGAGGGACCATGTGACCGAGGGACCATGTGACTGAGGGACCATGTGACCATGTGACTGAGGGACCATGTGACCATGTGACCGAGGGACCATGTGACCGAGGGACCATGTGACCATGTGACTGAGGGACCATGTGACCATGTGACCGAGGGACCATGTGACCGTCGCGACTTTTGTGGCGTTAAACAAATCGATTAATAATAAACAAAGAATAATCTCTGAACCAACAGCACGAACCACGGAGACTCGACCAACGTGGCTCCGGTTCTGATCTGGTTCTGGTCCGGGTCTGGTCTGGTCTGGTTCTGGTCCGGTTCTGGTCCAGACACAAACTCATGAAGCTCAGTTTGTTTTTCAGTGTAAATAATGAACAAAGTGTTATTTGTGGATCGTTTGTCAAATAAATCGAAGTAAAACGTTTTGTTTGTTTTTACTGAATATTACAGAAGTGTAGAACTGTCAATGTTGTGTTTATTTGTTTGTTTGTTTCGATAGTTATTCTGACTTTTTTTTTTTTTTTTTTTTGCAAAGCTTAAAGCTTGAACAGGAAATGACTACAACACCAGGAGGACTCAAGAGGCGCACGGCGTCGCTGGAAGAGGATCTTGATCTTGGTCTCAGACGTGTAGAGATTATATTATTATTATTATTATATTATTATATTTTTATTATATTATTATTACTGAACAATGTAGACCAGTGGTTCTTAAACCTTTTCAGTCGCGACCCCCAAACACAAAAAATAGGCGACACACAAAGTGATAAATGAGCCTTAAATCTAATGTTTGACTTTATTTTGAGAATATAGACCTAGAAAGTGACTTTAATAGGCCGACAAATAGGAATCTTTATTTTCCACTGCATTTGAAAAGTGTCAAGCCTAGTTTAACACCATTGTATCATTTTTTTCTCCATCATCTGGGGACCCCCGGAAATCATTTCGCGACCCCATTTGGGGTCCCGACCCCTAGTTTGAGAACCACTGCTGTAGACGATACGGTCAGGAGTGTGAGCCTGAGACGTGTTTGACACGACTGAGGCGGAAGAGTCAAACTGTTTAATAAAAAACAAAATACTGAATGAACAGATCGTCCTGGCACAGAGCAGCTGCTTGAACTACAACACCCACAATGCACCGCGCAGCGCAGACCAGAAGTCTCTGAGCTTCAAAATAAAAGCACAAAGTGAAACAGACGCCGGACTCTGCTTTGGATCAGAACCATTTCCCCGAAGAACAAATGAAACTCGAGTGTCTTTAATCCTCTCCGAACACGAAACACCGTGAACCGTCCCCGCCGTCACACCGAGGACACTCCGGCTCGGCCTTTGCTCTGGCGGTGCCCGGATGCCCTCCCGCGTCGCTCCGCCTTTGACGCGTTTAAATCCCGTTAAATCCCGGCGGCAGTTCAGCTCCCGGGTCTGGACCAGGATCAGGACCAGGATCAGGACCGGGACCAGGGCCAGGACCCGGAGCTTCAGGACCGGGAGCTGCGGCGGGACCGGGCCGGGGGTCAGCGCCTGTCGCCGGCGGGAGCTGCGGGGCCCGCGGAGCCTCAGACCGGGGCCGGTGCGGACGGAGCCCCGGGAGCCGCGGATCACGGAGGATTAACCTGAAGCTGAGCACGAGCTCAAGACACGGTTGTGTCGCGTGGCGTGACCTTCACGTTAGGAGCATCTCAGGGTCACGTGACACTTTTGCCTCCGGCGCGTTCACGCTGGACCCGGAGCCTGATCTGCGCAGCCGCAGAGCTTTATTTATGATTTATGATTTATGACACCGAACAGCAAAAGATGAACATTAAATCAAACGAACAAAAGAACCGCCTCTGGATCTGTAGAAAACCCTGAAAATAAAGTAAAAAGAAATAATTCTCCCTAGAATTAGAAAATAGAACTATAAATACATTTTACAAATATTTGTAGCTCGACGTTACACATTTTGTGGCCAAATAACGTTTCATTCGTACAAAAGGGCTCAAGTGTACGGTTTGTGCTAAAGTTGTTGAACAAGTGAAGCTGCTTCAGACTCAGGGCCGTTCAAACTATGCACAGTTTGTATCAGACTTAAACACATTCATTTAATGTAAAAGCACAAGTTTCTGCTCCTTCAGCGCCACCTGCTGGATGTGACAGAACCGTAGGATTTGGCCAAAGATTCACCTGGTGCTGTTTTTTACTTTTATTATAGAGTTTTTTATATTTAGTTAGAGTTTTGTAGCTCTGTCTGGGGCGTTTAAACAGCTCAGGTCTGACCTTTCAGGCGTTCAGTCCTTGCAGATCGGAGTGAAGGATTGTGGGAAGTGTAGTTTGAAAGAGACTCAAAGAGATTGATCCGCAGCGTCTGGAGGAACTTTTGATTCTCTTTTGGATTTGGACTTTTTTATTCGTCAGGGATTTGTTTTTCTGCCTCGAAGTCTCACCAGGACCAGGTCTGAGTCCGGGTCTGAGTCTGAGTCCGGGTCTGAGTCCGGGTCTGAGTCCGGGTCTGAGTCCGGGTCTGAGTCCGGGTCTGAGTCCGGGTCTGAGTCCGGGTCTGAGTCCGGGTCTGAGTCCGGGTCTGAGTCCGGGTCTGAGTCCAGGTCTGAGTCCGGGTCTGAGTCCGGGCCGGGCCTCTCACAGTCATGTGTGATAAAACGGCCCCCAGGGGCCACCTGCGGCTGGAGTGGGTCTACGGTTACAGAGGTCACCAGTGCAGGAACAATCTGTTCTACAGCGCCGCCAAAGAACTGGTGTACTTCACCGCCGCCGTGGGCGTGGTCTACAACCCACGAGACCACACCCAGCGCTTCTACCACGGCCACAGCGATGACATCATCAGGTGAGACACGCCCCCATCAGGTGAGACACGCCCCCATCAGGGGAGACACGCCCCCATCAGGGGAGACACGCCCCCATCAGGGGAGACACGCCCCCATCAGGTGAGACACGCCCCCATCAGGGGAGACACGCCCCCATCAGGGGAGACACGCCCCCATCAGGGGAGACACGCCCCCATCAGGGGAGACACGCCCCCATCAGGTGAGACACGCCCCCATCAGGGGAGACACGCCCCCATCAGGTGAGACACGCCCCCATCAGGGGAGACACGCCCCCATCAGGGGAGACACGCCCCCATCAGGGGAGACACGCCCCCATCAGGGGAGACACGCCCCCATCAGGTGAGACACGCCCCACAGTGACATCATCAGGTGAGACACGCCCCCATCAGGTGAGACACGCCCCACAGTGACATCATCAGGTGAGACACGCCCCCATCAGGGGAGACACGCCCCCATCAGGTGAGACACGCCCCCATCAGGTGAGACACGCCCCCATCAGGGGAGACACGCCCCCATCAGGTGAGACACGCCCCCATCAGGTGAGACACGCCCCCATCAGGGGAGACACGCCCCACAGTGACATCATCAGGTGAGACACGCCCCCATCAGGGGAGACACGCCCCCATCAGGTGAGACACGCCCCCATCAGGTGAGACACGCCCCCATCAGATGAGACACGCCCCACAGTGACATCATCCGGTGAGACACGCCCCCATCAGGTGAGACACGCCCCACAGTGACATCATCAGGTGAGACACGCCCCAATCAGGCGAGACACGCCACCATCAGGTGAGACCACGCCCCACAGTGACATCATCAGGTGAGACACGCCCCCATCAGGTGAGACACGCCCCCATCAGGTGAGACACGCCCCACAGTGACATCATCAGGTGAGACACGCCCCATCAGGGAGACACGCCCCCATCAGGTGAGACACGCCCCATCAGGGGAGACACGCCCCCATCAGGGAGACCGCCCCACAGTGACATCATCAGGTGAGACACGCCCCCATCAGGTGAGACACACCCCATCAGGTGAGACACGCCCCCATCAGGTGAGACACGCCCCCATCAGGTGAGACACGCCCCACAGTGACATCATCAGGTGAGACACGCCCCACAGTGACATCATCAGGTGAGACACGCCCCCATCAGGTGAGACACGCCCCCATCAGGTGAGACACGCCCCCATCAGGTGAGACACGCCCCCATCAGGTGAGACACGCCCCACAGTGACATCATCAGGTGAGACACGCCCCACAGTGACATCATCAGGTGAGACACGCCCCACAGTGACATCATCAGGTGAGACACGCCCCCATCAGGTGAGACACGCCCCACAGTGACATCATCAGGTGAGACACGCCCCCATCAGGTGAGACACGCCCCCATCAGGTGAGACACGCCCCCTGCAGGTGAGACACACGCCCCCTGCAGGTGAGACACACGCCCCCTGCAGGTGAGACACGCCCCACAGTGACATCATCAGGTGAGACACGCCCCCATCAGGTGAGACGCGCCCCCATCAGGTGAGACGCGCCCCACAGTGACATCATCAGGTGAGACGCGCCCCCTTCAGGTGAGACACGCCCCCATCAGGTGAGACACGCCCCCATCAGGTGAGACACGCCCCCATCAGGTGAGACACGCCCCACAGTGACATCATCAGGTGAGACACGCCCCCATCAGGTGAGACACGCCCCCATCAGGTGAGACACGCCCCCATCAGGTGAGACACGCCCCACAGTGACATCATCAGGTGAGACACGCCCCACAGTGACATCATCAGGTGAGACACGCCCCCATCAGGTGAGACACGCCCCACAGTGACATCATCAGGTGAGACACGCCCCCATCAGGTGAGACACGCCCCCATCAGGTGAGACACGCCCCACATGCCCTAAGTGTCGTTACCCCGGTGTTCACGAGGTGCTCTTCCTCAGCCTGACGCTGCACCCAGACCGGGTCCTGGTGGCCTCGGGGCAGGTGGGCCCAGAGCCGTTCATCTGTGTGTGGGACTCTTACTCCACCTCCACCGTCTCCATCCTCCAGGAGCAGCACAGCCACGGAGTGTCCGGCCTGGGCTTCAGCGCCGACGGCCAGGTGACCCCCGCCGGGCTTTAGACCGGCTTTAGACCGGGTTTAGTCCTGCTGTAGTCCTGGTCTGACTCGGTCTCTTTGCAGCGTCTGGTCTCGGTGGGTCTGGACTCCAAGAACACGATCTGTGTTTGGGACTGGAGACGAGGACGAGCCCTGGCCTCGGCCTCAGGACACTCAGACCGGGTGAGTCCTGCTGTAGACCTGGTTCAGTCCTGGTCCTGGTTCAGTCCTGGTCCAGTCCTGGTCCTGGTTCAGTCCTGGTCTTGTGTTTCAGATCTTTGACCTGAGCTTTGATCCGGTTCGTGCTGATCGTCTCGTCTCTTGTGGCGTCAAACACATCAAGGTCTGTTTGTCCTTCTCTGTTTGTGGTGAAAGTGTCTGAGTCACTTCAGTCCAAACTCGAGGTGGGTTGGTTGGGTGGGTTGGTTGGGTGGGTTGGTTGGGTGGGTTGGTTGTGTGGGTTGGTTGCCTCCCCCCCTTGTTCACTCCAGCCTCTTCTCTTCCAGTTCTGGAGCGTGTGTGGGACGCTCATGTCCTGTGGGTTGGTTGTGTGGGTTGGTTGGGTTGGTTGTGGTGGGTTGGTTGTGTGGGTGGGTTGTGTGGGTCGGTTGCCTCCCCCCCTTGTTCACTCCAGCCTCTCTTCTTCCAGTTCTGGAGCGTGTGTGGGACGCTCATGTCCTGTGGGTTGTGTGGGTTGGTTGTGGTGGGTTGGTTGTGTGGGTGGGTTGTGTGGGTGGGTTGGGTGGGTTGGTTGTGTGTGTGGGTTGGTTGTGTGGGTGGGTTGGTTGTGTGGGTGGTTGGTTGGTTGTGTGGGTTGGTTGTGTGGGTTGGTTGCCTCCCCCCCTTGTTCACTCCAGCCTCTTCTCTTCCAGTTCTGGAGCGTGTGTGGGACGCTCATGTCCTGTGGGTTGGTTGGGTTGGTTGTGGTGGGTTGGTTGTGTGGGTGGGTTGTGTGGGTTGGTTGCCTCCCCCCCTTGTTCACTCCAGCCTCTTCTCTTCCAGTTCTGGAGCGTGTGTGGGACGCTCATGTCCTGTGGGTTGGTTGTGTGTGTGGGTGGGTTGTGTGGGTTGGTTGTGTGGGTTGGTTGTGTGGGTTGGTTGTGTGGGTTGGTTGGTTGTGTGGGTTGGTTGTGTGGGTTGGTTGGTTGTGTGGGTGGGTTGTGGGTCGGTTGCCTCCCCCCCTTGTTCACTCAGCCTCTCTTCTTCCAGTTCTGGAGCGTGTGTGGGACGCTCATGTCCTGTAGGCGGGGCTTGTTCGTGAAGGGGGCGGAGCAGACGGTCCTGTCGCTGGCGCTCAGAGATGACCTCACGTTCTCTGGAGCTCTGAGCGGAGACGTCCTGGTCTGGAGGGACTCGGTCCTGGTCCGGTCCGTGTCCGGCGCTCACTCGGTGAGTCCCGCCCCTCAGCGGCGCCCCCTCCCCTCAGCGGCGCCCCCTCCCCTCAGCGGCGCCCCCTCCCCTCAGCGGCGCCCCCTCCCCTCAGCGGCGCCCCCTCCCCTCAGCGGCGCCCCCGCCCCTCAGCGGCGCCCCCTCCCCTCAGCGGCGCCCCCTCCCCTCAGCGGCGCCCCCTCCCCTCAGCGGCGCCCCCCCCTCAGCGCGCCCCCTCCTCAGCGGCGCCCTCCCCTCAGCGGCGCCCTCCCCTCAGCGGCGCCCCCTCCCCTCAGCGGCGCCCCCTCCCCTCAGCGGCGCCCCCTCCCCTCAGCGGCGCCCCCTCCCCTCAGCGGCGCCCCCTCCTGAGGGTTTGATGAACGGGACGTCGACCTCAGAGTCGCTCGGGTCCAGGACGTCCTGAGGTTTGACGTTTAGTTTAAAGAAATAAAAAGAACAGCTCGACTCATTTGGATCCGTTTTATTCTAGTTTTAATCAAATCAATGCTGTTTCCAGCCTCTGCAGAAGCATCGACCGATACTCGACATCAAGTATCGGTCGTTAAGGATGTTTCAAATCAAATCCATTTATTTTTAGAACGCCCAAAATCACAACAACAGTCGTGTAACGCGGTGTAGACTCGAGTGTAGGCGACGGGTGACACAGGGAGGGAGGGGTTGGTGACACAGGGAGGGAGGGGTTGGTGACACAGGGAGGGAGGGGTTGGTGACACAGGGAGGGAGGGGTTGGTGACACAGGGAGGGAGGGGGTGGTGACACACAGAGGGAGGGGGTGGTGACCCAGGGAGGGAGGGTTGAGTGACACAGGGAGGGGAGGGTTGGTGACACACAGGAGGAGGGAGGGTTGGTGACACAGGGAGGGAGGGGTTGGTGACACAGGGAGGGAGGGGTTGGTGACACAGGGAGGGAGGGGTTGGTGACACAGGGAGGGAGGGGTTGGTGACACAGGGAGGGAGGGTTGAGTGACACAGGGAGGAGGGTTGGGTCACACAGGGAGGGAGGGTTGGGTGACACAGGGAGGGAGGGGTTGGTGACACAGGGAGGGAGGGGTTGGTGACACTGGGAGGGAGGGGTTGGGGGCGGGTGACACAGGGAGGGAGGGGTTGGGGGCGGGTGACACAGGGAGGGAGGGGTTGGGGGCGGGTGACACAGGGAGGGAGGGGTTGGGGGCGGGTGACACAGGGAGGGAGGGGTTGGGGGCGGGTGACACAGGGAGGGAGGGGTTGGGGGCGGGTGACACAGGGAGGGAGGGGTTGGGGGCGGATGGACACAGGAGGGAGGGGGTTAGAGGCGGGTGACACAGGGAGGGAGGGGTTGGGGGCGGGTGACACAGGGAGGGAGGGGTTGGGGGCGGGTGACACAGGGAGGGAGGGGTTGGGGGCGGGTGACACAGGGAGGGAGGGGTTGGTGACACTGGGAGGGAGGGTGGACACAGGAGCCATGATAAAGTTGAAGTGTTGTGAGAATGTTGTGGTTAAAGTGTGTTTTATGTAAAGTCGACTTCAGTCATGATTATGGTCAGAGTCGATGGAAACATCATTAATAAAAGGAAAAAGACAACTTCAATGTTCAATTCAGTTCATTCCATGTATGTGGGAAATCGTCTTTCAGACTGTTATAGTTCATAAAAGTTTAAATCCAGCAGGAAAGAAAACAGTTGTATCTCCGACCACCAGGGGGTGTAATCACAGACTCATCATTAAAGAGGGACCTGCACCGGGTCAAATGAGCCTCTACACTAAGACCATTAATATTAATATGAACGCACAATCAAATATTGAAATATGACGGACAGTTACATATTTAACAAAGTGCACTTTTGATTTCTCATTAACCTAGAGTTAAGGCTAATTTGTTAGATATTTCAAAATTCATTGAATAAATTCATTGCGTAAAACATGAAGATTCAACGGTCCAGTTCAGAACATCGTTCAAGACAACAAAAAGAGACCAAAACGGGGCCAAACCACAAACCAAGGCGTCAAAGCAGTTCAGATAACTGTCCCAGAATGCCCCTGTCCTTTGACCCTCCTTCAGGAAAAACTACAAAAAACCCCACGGGACAAAGTATAAACCTGAGGAGAACCACAGTGAAGGAGAGATCCTACTCCCACGGACGGACAGGCTGCAGATGAACTAGGACTGACATCCACTTGGACTGAACCAGAACCACTCAAGAGGGAGGTGGCTTTAAAGAGTTCCTCCAGGAGGACGAGGAGCAGTCCACCAGTGTAGAGATCCTCCAGGAGGACGAGGAGCAGTCCACCAGTGTAGAGAGATCCTCCAGGAGGACGATGAGCAGTCCACCAGTGTAGAGATCCTCCAGGAGGGCGAGCAGTCCACCAGTGTGAGAGATCCTCCAGGAGGACGAGGCAGTCCACCAGTGTAGAGATCCTCCAGGAGGACGAGGAGCAGTCCACCAGTGTAGAGAGATCCTCCAGGAGGACGAGGAGCAGTCCACCAGTGTAGAGAGATCCTCCAGGAGGACGAGGAGCAGTCCACCAGTGTAGAGAGATCCCTCCAGCATCTAAGTAGAAGGAGGTGGTCCAGGCAGACGAGGTGTGGCTAATCCAGGGTTGAGGGAGTTCCTCCAGGCGGGTGGAGCATAGATCCTCCAGACAGATGGGGGGGGGGGGGTTCATGTCAAGGTCCCAGTCTTGGTCTAACCCTGGTCCTGGGCCCGTTCTAGCCCTGGTCTCTGGTCTAACCCCGGTCTCTGGTCTAACCCTGGTCTCTGGTCTAACCCCGGTCTCTGGTCTAACTCTGGTCTCTGGTCTGGTCTTGGTCTGGTCTAACCCCGATCTCTGGTCTAACCCTGGTCTCTGGTCTTGGTCCGGTCTAACCCCGGTCTCTGGTCTAACCCCGGTCTCTGGTCTTGGTCCGGTCTAACCCCGGTCTCTGGTCTAACCCCGGTCTCCGGTCTAACCCCAGTCTCTGGTCTAACCCCGGTCTCTGGTCTAACCCCGGTCTCTGGTCTTGGTCCGGTCTAACCCCGGTCTCTGGTCTTGGTCCGGTCTAACCCCGATCTCTGGTCTAACCCCGGTCTCTGGTCTAACTCTGGTCTCTGGTCTGGTCTTGGTCTGGTCTAACCCTGGTCTCTGGTCTAACCCCGGTCTCTGGTCTAACCCCGGTCTCTGGTCTTGGTCCGGTCTAGGCGGGGATCTTCAGTCTGCAGGTGTCTGAGGACGGCTTCGTGAGCGGAGGACGAGACGGCTGTGTCCGACTGTGGGACCAGGACTTCAACCCCATCACCAGGATCAACCTGAGAGAGAGTCCTCAGGGCTACCCAGGTACTGACCCCGGCCTAATCCAGGTCTAATCCAGGTCTAATCCAGGTCTAATCCAGGTCTAATCCAGGTCTAAACCCAGTCTAATCCAGGTCTAATCCAGGGTCTAACTCCAGAGTCCTAATCCAGGAGTCTACCAGTCCGGGTCTAAACCAGGATCAACCTGAGAGAGAGTCCTCAGGGCTACCCAGGTACTGACCCCGGCCTAATCCAGGTCTAATCCAGGTCTAATCCAGGTCTACAGAGGGTCTAAACCAGGATCAACCTGAGAGAGAGTCCTCAGGGCTACCCAGGTACTGACCCCGGTCTAATCCAGGTCTAATCCAGGTCTAATCCAGGTCTAAACCAGGTCTAATCCAGGTCTAAACCCAGTCTAATCCAGGTCTAATCCAGGTCTAATCCAGGTCTAATCCAGGTCTACAGAGGGTCTAAACCAGGATCAACCTGAGAGAGAGTCCTCAGGGCTACCCAGGTACTGACCCCGGCCTGTAATCCTGGTCTACAATCCAGGTCTAATCCAGGTCTAAACCAGGTCCTAAATCCAGGTCTAAACCAGGTCTAAACCAGGTCTAATCCAGGTCTAATCCAGGTCTCAATCCAGGAGTCTACAGAGGGTCTAAACCAGGATCAACCTGAGAGAGAGTTTTCAGGGCTACCCAGGTACTGACCCCGGCCTAATCCAGGTCTAATCCAGGTCTAATCCAGGTCTAATCCAGGTCTAAACCAGGTCTAAACCCAGTCTAATCCAGGTCTAATCCAGGTCTAATCCAGGTCTAATCCAGGTCTACAGAGGGTCTAAACCAGGATCAACCTGAGAGAGAGTCCTCAGGGCTACCCAGGTACTGACCCCGGCCTAATCCTGGTCTAATCCAGGTCTAATCCAGGTCTAAACCAGGTCTAAACCCGGTCTAATCCAGGTCTAAACCCGGTCTAATCCAGGTCTAAACCCGGTCTAATCCAGGTCTAAACCAGGTCTAAACCCGGTCTAATCCAGGTCTAAACCCGGTCTAATCCAGGTCTAAACCAGGTCTAAACCAGGTCTAAACCCGGTCCACCTCCCTCCTGTAGACTCCTCCCTCCTGTAGACTCCTCCCTCCTGTAGACTCCTCCCTCCTGTAGACTCCTCCCTCCTGTAGACTCTTACCTCCTGTAGACTCTTACCTCCTGTAGACTCCTCCCTCCCTGTAGACTCCTCCCTCCTGAGGAGGAGGAGAGGCTCCTCCCTCCTGATGGGAGACTCCGGTCCCTCGAGGGGGCAGGGCTGCATAGACTGCCAGGGCCCTAGGGGGGCTGTAAGTGAGCACACTCCCTCCTGAAGAGCTCCTCCCCCTCCCTGTAGAGCTCCTCCCTCCTGTAGACTCCTCCCTCCTGTAGAGCTCCTCCCTCCTCCCTCCTGTAGGACTCTCTCCCTCCTGTAGGCTCCTCCCTCCTGTGAGACTCCACCTCTCCCTCCTGTAAGAGCTCCTCCACTCCTGTAGACTCCCTCCCTCCTGTAGACTCCCTCCCTCCTGCAGACCTCTTACCTCCTGTAGACTCCTCCTCCCTGTAGACTCCTCCCTCCTGTAGAGCTCCTACACTCCTGTAGAGCTCCTCCCCTCCTGTGGCAGACTCCCTCCCTCCACATGTAGACCTTCCTCCCTCCTGTAGACTCCCTCCCTCCTGTAGACTCCTCCTTCCTGCCAAGACTCCTCCCTCCTGTAGACCTCCTCCCTCCTGTAGACTCCTCCCTCCCTGTAGACTCCTCCCTCCTGTAGAGCTCTTACCTCCATGTAGACTCCTCCCTCCTGTATACTCCTCCCTCCTGTAGACTCCTCCCTCCCTGTAGAGCTCCTCCCTCCTCCATAGACTCCTCCCTCCTGTAGACTCTTACCTCTCTGTAGACTCCTCCCTCCTGTAGAGCTCCTCCCTCCTGTAGACTCCCTCCCTCCTGTAAGACTCCTTACCTCCTGTGGACCTCCACTCCCTCCTGTAGACTCCTCCCCCTCCTGTAGAGCTCCTCCCTCCCTGTAGACTCACCTCCCACTCCTGTAAGCTCCCTCCCTCACCTGTAGACTCCTCCCTCCTGTAGACTCCTCCCTCCTGTGAGAGCTCTTTACCTCCTGTAGACTCCTCCCTCCTGTAGACTCCTCCCTCCTGTAGACTCCTCCCTCCTGTAGACTCCTCCCTCCTGTAACAGACTCCCTCCCTCCTGTAGACTCCTCCCTCCTGTAGAGCTCCTCCCTCCTGTAGAGCTCTTACACTCCTGTATACTCCTCCCTCCTGCTTAGACTCCTCCCTCCTGTAGACTCCACTCCCTCCTGTAGACTCCTCCCTCCTGTAGAGCTCCTCCCTCCTGTAGACTCCTCCTCCTGTAGACTCCTCCTCCTGTAGACTCCTCCCTCCTGTAGACTCTTACCTCCTGTGGACTCCTCCCTCCTGTAGACTCTTCCCTCCTGTAGAGCTCCTCCCTCCTGTAGAGCTCCTCCCTCCTGTAGACTCCTTCCCTCCCTGTAGACTCCTCCACTCCTGTAGAGCTCACTCCCTCCTGTAGACTCCTCCCTCCTGTGAACTCCTCCCTCCTGTAGACTCCTCCTCCTGTAGACTCCACTCCCTCCTGTAGACTCCTCCCTCCTGTAGACTCCTCCCTCCTGTAGACTCCTCCCTCCTGTAGACTCTTACCTCCTGTAGACTCCTCCCTCCTGTAGACTCCTCCCTCCTGTAGACTCCTCCCTCCTGTAGACTCCTCCCTCCTGTAGACTCCTCCCTCCTGTAGACTCCTCCCTCCTGTAGACTCCTCCCTCCTGTAGACTCCTCCCTCCTGTAGACTCCTCCCTCCTGTAGACTCCTCCCTCCTGTAGACTCCTCCCTCCTGTAGACTCCTCCCTCCTGTAGACTCTCCCTCCTCTGTAGACTCCCCTCCCTCCTGTGAGACT